>JAXQKK010000062.1:600000-1113541 GCA_037042445.1 Hansenula sp. Y91-04 | reverse complement strand
ATAGTATAATTTAGGCTAAATAGGCTTAATTAGGTAAAATTGATATAGGAACATTTAAATATATGAAGATGAACGCTAAAAAAAAAAAAAATTCTACAAGATATCCAATTATTTCATAAAACGTTAGATCTATTTATAAAGTATTTACAAATAATATGTACATAATTCATCATTTCGCTAATTTGGATGCTTCTTTTATAATTTTGGAGCCCTTTTTGGCATTCTTTAATTGTTGAGCATAAAGACCTGATGTCAATATTCTAACAGCTGCTCTTGGTTTCCTCAAATTAGCTGCAAATATAAGAGCTGATGTTAATAATGCTAATGCTCCAGCTTGATGTGCTGATGCTAATGGAATTGGAACAAGGTAAATTAAAGTGGAAATACCTAAAGCAGCTTGTAAAGTAACAACACCCATCACACCATGTAATGATTTATTAGCAGATTTTGGTATTAAAAATTTGATTTTATTGGCATATAAATGAGTAGCCAATACAGCACAAAATGTAGAAATGGCTAATATTCTATGATTTAATTGCACAGTAGTTGGGTTTTCCAACATATTTCTCCAAAGTTTATCAGATTTATCTTCTTTTCTAGCATAATTATCATCGAATAATTCTCTCTTGGATGGAATATATTCATCACCCATATGTGGGAAAGTATTATAAATTAATCCAGCATCTAATCCGGCAACAAGACCACCTGACATTGCTGTAAGGAATGTTAATCCAATCAAACCTAAAGATATTCTTCTTAATGGTTTTAAGGCTGGATTATCTAATTTTTGAAATAATTCTAATGCAGCTTTAGGATTTTTTGTCCATTTAGCTTCTCTTAAAATTTCCAATCCAGTCCAAAACATACCAATATATAACAAAAATGCAGCACCAAGATGAGTTGTTAATCTATATTGAGAAACAGTTGGTTTTGATCTTCTTTCTTTTAAGTTCTCCTCGTCCAAACCTGACTTAACCATCCACCAACCAATAAAACCTTGTAAACCCAATAATGCAACAAGTCCAACCATTCTTCTATTAACTCTTGAACTAGTCTTTCTTGACATAGCAAAGTAAGCAGCAGGTAACAATAATACAACACCAATAGCTCTTCCCCATAATCTATGAGCCCATTCCATAAAGAAAATAAATTGAAATTCTTCTAATGTGATATGAGAATTTAGTTGTTTAAATTCAGGAGAGTTTTTATATTTAGCAAATTCTTCTTCCCATTCTTGATGGTTCAAAGGTGGAATTGAACCAGTAACAGGTTTCCATTCTGTTATTGATAACCCAGATTCTGTTAAACGAGTCAATCCACCTAGAACAACTATACCAAAAACAAGACCAGAAGTCCCTATAAGCCAATATCCAACCCATTTTGATGTGTTCAAAAGGTTTCTTTTAGGTTTGAATTTTTCTTTAGATGCTTCTTTTGTAACTTGTTCAACTGTAGTTCCCAAATTTATTGTTGCATCCGATGCAGTTAATGTATGTCTATTTGTAGCTGATGTTGTTATTGAACGGACAGAGTGTCTTTGGAATCTGTTTGATGATGTTAAAAGTATAGATTTTTTGGATTTGATACTTTCAATAGGAGATTTTCTTGATTGTGTCGTTATTCCTGATGATGATGGTATAATAAAATTTGATATACATGATGCTCTGGCAGTCTTCAACACAGCAGAGTTTCTCATAAAGAAGAACTGAGATCTGGATAAAGCGGACGACATTCTGATTCAGTGTGAATGAACCGTTGAAGCTGTTGTATCTCGAGACCAGATTGTAGCTGTTTATATGGGCTTTGCAATTAGCTGATTTTAAATCCCAGATTTTTTATTGGAAAAAAAAAATCCAAAAGAAAAAAAAAAAATGGCATCTTGAGAAAAAAAATGTCGTTGACGAGATTCGAATGAAGCTACAGATTATCAAATCATTCATCAATCATTCAATTTATTCACCATATTCTTTTGGAAAACATTCTATAGCGACTAACTTCGTCAAGGTTGCCCTTTGTTTTGGCTTCTTTGCGCTGTCTGATTTCTGTGGAGCTGGAAGGAACACTTTCATGAGAATCGTAAAGTAAAGTTCTTGAAGTGGTATCAACTGTACCCATACCTCCAGAAACTAGACCAGGGACGTAATCATCTTCAGTATCTGGTGAATGTCCAAGTTCCTCGTTTTCCCTTTGATTCTGTATGGCCAATCTCTTCATTCTCTCGCTTGACCATTTGATCAATATCAGTTCTAACAATAACTTGAAAAGAAGTAATGTAATGTAGGCAAACACCAAAACTATTAGGTTAGTAAAGATTAACTGTCCTGTCCATGAATAGCTTGCTGATGGATCAAATAAAAACCATGTCAAAGAGTGTTTAGACATAACTATGAATAGCACAAAGAGAGCTGGTAATGGAAGCCCGATTCTATACTGTATTTTGTCATCATTGTTATTGGAAACACGAATCTTGAAGTTATCCACTATATCAGCCGCTAATACGTTGAGATAATTGTTGTAAATCTTTGGTCTAATCTTGTTGAACTTTGTAACATAAGAATGTTTCACCCAATCGACAATAAGCTCACTTCCAATTACTATCATTGTTGGACCAAATATAATACCCAGTGCTCTATTCCAACTTGTGAATGATGAGTTTGGTAATAATCCAACATTGTCTGTATCATTTCCAATTTGAACCAAATTTCTCAAACTTATAATAGTTAGCATTGTTAATAATTGAAATCTTTCCACAACATCTGCACAACTCATTTGGAATAAACCTTCACGATCAATTCTTTTGAAAACTGACCCTTTAATCTCAGCAAACTGATTTGACAAGAGTAGCGTCAACAACGAGTTAGAATATGAATTAGCCGCAACATTCAATGCTATAGTTTGATATATCAATACAACTGTATGGAGAGTTAAATAGAGGAAACTGAGTCCATAAAATAAGCAAAATTGTACCACTGATCTCCAGTCAGTAATAAGTAAATTATTATAGCTAAACAATACGTTTAACAAATCTTGACCCACTGTAGCTAGAAGCTTATCACTGATCTCTAGTACCCCGAACATCACGTATAATTTAATTGATGATTGTGCTTTAATTGCGTGATATATTCTGGATGTGTCAACATTACTGGAATACATCGCTAGGGTCAACAAAGAGGCAAACAACAAATTTTTTAAGTTGATTATACTCAAGTAGTCCCTTCTCTCAACAGGCTGCCCTTCCTGATTTGTCTTTATGGTAAATTGGCTTCTGAGTTTCATAACCAGCACCGATATGTCAATCACAATCTTCAACGGTAGTATCACAAGCATTTTCAAGAACGAGTTGAGACACGATAGCAGTCCAAAAACCATAAACTTCTCCAAATAGAACGGCAATCTGATCATATTCATTATCTGCTCCAGCGATTCTACTGAACTTAGTAACACGAGTCTGTCTGGGTCGTCATCCTCCCTAGTCCTGATTTTTTGGTCTCGCACATCGATTCCGAGCTCTTTGAGCAACAGCTTATACAGATTGTACGACGTGCTGTGCGAGCTGCCTGCGACGATGCTGAGAGTCCTGCTCCTTTCTCTTTTGCTCTTTGTCACAGCTGATTTGCCCATTTCCGATAAAAGTCTGTTCAATAGATATTGTCTGGTATTGGTGAGAAATTCAATATTTATATATTGAGATCAAAATTCGGTTTTTCCGTAATTAATGAATTTGACAATTTCAACTTGAGCTAATAACATAATATAATAGCTCATCACAGAATCAAACAATGCAAGTCATCACCATCGACTCGTTCAAGCCTACGCTACTCAGATATTCACATCCAGATACACTCACGCCTACAGAGGCCAGTCGGTTGTCGCTGTCCATTATTGAGGAACTCTCTGAGGATGTGTGTGATAAATTCTTCCTCAAATTCATCTCCAGATTTTTGACAAAGGACTCCTATAGCGAGATCTTACAAGAGAGAAATATCAACAAGATCTGTGCTTATCCTATGTGTTGCGAGGCTCCTGGTAGAATAAAGGATCACTATTCTAAAAGTTACCAGAAATCCAAAATGTTACCATATGCCTATTTAAATCTATATTGCTCAAGACTCCATTACCAATGCTCTGAATTCTACAAGACTCAATTATCAGATGAAGCTGTTTTTGCAAGAAAAAATATCACTGTGGAACCTTACGGTGTTATGAAATATGAGGTCAACATTACATTATTAGATGAAGTTTATGATAAATACCGTAATAGTGATAGTTCAATTATAGATATAATCAAAGATCTTGATACTATGACTATAACAGATGCTAAAGAAAGTAAAGATGAAATGATGGAGAATATGAATCAAATGTTACAAGATATTAAGATTGTCGAAAAAGAACCATCTCCACCATCTCCTCTATTTGTGGATGCCTCAGATGATGATAATAATGACAATGATGACCAAAATAAGAGTTATGAATACCTACAGGATCAATCAAAAGCAATAAATGGTTATGTTCTGCAAGTATGATCCCTTCATATACACAATATATACATTCATCTCAAGTCGAACTTGTATTTATGAACCAGTTCAGTTAGCGTGGGGCCTCCAATTAAATCTTCAAATGGTGTAACATCTGCAGCTTCATTGGACAATTGTCTGAATCTCAGATCCATTCGTTTGTGGAGCTCATTAGCCTCCTGTTGCCTTTGCCCTTTAAGATTTTCTAATGGACCCTTACTATATGAGTCCACGCGTTTCCTAAATTTTCGTTGTTTAGTAGTTAGCTCCTTAATATAATCATCGAAAAGAGTTCCCCAGCCATCTGTATTCTGGTCTGTTAATTTCTCCCAATTTTTCTCCATCTTTTCCATAACTCTCATTTCTTCACGAAGTTGACGCATATCTGTAATATGTTGATCTTCTTTTACATATGTTTTAATTAATTTTGAAAGTTTAGGGCTCTGTTCATAAGGAGTTCGTACAAACTTTACGGGACCTGATGATGCAACATGTACCTTATATGGACCTTTAGCAACTTTCGAATCAGCTCTCTTAATGTCAAGCTCAGCTCTTTGAAATAATGCTTCAGGTTTAATAATCTCTTCAAGCATAATGGGATCAATGATTTTGGGAAGAAGTCCCTCTTTGCGTTTGTTCCTAATATATTTGTTGACATATGAGCCTTCTCTCTGTATATCAAGATCCTGAATATTGTCAAGATCTATTACACGAGGATTGATCTTTTTTTCCTTCCTTTTGGTTTTGTTAATCTGTTTAACAACATCTTCATTCAGCACTAGTCTCTTTTCTGACAATAACGGCTCAAGCAACTTGTAATCCTTTGACTGATAGAACTCGGCTATTATCTTTTCCCATTTATAACCTTCATTAAGGTAATCTCTAACCTTATAACTCGATACAACCTTCTTTCGATCTTTGAAATAATACCGTATCTTGTAAATGATATCGTTCTTGATGTATTTTTTAGTTCTCAAATAAGAGCAATGCCTCATCAATGTCTTATACAATGACAGAACAGCAAGCTTATGGGCTTCTAGCTCCTTGAAATGAACAACCATTTCGCCGTTGAAGTCTCCATAATAAAGAGAACCTCATCTTGCAATATTAAGGGCCAGTCTTGAAGGTTTTTCAGAATTGAACAGTACACTACTTCGCCAAAAAAACGATACAATTGTACCCAAATTATTATACATTGATCTTGTATTAAAAGTGGAAAGTTCTCGAGGAGTTTAAGTTACAGAATGGTGCGTTATCCTCGTCAAGGTACTGAAGATATGTTTACTAACTTTCAATTAGTCGAAAGCTACCAAAGATATAGCAATTCAGCTCAAAAGAAAGAAGCAAACCTTTTTCGTGACAGTGAAGCCAGGATCAAATGCCACTACAATTAAGAAGGAACTTCATTCCATAATACAGGCTATTGGTGGTCTCGGAGATAGTGCTGGTGATGATGTCGATGGTGATGAAACCGGTGAAGGAGATGACATTGATATACCTATTCCAAGCTTTGAGACAATGGATTCAGACGATGAAGATACTACAGATGCACAGATGAACGATGTCAAATCTTCAAAGAATAAAATCATACCTGATATAGATGAGATAACAATTGGAGAACCAAGAGATAAATCTGATCCTTATGGTTCAGGTTTTAAAAATATTACAGATTTGAAGGAAAGTTTAGACATTAAGGATTATTCAATACTTGCATTCAAATTATCACAAGAGGAATTTGAAGTGGTTGAACCTATAGAAGCCGACGAGTAAACAGCAACAAAAGTCTCTATCTACAAGTATTATTTAGTTTAGCATTTATATTAATAATGGTAATGATTACGAATTCAAAAAAAAAGAAGTACCCATTAAAATCCCTTCGTTAATGATTTACACAAAAATTTAACAAGCCAACAATAATATAACCATTAACCCATTATAATATATAGATACAACCCAACAAGATGAGAGAATCTAGTTAACTAAAGCAGAAGCAGTAGCAGATTCGTATTTCCAGTTTGGTGGTAAGACAGCAACAGTTCTGTAGTATCTAGCTAATCTGTGGATTCTTGATTCGATCAAAATTAATCTGAATTTAGAATCTTTATCTTTACGGTTTCTTTCCAAGTGCTTTCTAACTGAAACAGCTTTTTTGATCAAGAAGTATAAATCTTCTGGGATTTCTGGAGCTAAACCGTTTGATTTCAAAATTCTTAAAATTTTGTTACCAGTGACAACACGAGCTTGAGTAACACCGTGAGCATCTCTTAACAAAACACCGATTTGGGATGGAGTTAAACCTTTTCTGGCGTATTTGATGATTTGTTCAACGACAGCATCTTCAGAAAGTTTGAACCAAGCTGGAGCGTTTCTGGAGTATGGAAGAGCTGATGAGGAAATACCTTTACCCTAAAACAATTGTTAGTAAAATGCTTCTTTAAATAAAAAAAAACAATGCTCAACCATGCAAAACATAGGAGCTTTGAAGAAATCTTCATGATGGATACAGATAGAGAGGGCCTTCTCAATGATCAAAGTCATGAGAAAAAAACCATTCTTGTATCCATCCATTTCTGAAAAACTGGTATCAAGCAGCCATGAGTTCACAAATCTATAATGATATTCCCAAGAATCTCTCTTGTAGACAGTATAAATCATTCACATAGATGAAATAATATAGTCATTTTGAAATATCAGACTTGCAAACCACATAACCACATTGACCCGAATTCATTACGTTTCAATCTATAGCATCGCTGGCTATTTGGATATCTTCATGAGTTGTATTTATCTCATTTCACATACTTTACTGTGTAATCTACCCATTTTTGTTGATGTTCTTGATGATGATATTACAATAGTGTGAAGTGAAGCTCTGAATAAATTTTCAACTTATTTTCACAATTTGGAAACTCCCACCAAAAAAAAAAATCAGAATTGATAAACGCACACTGAAAAGGTTAAATTTTGGTGTTTGGGTAAAATAACTTTAAAAAGAAGCCCTATTGGTGATCACGTGGTTGATTTTCTCAATAGGGCATAAACTACGATATACATTATCAGTAGTGAATTACAATATAGTTGGTGCCTTGAATTATCAGAATAAACGTCATTAAACATGTACTTTCACATTGAATATACACTCCAGGGTAGCTCTCTATAAGACTTTCTCTTCTATGTCTTCGAAATCTTCTTCATCACCGACTTCGATTAGTCTATGGAGATGTTCTGTTAGTATCAAAGTCACGCTTGCAGAAATTCCCAGATAATTATACTCACTTTGAAACACCAGCTTTCTCTCTAATCAATTCTAATGCAGCAGCATATAGCATTCGTAGTGATTGGGTTGATGTTGGTGGCAACCAGTAAACTAGCACTAATGGAGATGATTTACGGCCGTCCTTCAATGTCAAAGGATATGATAAAACAACATATCTTGGACTGTTATCTGGAAGTTCCTCTATCAGTTCTTCAATTGAGGTAATTGGACTTTCTGCGCTTTCATCAAGCTTAATTTCGTAGGTTGTCTTATCAATTTCATCTAAGGATCTTATTAGTATGATTGTCTGTTGTTTGTCTGAGACAATAACTTTGAAACCGATTAGGATTACAGCTCTAAAAGAATCTCTTCAGTGGAATCAACACTACTTACAGATCAATGCTTGAACGTCATCACTTCTAGCACTTCCGAACCTGAATTTGCGAAGTTTTTGAATAGTCTCTTCTGAAAAGGAATATAATGAATTAGACTTATAGGTGTTAGTGGAGATCAGCTATTTATCGCTCATGATACACTCACCATCTTTGACTTTGAAAAGCAATCTCAATCTGTTGTAGTGTTAGGTGAGTATGGAGTACTTGTTTTGACGTAATACTGTGATATTGTTTTGTTTTCGAAGTGAGTGCGAATTTCCTGAACTTGAAATCTGCGGGCGCCTACATCCGTGATTTATTTAAAAATCAAGATTAATACAACAAATGTTTTGTTAATTCAATATAAAATACTAGAAACTATATAATTTTCAGTTCTCTTTTATATAAACTAACTTTTGAGGGCTTTAGAAGAATTTATACTTTTTTTAAGAAAAGTTTAATATTTTAGTACACTATGATAATTTTATTTTAACTTCAATATTCTAGTAAAATTTATTAACTAATTTTTTTTAGCAGAAAATTCAACAAAATACAGTGGAATATATAGAGACCATTGTATACATTTTATCTAATAGTTCTTTTAATATTTAACCCAAAACTTGGATGTTTTTTGTCATTTAATATTTTTGAATCACGTGACCAGAAATTTATATGCCATATAGTGAGCACAAAAGTGTCTTCTTTTAGGCTGGTTTCCAGAATTTCAATATTGGGAAGGAGTTCATGGGGGCAATGACACAACTAAATGCTTAAACCAGTTGGAAAAAGACAAGCTGTTACTAGTTATCTGTTGGAACATTCATGGATTTTTTCATCGCATTCTCTATATATGTGCTACATTTATATTTCTCAAGCATTGTACTATTAGAGTTGAACGCTGCATTACTTTTTGCTTCTAATTTTATCATAATTTAAATGTTATCATTTTCTAGTACTAAGCTTTAAAATTCAACTTCAGTTCCAATATCTTTCTCCTCTGAAACTCTTAAGATTTCAGTTCCTACTGAAATGTCCATTATGCTTAGCCCAACTATCTTCACTAACACCAAATTTGACTCATTAGCTATTTCATTTGTTTTAAATTGATTTAATTCTCCAATTTCTACAACATTTTCCACTTTTACTCCTCCTTTGATGAGTTCACCAGCCTCAGCTAAGGTATGTTCATAAGAATCCACAATGATCTTACCTTTAGAAAGTGCTTGTCGAACAATTGCATCATCAACCTCTGCCATATGTGGTTTGTAACTTCCAATAATAGAGATAAATGTCTGTGATGACTTGTTTAATTTTTGTAACTGAATTAAAGGTTCAGTTGATGGTATACAACCATAAATTACAGATGAACTTGATAAATCTACTGTATTTTGGTCCAGTAGATCGAAGTCAACATTAGTGAATTCTTGTGCCAAAGAATTCTTGATTTCTTTTGATTTGTCATTTATTGATCTGACTGCAATTTGTACTTTTTTAAAATTATCACCAAATAATATTAATGTGAGTCTTACATGCCAATAAGCCTGTAACCCATTTCCATATACTGTCATTGTCTGTCCTATCTCTTCAGAGTTGAAAAATTTCATTAAAGGTATTGAAGAAGCCAATGCTGTTCTAAAAGCAGTTAAAGTTTGAGCATTAACCACACCCAATAGTTCACCATTTGCTTGATTAAGAATAGAGACTGCTCCTTTGAAGCCCTCTTTAGATCCTCCAAGGGTCTTGACACCCACCCTCTCAGCAAAACTAGGCATGAAAATATGGACAGCATCGTTATCTTCTCTATTTATAACAATTCGTTCGGGAATCAATGTTGGATCTTGGTGATAGTGCGCTAATGCTTTGCTCAAAACACCTTGAAAACGGTGAATTCCATCCTTTGTAAGCTGCGAGAGCAGACTTTTGACTTGTGTATCTGATATAACACGCATTGAGTTGCCAACTTCTTGTGTTGTGTTGATTTGAACGTTCTGGAGAGAAACAAAGAGAGAGAGAGAGAGAGAGTAATGTTCTGTTCGATGAGATTTAAGACAATCCGGTAATGGAGCTTCTCCAAACATCACCTCTACGGGCCTCAACGAAGAACCAACTAGAACCTCATAGTAATGAACCCCAGTACAACCTTAGTAAATATAAAAATAACAGCCAGTTCAACTAATCGGCCCTAGATTGGGCTTTATATTTGGTTCTACGTAGTATTCCATATATCATGTCGTTCCTGAATCGGGGATGGATATGAATCATAATAATGTAATTGTTTAAAAAGTTTCGAGGGACATAACTCTTTCTATTGTTAAACTTCACAACGCCAAACAAAAGGATCATGTCTAAGTCACTGATCAGACTGAGCAATGCCCTATTTAAAGGTCTATCAGCTGCTAAAGGTGCTTCAACAGTGTTCAAAAACCCAATAACTTTAGAGATTAAATCAGATGAAAGATGGGCCGTTGTTGGTACTTACAAGACGCAATTGATGAAAGCATTGGCTTCTGAATATTTACCAGAGCCGCCATTATCGAGAACATATCCTTTTCTTAACAAATCAGTCTGGCCAAATACTGTGATTCAGTCCTTGGAATTCAAAGGTGCTCTACCAACTGCTCATATATCAGCGAGATATGAATTCTTTAAAGATGAGTTTGATGAAACAACGAGAAAGTTTGTTATTGGTAATATCAATAATTCAAGGGTAATTGATGAAGATTTGGTGGAGAGAGTTTTTGAGAGATTGAAACTCAATGGGTTGGAAAATAGATGGGTTATGGGATTGAGTAATGGTCAATCCAGAAGAGCTAGGTTGGCCAGAGCTTTAGTTAGAGAACCAAAGTTGTTGATTATTGATGATCCATTCTTAGGGCTAGACCCTAGTGCAGCCTCAATGGTTGGTGACTTATTGGGAAAACTTCCACCAGATCCACATGTTATATTGGGGTTGCGTTATCAAGATGACATCCCAAAATGGATCACACATATAGCAGTGGTTGATGAGAATGGTTTAATAACCAGTGGTACCAAATCAGAGGTAGAAGGTCACCTTAATGAGTTTAAGGCACAAGATCAAGCATTGAAGGAAGAACAAGTTGCATTAAATAATGAAAAAGTTAAAAACATTACAAAATTGTTTAGTAAAAAATATTTTGATGAAGATACTCCTTTGTTTGAATTGAAAAACATGGCAGTTGCTTATCGCAACGAACCAGTATTACAAGATCTCAACTGGAAAGTTTACTATGGTGAGAGATGGCAGATTAGAGGTGACAATGGTACTGGAAAATCAACATTACTATCACTTCTCACTGCAGAGCATCCACAATCTTGGAACTCAAGAATTTGGATGTATGGACATCCTCGTCAAACAGGGAAACAGAGTTTTTTCGATATTAATGATAGCATTGGTTTTACATCACCAGAATTACACATTATTTTCCCATCAAAGTTGACAGTATATGAGTCAATTACAACAGGGTTTGTTGTTGGAAGCTTTATCCCACCAAAAGAACTTTCTCAAGATAAGATTGATAGAATCAATGCTTATCTCAAAGAATTCCACTTAGAATCCAAAAGAGATACCAGGTTCAAAGATCTTGGTGTTAGCGACCAAAAAGTTGTTTTGTTCATAAGGGCAATCATCAAGAATCCTGATTTACTGATTTTAGATGAGGCTCTATCTGTGATGGATGATAGTAGAATCGAACAATGTAAAGAACTATTGAGACACTATCCAGGCACAATATTAGCCATTGGCCACCTGGAGTCAGAAGTGCCGGACACTGACAAGTTTATAAGATTGATAGGACCAGGTGAGCAGGAGATCGGCTCTTCGAAAACCAGATCAAATGTATAGAATCATTATGTATCAATCTATCTATAATTTACTACAGGCCGCTTATGTCCGTATTAGCTCTCGCACAGGGTAAATGCGGCCCTTACCAGCCGATTTATTGTCGACATTTTTCGATTGTGGTGATGGCTCCAAAAATCATTAAAGATTGTGTGGTGGTCAGCGTGATCTTTGTCTCAATCGCCAGCTATTCCTCTATTCAATTCTATCTTCCAGGATGAAGTTCACTTCCGCATTGTTTGCATTCTCCCTTCTCGGTCTTGTTGCCTGTGAATCAGGTTCTCAAGCTGCCGATTTACATCCCGAAGAGAACGAAGGTGGTCACTATGTCGACACAAATCAAGTTCCTTTCAAATTACAAATCGGTTACAACATCATTGGTAAACCTCAATCAGATGTCGTTGAGCTTCTTAACGGTGAAGAAATCACCTTGAACTACACTTTTGTCAACAGTGAAGAAGAAGAAGTCAGCGTTGTTGGTGTTGGTGGTAACTTTGCCAACCCAGCTAACGGTGAAGTTCTTGCCAACATCACAGATGCTAAAATTGGTCCAATTGCCATCCCAGCAGGTGAAGCTAGGGTCTTTTCTCAAAGAATCGGCATCAACTTACCAGCCAACAACTATGTTTTGAACCCAGGTCTTTACGTTGTTAAGGATAACGCATTGGCTTTATTAGGTGCTAAAACTCAATTAGCTATTGTTTCCGAACCACCAATTTCATTATTCAGTCCTCAATTATTATTCTTGGAATTATTGTTAGTTGCTACTCTTGGTGTTGGTGCTTATTTTGTCTACATCAATTACGGTGCTGCTTACTTCAACACTACCGCTAAAACCGCTGTTCCAGGCAAAGCCCCAGTCTCTGGTGAAAGACCAAAATACACTACAACTGCTAGTGGTAAGAAAGTTGTTGATGAATCTTGGTTACCAGAACATCACGTTAAAAAAGTTAACAAGAGAAAGACTAAATAGAGGATTTCTCATCGTCATTGCTAAAAAGTCATTGAACGTTGTGTACTAACAACCCTTTTTCGCAGGTTGATTGTTATGGCTTCAGCATTCCATATTTGTACTTTATTTGAAGATTGATTCTTACGATATTAATATGTAGTTATGAAAAAATCGATTTAAGTTTATGTATATGAAAAATGTATTTTATGCATCTAGCTTTAGATTTTCTAATAGATCTTCTATTTGATCGAGTTCCCCTTGATATAGCGAATACTCTGGTAAGGATTGGACAAGATCATTCTTCTCTCCTTCAAATAGTCCTTCAAAATCAATTTTCCATCTAGATTATTTGTTAGTGTTGGTCCCCAGGTTATGATCATGGTCTCATAATCATAATACTCACTTTTTGGCAAGATAAAATCTAATATCATCAATCAACTCAATTGTATCTGTCTCTTGACGTTCTTGAATTCTTTGAGAACTCTTTAATATATCATTAGTACTGTATCCTTAATAACAAAAGAATAATTATACTCACCTCTAAAACAATATTTGCAAAATTTGGGTCCTTCAAAAACTTCTCCAAGTCATTAGCAATCACTCTTGCAACATAATGTTCCAATCTATCAACTCTTGTTTCCCACCCGGCCCTTAAAATATCATAAAGATCATAACCTTCGGGTATCTTCTCAGAAGTTGTGATTGTAACAGCAGCCATTGTTTTCAGTCTTTCATTAAGTAGTAAATCACCAGCGAATAATACATCAACAGCGTAATTTAAAGGAATATCAGCATGATCGTAATAGAGAAATTTGAGAATGATTTCAGCGACATCTGGAGATGAAACAGGTAAATGAATAACAGGTATTGGTGCAGATCTATCAATAATGTCATATTTTTCACTAACCTCATAAGTCTGAGCTTCAGAAAAAGATGATGTGAACATAACTTTAAAATATTCATCACGAATCAAAATTGATCTATGAACGGGGTAGTAACTGATAACTTCTGAATCTTCAACTGATAGAATGATATCTGGATACCCATCAGAATTTTGAAGATCTAAAATTTGATCTTGACTTAGCTTTTTACCTGATAACTCAATTTTCTTGCTTATAATTTCTTCATCAACCAATTTTTTAAAATCACTTCTTGCACTTTCAAACATTCTCATTTGAAATTCATTCATAAGCTTCGCTTTAGCCTTTGGATCATTCCCAACTTCAATCAGCTCCTCAATGATCTTGACAAATTGAGTCAGTTTGATCTTCTTACCATAGGCCAATAACAGCTCCCTATCAACATTGTCAAACTTTTGTGGATCATGATGAAGATACAGATAATCCACAACTGTTGTGAAGGCATCTAAATCTGCCTTATCCGTCATTGTTATAAGTTCTTTCTGTCCCCAGGAACCACCTAACTTCTCACGGAAATATTCACTTCTGGAGCTTAGCAAAAACCTATGTAACTTCAACTTACTTCTCTCAATCTCAAAGATGATATCCTCGGTCAATAAGACATTCCCACCAAGCAACGAACGCAAATGAGAAGCAAAGGGCAAGTTGGTGTCAACAGCCTTGGAGATATCATAAGAGATCAAAAGATTTCTTATCCTGTCAGTTAAAGCACCATAGATGCATCTTGCTCCTTCATATTTATCGGTATCACAAATTGCTCCTCTTTGCAACAGTAGTCTCACAATTTCCTCATGACCACATAGACTCGCTAGGAACAATGGCGTGTAATCAAACTTATCCACTTGATTGACCTTTCTCAATGTGTTAGAATCACTTCAATAGCATCAATCCTATTATTAATACTCACATTTACACCGACCGATAACAGCTTATCGACACTCTCAATGTCTCCAATACGGCAGGCAAAGCACAATTGGTTGAAGTCCTTATCGTCCGACATCTCCCACAGCAAACATCGAGCTCCCCCAAAGACAACAAATTGGCTCTTAAGTGAGTTTTTAGAAGTTGGTGAAAACTTGAATATTTGTGCTTTCAAAGACTCCGATTTGATTTAAGCTTAGATAAGCTAGGCACCAAAAATGTCAGATCTCATTAATTTAAAAGCTCAAGAAGGCTATAACAACAACCTCTAGCAAGTATTCAGTTACTATTCACCCCAAGAGAGGACCCACAGAGTTTAGAAAGAAGGTCAATTGTGAAGGAAAAGGATACCACTCGCTGCCATGAAGATTTTCTTCAACGCTCGTCCTCGGTCGTTTATTTTGGTTTCAAATGATTATGCCTTGACGTTGCAATACATGTCATCAAATCAACAATGTTTGATCCAGTACACTCCAGTTGCCAACACGGACTTCACGAACTACCAAGAGAGTACAGCTTTACACTATTATGGTCTAGTTGGTGTGCTTGAGGTGAAAGGATATGTGTTCCTTTGTGTGATAACTGATCAGACACAAATTGGAAGTCCAAGACCTTCTGAGGTGATTTACAAAATACGAGATGTTGAATTCTATTGTTTGAATTCATCAGACCTCGATTCCATGACAATGAACAGATACAATTCAGACCATTATAGAGAAAGATATGAAAATGAGCATCCGTGTTCTAAAATTAGAAAGTTGTTAACCTTGGGTTTTTACTATTCGAGAGATTTTGATATGACAAACAATCTTCAAGAGAGAAGTATGAATAATGACCTACAGCATATGTTTACGAATTATGATAAGAAATATTTATGGAATTATTTCATGTTGGAAGAATTGTTAAATTTTAGAAATAGAATATTAAGTACAGAGAGATATTATTTAGATAGAAGTGAATTTTTGACATTTTTGATTAGAGGGTTTGCTAAAACTATAAATACCAAAACAGGGAATGAGGATGCATTGATAACTGTGATATCTAGAATATCTGCTGCAAAGGCATCGGGTCCCTTTGGTGCCACTGGAGTTGATGAAGATGGTCATACTTCGAATTTCATTGAATCCGAACTTTTATTATACAACAAATACTATTATTTTGCCTACACACAGGTACGAGGTAACGTTCCGTTATTCTTTGAAGTGGAAAACCCATTATTATCAACAAAGAAGGTGAATTTTACAAAGAATGATGAAATGAATGAAGTTGCTTTTGACAAACATATGGAATCAATGTTTATAAAACATGGGAACGTTTACATTATCAATGCATTGAAAAACAAATCCAGTGAAGAAAACTTGAACCATAAATTTAAACAGTTTGTTAGAAGAAGAGGTATTCCTATTATGAATATTGATATATCAAGAGATACATTAAAGAGTTCACCACACAAATTATCTTTCCAAATAAAAGATGCAATATTAGAGATTGGTGCATTATGTTATGACATAAAAAAGAAAGTTTATGTTGGTAAACAACTGGGTTGTTTCAGAATCAATACACTAAACTCAATTGAAAAACCTGGTCTCATTGAGAAAATTATAAGTCGTGACGTTCTTGAGCTTTCCATGAAGGAGATGGCCACTACTGCTTCGAGTGATTTACTACTAAAACATGATATCGTTTGGGATGAGAATAATGCATCACTTCTCACGATTTATGAGAAATCATCTAGAAGACATGGTAAAAAGGCGTTTGAAGGGATATCGAATAGTCAAGTCAAATTCCATGATCCTATCCATGATTATATCTCTGATGAATTGAGCAAGAGAAAAGCAGAATATTCTGCAAATACAGAAATATCAATATTTACAGGAAGCTTTAATGTTAATGCTGAAATGTCAGAACAGGATATTACTTCATGGATTTATCCAACTGATAAAACTTGTGATATTGTTGCGATTGGGTTTGAGGAAATAGTTGAGCTCACAACTAGTAAAATGCTGGTTACAGATCTTACAAAGAGAGCCTTTTGGGAAACAAAAATAAGAAAGACCCTTAATACAAGAGGTAAATATTCATTACAATGGTCAAGTCAACTTGGAGGGATTGTTCTGATGCTTTTCGTGAAGGATGAGATTTTAGGAAATATAAAGGAAATTGATGGTAGTTTTAAAAAAACAGGATTTGGAGGTATGTCTGCTAATAAAGGTGGTGTTGCAGTTAGTTTCCTATATTCATCAACAAGATTTTGTTTTATTGTTTCTCATTTAGCAGCTGGTCTGGAAAATGTTGAACAAAGACATAATGATTATAAAACAATTGCGAAAAATATTAGATTTGCACGTAATAGAGGTATAAAGGATCATGATGCTATTATATGGGTTGGTGACTTTAACTATAGAATACTGTTACCAAATGAAGAGGTTAAGCTTGCTATACAAAATGAAGATTATGGTCATCTGTTTGAATATGATCAACTTAGTAATCAAATGATTGCAGGTGAATCTTTCCCTTATTTCAATGAAATGGAAATCAGATTCCCACCAACATACAAATTTGATAAAGGTACTACGACATATGATACTTCTGAGAAATTAAGGGTTCCTGCGTGGACAGATAGAGTCTTAAGTAGGGGATCCATATTACAACAATTATGTTATGGATCAGCTCCTGATATTACATTTTCAGATCATAGACCAGTTTTTGCAATTTTTAAGGCAAAAGTTACAGTTATAGATGAAAAATTGAGAAATCAATTAACTAAAGAACTTTATGAAAAAAGAAAAATTGAAATTGTTAAAAATGGAGGACTTTCATCTATAGTTGCTGGAGCTAATAATAATGAACGTAAACTTTCTTCTGGACATGGATTACCACCACCAAGTTCTGAAAAATCCAAATGGTGGATTGAAGGTGGTCAAGCTGCTAAAGTGAACTTTGAAATTGAACAAGATAAAGTTGTTGTTAATCCAAATCGTCCAATAAATCCATTTGAACCAACAGAAGAACCTGATTTCATATATGTTGAATAGATTTTTTAAACTTTTCAATCCTTTTCTGTATTGCTTGGTGATTCTTCTTTTGTAGCTTCTTGAAATTCCTTTTCCATTTTTTGTAACTCTTCTTGTACTCTATGCAATTGTTCTGGACTAGCATTTATATCTTCAGCTTCTTTTATCAAGTCATCCATCTTGGATTCTATATCATCAAGCATCTTCTCGATTTGACTCGCTGTTTTTTCACCTTCATTGAGCTTTTTATACGTATCTGCAAACTCGGCTTCACTCATACCTTCCTGTGTCATCTTGTAAGAAATAGTTGGATCGATTGATTGATTGATGTTTATGTGATTATCAGAGAAAGAAGTCATAATTTTGGATCCATTTTCGCGATTTACGAGTGCCTTTAACAAAAAAGATGAAAGAGATCAAGTTAACTACGTCTATAATGTATAATATTATTGAATTGGTTTACTAACTATTATTATAGTTCTGTATTCTGCTCTCCAGCTTCAACTTTTCTATTGTTTTCAACAGTCTCCCAATATAGCTTCTTGGTCTTGTTTCTCCAATAAGGACCTGTAACTCTCATAATCAGAAATGTACCATTGCAAAAGAATAAGACACAAGCTGATGTGATATAAGCATCTTTATAACCCATGTTTTCAACCCAATCAGTTAATCCATAACTGCAGCTAAATGACATCAAGTTTCTTATGAGAATAACAACAACCATAGCTTCAGTGTCTAATTCATGATAAGAATCAGAGCAATAAGTCACAGCACATGTACATCCAAAGACACCTAACCCACCAAGAACACCCATGGAAATAACAAGCACCATCCAGTGAGCTCCATTATAAGCACCAACACCCCATCCAATCGTAGCTAGAAACCCCAACACCATATATATTATCAAGACCCACAATCTATCTTCAGGAAAAGATACTCCATTTCTATTCTTTGCTATCCTAACCTTCAAGAAATCAGATAAAGTACCTGCTAGAAAAAAGAAAACGAGACTGAAAATAGTTGGTGAGAGATATGCCAATCCACACATTGCTGATGAAAAATGATATGGTGCTCCTCCCAAGACTGTTGCCTCTGTAGCATTTAATAAATTGAACCAAACCAATGAGGAGCCATAAAGAAATCCAGCCCATAAGACAGATGGGAACCTAGCCATTCTGAAAGGACCTAGAAAGTAATGATGAAGTAAAAACTTGTCCTTGAAGCCTCCAGTTAAAGAGAGTTTTTGTAAAAAAGTCCTTGTAGACTTGACTCCATATTGTATCTCTTCAGAGGTCGAGAGGACATCAACTTCGATGTTTGAATTTTTATTTGTTTCTTGTAATCTTTCTTGTATTGTTTGATGAGATAATACAGCTTCATTTTTTTTTTCATCAGAGGATAAATGTTTACTATTTTCCTCATCTTCACCAATACCGTCAATAGTGATAATATTCATTTTCTTTGGATTCAATTTACGATTATAATTAGTCTCTTCCATAAAGAAGAAAAGAAATACAAAACATACAGCACAGAAGATAGAACATACCCACATAACCCATTTCCATCCAATACCATCACTTATAAAACCTGCCACCATAGGAGCCATAAGATTTGAAGTTGTTAATGCAACGGCATAAATTCCCATCCCCATTGCTCGTTCATGTTCAAAAAATATATCAGACATTGTAATTTCACATAAAGATTCAGTTGGTGCACCGAAAAATCCCTGTAATATTTTCCCACCAATCCATTCACTATTTGATTTTGAATATGGAGCCCAAACACAAATTAAAGAAGTTGCAAAGACACTAAATAGATAAGTTGGTCTTTTCCCATATTGTAAAGCCAACGGTTGGAAAATCAAACAACCTAATCCAAAGAATAAAAACATATAACCAGTACCATTATTTAATTGTCCCAAAGTGATGTCTGTTTCCTCTGCAATATTTGTCAAGACAGAATAAATAGCAGCGGAGGGAACACCTATACTGAATGTATAAACGACGTTACAAAAAACTGCTAGCCATTTCCTTTTTGGAGACCAATTTAAAGGATCATCTGGATCGTCTGATGGTGTTGGAATCAAAACAATTTGAGAATTACCTTTTAAATGAGCTGCATTTATATGACCATCCAAGTCAACAAGATGCGTTGTCCCAGGGATAGATTCATAATCAATAAGACTTGAAACCATAGTTCAAAAAGATGTGTCTGTCTTAGTATATTGGAGCACATAATTTTGATACTTTTATTGATATCAGTCTCTTTTATAACATTGGTATAGCTTTAAGATAACAGACGATACTTAGGTGGGGCCAAACAAAGTTTGATACCAATATTAAAGAACCATATCGATATCAACAATACAATTTCCCAGATATCACTCAACATCGTGATCAGATAAGTTATCTGTCACTGTAAACCATAACCTCTAACGCATAATGTAAGCTCCGAAAGACAGCCTCCAAAAAGCGCAAAACCCAGCACCCCAACTAGCCCACAATCAACATATCAGCATAAATGGTCTTCAATCACCAACACCTTTTACAGCTATAATGAATGAATTGATAAGAAGAAGTTCTTAATCTTTTATATAAGGTAAAGCACACCATATAAAAAAAGCAAGTGCTCCTACCGATTTCTGAGACTACGTTTTTGGGAAAGTTGAAAGTTGACTACGTGTAATTCGAATAATACAGCTAGTGAATTAGATTATCAGTCATCACAAATCATGTTATTCCACAAGGGGTTGATACTGTTGGTGCTCTCTGCAGTGGCAATTGCTGTTTCTGTCTTGGATCCTTCGACATTGGTGATTTATGACCCAAAAATAACCGACCTGGATGACATTTCTAAATTCTTGGATAGTTTACGTCAACGTTCTTTCAAATTGACAATTAAACAAGTTGGTGATAATATCAAGTTATATAAGAATGAGGAAAGAATATATCAGAATGTTGTTATCTTTCCAACAAAATTAAGAACAATTGGTGAAGAAATCACTGGTGCTAAATTATTAGAATTTTTCAATGATGGTGGTGATGTTTTCGCTATATCAAGTCCTGAAGGATTATCTGAAGCTGTTAGAACTTTTGTTAATCAATTAGGTATTTATCCAAGTCCAAGAAATCATCAATTGCTTGATCATTTTGCTTATGATACAAAACAAGCTGTTTCAACACATGATGTTATTAAATTAAATTCTACAAATATTGTTGATGATGGTGCAATTGTTAATACTAATGTTGATGAATTTAAATATAAAGGATCCAGTGCCATTTTGGGTAATGGTAGATTATTAGTTCCAATAATTCAAGCACCAACCACATCATTTTCAAAAGATTTGAAAAATGATGATTTTGTTTTAGAAAATAGTTGGACTATTGGTAAACAAGGTTATTTAGCTGTTGGTTTCCAAGGTTTAAATAATGCTAGAGCTTTATGGATTGGTAGTGATGAATTTTTATTAGATAATTTGGAATTAACTAATGATTTTACTAAATGGACATTTCAAGAAACTAAAATCATTAAAGCATATCCAATTGAGCATTCTCATGTTGATGGTACAAGTTATGAGGCAAAACCATATAAGATCAAAGATGATATCAGTTATAAGATTGGTATTTCACAATGGGATGATATCACTAGTTCATGGAAACCATTTAGTACATCTGATGTTCAAGTTGAGATTAAATTATTAGATCCATATCATAGATTAACTTTAAAAGAGTTGGAAACTAATGGAGATGTTACAATTTTTGGAACTGAATTTAAATTACCAGATCATCATGGTGTTTTCACATTTCATACCAATTATAGACGTTCAGGTTTAAGTTTTATTGATGAAAAAGTTACATTATCTATTCGTCATTTAGCTAATGATGAATATCCAAGAAGTTGGGATATTACAAATTCATGGGTTTATATTACTTCAGCAGTTGTTGTTTTCACTGCATGGGTTTTATTTGTAATTGTTTACATTTATTCTGCTGATGAGATTAAAGAAGAAAATAAAAAGGAGAAATAGAAGAAAATATAAAAATACTTTTATTCTGAATTAATTATAATTGTAGATATAATCAATATACACATTATTGTTTAATAATTTTAATTTTCTTTTCAATTTTCCATTTTTCAAATTCTTCTATTACTTTTTTCAATTCATCATTTAATGAAACAATAGTTTTGGAAATATTTTCTAATTTAAGATTTAAAACTGGTTTTGTTTCACCAACTGTTTTCTCTACTAATGCACCACCAACCATTCTAAAACATTTTCTATCATCTGGAGTGGAACTAAGAGTTTCTAATACAATATTATGTTCATCTTGATCAGATTTAAGTTGAGTTATCTTTGCACTTATTTCATTGATTGTGGATTGATATTGGTTATATTTCACCTGAAGAACTTTGAGCAGTTAGATAGATATACCAAATAATGATAGAATGAGATTACTCACCTTCAGAAGTAGATGCCATTATGTAGGGATTGTTAATGCTTTATGTATTCTGTTTAAGTGACAATATTTGTATGTTTTTCAAAAATTATTGTCGAGAAATCAAGCCCTCGTAATTGTGAGATGAGATCAATATCTGAGTCAACTTTGATACTTTTAGCTAAATTGGGATAGCCTAGGAGCTCTAATGATTGATTATTTAGGAGAAATCAGTGAATATACTCATTCTTGAAGTTTTTGGAGGAATCTGATAAGAATTGCGGGAGTTATGATAGAAGAAACATATATTTTGTAGATATAATTATGAATTAATTTATCCAAATTATGATTGATATATCAATAAGAGACTCTATAAATTAAGGATAAGCCACTACAATAATTCCAATACCAAAAGAAAACATACAATTCACCATAAAACAAACATACGAAATAAATTAAAGAAAAAAGCACCACTCCACAACAATCCCCAAACAATTTAATCAATTTTAAGCAGTTTGAATTGATTTTAAATATTGTTGTCTATATTGATTATCATCAACAGGTCTATTTAAAGGTACCCATTTTGGTTCATCTTTAAATAATCTTAAAGCTTTAATAAAATTTTTATTTGATAAAGTAAATCTATGATAAATACCAGGAGGTAAAATAATTAAATCATTTTTGAAAACTTTAATTCTTATCCATTTATCATCTTTTGATCTTATATCGAAAAACCCTTCACCATCAATAACATAACGAATTTCTTCATCTTCATGAATATGTTCTTTATAAAAATTATCTAATTTTTCTTTTAAAATTTCCATTGAAGGGAAAGAAGTTGGTGATATTTCAATTTGATCTTGATTTTTATAATCACGTTCTTTTGCTAATTTATTAACTTTTTCTAATGAATCAAAATTATAATATAATAATCCTAAATTGAAAAGATCATTTTCTGAAACTGGTATACCTGAATCATGATCTTCTCTATAATCCAAAGTTGTGTCATTATCGTGATAAAAAGCTCTCATTTTGATTAACAACTAATTAAATTAATCAAAGGTATTTCTTTTCACAAGTTTGCCGTTTAAATATTAAATTTATTGATTTTAATTATGGCTTTTCAATCAAGAAGTTTGTTAATTCTTTCAAGTCACGTGGGGGCCAAAGAAATATCCGAATCGGATCGGAATAACTAAAAATTGATTAATTTATCTACATTTAAATACTTTTATGCTAATGCTATTGAATATATAATAATAATAATAATAATAATAATGACTGACTGTCCACCTCTTATTTCAAAACTTTACCCAAATATTTTGAGATATATTCAAATGAAACTAAAGTAACAGCAGATGCAGGTACAGTTCTTGCTAAATTTGTTGTAAAACCTGAATAAAATCCAATTAAACCTTCTTTTTGATAAATATTTAAAATTGTATTTAATAAATTATGATGATTTATTGAATTTATTGGATTTAATGATGATGATATTGATAATGAAGAAATTTGCATTCTTGTTCGTAAAATTTCATGAGGATAAGTTAAAGTTGAAGCACACATCTTGGATAATGAACTTGCAGTTATTAATCTTGTTAAATTTGAAAAATGATTAAATTCATTTGATGATTGATTTTGAAAATTATCACAATGTAGTATTTTTTTCAATTTTTCATAAACTGGGAAATGAATTGCAACATGAAATAAACCAAATAATGAAGGTATTAAACCAGAATAAAAAACCATTATTCCTTCATTTTTATACATTTTTTTAAAAGCATCTAAAGTATTTTTATAATAATTTTCACGATTCCCACCACTAAGAGATTGGAAAGAATTTATACCATCACCTGTTTGTAACATTAATCTTGTCTTTACAACCCAAATTGGATTTGTAATTGAAGTTGAAACTGAACCAGCAGTAAATGCAGATAATGAATGAATTAAAAATTCAGAATAATTATCACCATAATAATTTTTTGCTAAATTTGGATAAATTTTTTTAGCTTTTTCATAAACACTAAAATAAATCATCCAAGTTGGGAAATAACCTAATACAATGGGTATTAATCCACGATATAAACCTTTATAACCTTCATCTTTTAAAATAGTTGTTAAAGTACCTGTTATACCTTTATATTTTGAAGAATTTGTTAAACCTTGAGCTTGTAATCTTGTTTTCGCCACATCTAATGGACAAACAGATACACCAGCTATAAAACCAGCAAGTGCACCACTTAATGCAATTATTTGAGTATCAGACATTGATGTTAGCTTCTGTTTAAATTGATTAGATTGACCATCTGAATATGATATTTGATTAGTTGTAATTTCAGTTGGTGGAGCATTATTTTCAATTATATTTGATTGAGAAGTTCTCATTGCACACTTTCATGTGAAGCAAAAAGGGAATGACTAGATGGAAGCAATGATATCAAGGAACAAAAGATTAATAGAATATAACTATCCATTAAACAAAATGACTATAGTTATGAGTAATATAAACAAGATGGATTTAAGGTGGTACAAGTGTAATATAAATCGTGGAGATTGTGTTTATATCCATAGTTTTTTTTTTCTTTCGATGAATGATTTGAATTAAATTTATCAAAACTCCGTAAAAAAGGTTATGCTCAGGGTAATTGGAGGGACCATTACACCACAATTTTGGTTATATATTGAATTAATGGGATAATTTATTTTAATAGGATATAATTTTTGGTTATTAGAGGGTTTAATTATGTATTCAATGGTGGTTTCAGGGGTTTATTTTGGTGTATTATTGGTGGTGGTGCTGTTGGTGTTTTGGTTAAATGGTCATTTGGATATCACGGGGATCTCAATAATAGGTGAAATTTGAAGCGTGTTGGTGATGTTGGTATTGATAGATTATTGATAGATTATTGATAGATTATTGATAGAGATATATAATACTGATGTTATATAGATAAATAGATAGATATTATATATGAATCAGTTGTTGATCTGGGGTACCTTAACTTAAGACCGAAGCTTCTACAAAGTAAATACCCAACTTCCATTTTATTTTTATACAAGATTTTAAATCAAAAAACAGCCAACATCAACAAAAAACCAACAAACAAAAGAGTAAATATAACGACATCGAATAAATAAGTTAAAAAACACACACTGGATAAGTAAGAGTTAAATAAAAATAATAGAACTGAAGAATAATATAATAATATAAGTTAAGAAATGAATTATGATTTGTGACAACAACAACAATAATAATAATAATAACAAGAGTATCAACATGGTGCGTTGATTATTTTTTTCATTCCACATCTATCAACCTACATCCAGACATCCTTCATCCAAACAACCTTCATCCAACTTCATAGGGATACCAACTTCATGGGACAACTTCATTTTAAGAATTTAATGATTTTGATTAAATTGATAACCACCAACATAACCATTTTCATCATATCCAAACCAATTTCTTTGTTGATTTCCTAAACTTCCCACACCAGAGATTTGTCCAGCACCATTAGTTGGAGGAGGAGGTGGAGGAAATGAAGAACTAGTAGTTGTTGTTAAATTATTTGATTGATTTGATATTGGTAAATCTAATGGATTTGAATATCCATAACTTGGTAATCCAGTTAATTGACCTTGAACAGGAGGTGGATGTTGTGGATGATGTGATGGATGATGATGATGAATTCCTCCAAGAATAGGTGGTTGAGTAGTTATTGTTGTAGAATCTCTAAGGATTGATGAACTTGTATAACCAACATCTTTTAATGAAGGAGAATATTCCTTTTGTTGGAATTGAGGAGATGAAGGAGATATAGGTGATGTTTGAGTAGTATGACGACGTTGTGGTGGTTGAGATGATGGTGCAACAGCAGGTGGTGGAGGTTGTTGTTGTTGATAAATTGAAGGGGAATAACGAGGATATTGATAAAACATTGGAACATTTTGTAAATCTAGAGATTGTTGAGGTTCATTTGAAGAGATTGGTGGAGGGAGGAAAGAAGTTGTTGTTGATTGATTTGGAGCAGATGATGAAGTTTGTTGTTGTTGAGAATTTTGAGAATTTGGATGAGGTAATTGTTGTAAAGGAGTTGGTAAAAAATTATGATTATTTGAATTATTGTTGTTGTTCCCATTTGAATGATTATGTTGTTGATATTGAGGTTGTAAATGAATAGCAGGATTAAAACCTAGGGCAATAGCATTTGGATTTGATTGATCCATAAAATAATAAGCTTCATCTTCAATTGGAATTTTCCCACCAAGGGAACTATCTTTTACAGCATTCCATAATTCATTTGATAATTGAATTTTTGATAAATTTGTTTCATCACAAGGACGTTGTAATTTCCCATTTAATACATCTTCAGCACTATAATAACTAACAAGATGAATAGTTTCTTGATGATTTAAATTATTTGAATCTAATCTATTAATTGTAAGACTTAGAGTTTTTTTAATTAATCCATATTCTTTAAAAGCATAACTTGTTACTAAAGAACCAACTAATGATCTATTGGGGATTGAATTTGATGAATTTTGAGTTGATTCTAAATCTTCAATAGATTTTTTTTTCAACTTTTTTTTATCATTATATTTTGATTTATCCTTATTATTTAAAGCTTGACGATCAAGTTCTCTATAAACCAAAAATCTTCCCAAAATTCTTGAAGGAGACCAAGCAACACCATCAGTCCATCTTTTAATACCAGATCTTTCTTCTATAAATACAAAAACGTTCCCACTTGTAATTAATTGAGAACGTTCACGATCATGAGGTCTTCTTGGAACAGTTAATAGTTGATTATTTAGACAAGCTTGTATTATTAATAGAGCATCTTTTGTTGAACCGATATAACCAAAAAAAGTTGGATTTATTTTTGAATTAGACATAATGTTGTTGGTTGTTGTGTGTTGATGTGTGTAATGGTTTGTTTGTTGAGGGTCCTTTTATTATTTTCAATATTGCTACCCCGATGGGAGGATATTGTGGGTATATAATAAATGGGATGATATTAGTGTAGTATAGTATATTGATATATTGATGTTGATGTAGTGTAATGATATAATATATACTATACTTTTATAGTCTTTATCAATGTATGATGTGTTGTTAATAGATAACTTTAACTGAATGATTGGATCTAATAATGTTATTCTTAATTCTATTGTTAAAATACGACGGGGTGGTGCGTCTGGGAGGTAGGGTAAGTCAGCTTATGTAATAAAATATAGGTACTATAGTGTGTGTATTAGTGTGTGTAACAAATAGAGAGTAGATTGTATAGAGTATATAATAGATAGTATATAGAGTAGTTAAGGAGAGTAGAGTATAGTATAGTCCAAACGTATTGTTTGATCAGTGGCAAATTGAGGAGTACTTTACTTGTCGCGGAGGGGAGGGTAAATATTATGTAATAGATTATGTAATTATTTTATGGTATACCGAGAGAGTAATTAGCGGTTATACTATAGACACACTCTCTATACTGGTACTATATACTATACTATACTATACACTATTATATAATCATACACTACTCTATACTTAATTTCAAGAGTCAATCAAATAATGACTGTTGACAAGTCTTCTGACTTGTGAATGGTAATTCTCAATTAGCTTTCCTTGTTCAACTTCACTCAATTCATTATTTAATAAACCTATAGAATATAACACAGTGTTCTGTTAATTTTCTAGTTAATAAATTAATTTTAAAACTAGGATTCAAATCATCTGAAATGATGTCTAAATTGTCTTTCATAAAGATTTTTAAAAATTTCCATTATAGAATTCCAATTGATTCTTCTATAACCCTTCTTCACCAATTCTAAAAAAAAAAGCCAAACCTTCAATATCTTCAAAATTTATGGCAATTTCACGTACTGCAATACATTGATTATTATATTTATTTCTTAAAACGATAGTTTGATCATTGGATTTCAATTTCTTTATAGCTGTTGATGAAGATTCTTGAATCATATCTAATACATGATTTAGAACATCTGTTGTTTTACAACAATGATCAAGATCAATCTTACCGAGTTCAAACGTGGACGTTTTGGAAATTTCATCAATAGTTATAATTATACTATAAAGCATCTCTCCACAATTAGTGCAACCAAAACGCATATATTTTTTCAAAATATTCGTCTTTATTTTCAACCGTCTTGAAGGTTTCACTGATAAACGCTTTATTATAATTCCTTTCTTTAACGTAAAATGTTCCATAGCATATAATTCCAAATTTTCAACTGAATCAAAGAAATTCCCCTGCTTGAGTTGTTGAACATTCACTTCATGATTTCGAGTTAATGCTTTATGAAAATCTTGAACAGGAGTATTTATTAGATCCACAGAGTCATCATAACCAATTAATGGCGGTGGAGCCACCTTTGGGGTTGCAACAAGAACATCTTGTGGTGATGAGCTGTTGTTGGTAATGGGTAAATTATCCTCAATTACATCATGACCTCGACGATCGGCATTCTGTAAACCAGCATGAACTTCATCAACATGACCTCTATTATTCCCATCCAATAGATTTAAAAGATGAATTGGTTCTTGAAATTGGTTTCTTGCAGAATCAAGAGGAGGAAAAATAGGATACTTTTCCCTTAAATAATCAAAAACTCAATATTGTGACTATAGATGTATTTTCCATGTCCCTAAGAAACCTTTCATCTCTAATTAAACCATAGAAATATTCAATTGTGGGATGATTCATTTTATTGATATTTAAATCAAACACGAAAACATAATTCAATATTATATTAGCTTGATAGTGTACCTTTGATCAATCATTCGCGTAAACTTCACGAAATCTTGCCCAAATTTGCCCAAACTTACTACTTTAAACCTGATTAACGATCCAGAACACCATATAATTAATAGAATGAAATCACACTATTCTGCTTCACTAATTTAAACAACTACGGGTATAACTACAGCTGCTTAACTATCCATAAATACCATCATCAATACTTAATTGTACTTTTAATCACATGACACATTAATATAATATCGGGTAGTGCCCACACCATATTTATAAATATCATTTTTGATTAACGTATCAATAACCAGATCAATAACATCAATAAGGATCTCTACACAATGTTACATCTATTCATACTACTATTAATATCCCAAATCATATATGCAGAGGAATTACCACCACTCCTTACATCCAAAACATTCAAAAATTCAATACAATCACAAAATTTATCTTTAATTGAATTCTTTAGTCCATATTGTTCTCATTGTAATGCATTTGCTCCAACTTGGGAGAAAACATTTATGGAATTTATAAATGATTCTACAACCTATAATACCAAGATGTTTCAAGTTAATTGTATAGAAAGTGGTGATTTATGTAATCAAGAAAAAATTTTAGCTTATCCATCAATAAAACTTTATGGTCCAAATGGATTTATAACAAATTTCCCAAATTCATTGAAAAGAACAAAAGAAAATTTAATTGAATTTATGAAAGAACAAAGTTTAGATATGGCGGGTGGTTCAAATTTGAAAATTGAAAGTAAAAGTTCTTTAATAACCACGGAGGAAATGATTAAATTATTAGGTGAAGTTCAAAAAACTCCCTTGTTAATTTCATTTTGGCCAAGTGAAGATTTAATTGATTTAAATCAATTAGATTGGACTAAATTTAAAACTGATTATTATGAAGATTGTATTGAATTTCAAAATCATTGGTCAATAATTTCAAATTCTTTAAATTCTTTAAATATTAAAACTGGTCATTTTAATTGTTTACAAAATAAAAAAATTTGTAAAGAATTAGGTATAAATGAATTTAATAAACCCGTGGTGAAATTGATTTTACCAAATATAAATACTGCAAAAGTTATAAATTATGATGATAATGAATTAAATATTAAAAAAATTATTAATTTTGCTAAAAATACAATTGAAATTTCAAAATTTAATAAAATTGATTCAATTAAATTATTAGATCAAGGAATTTTACAAACAAAATTAAAACCATTAGAATCTTTACCATCAAATTCAAAAAATATTTTCATTTATATTTATGATGAAAATACAATTGTTAAAGAAGATTTTCAAATTTTACAATATTTAATACCAAATTTATCAAAAATTGAAAATCCAATTTTTTATTTATCAAATGATACAAATATTTTAAAAATTTTAGAATTTCAATCAAAAAATTTAATAAATTTAATTAAAAAGAATGATGGTGATTATGATTTTAATTATGATAAATTTGTTATTAATTCAATGACTTCATTACCAACTTTAATATCTTTTAAAGAATATAGTATTTTAAATGAAATTTATCAAAGTTTTGGTCCAATGGATATAAGAGATGAATATAAAATTAAAAATTTTATAAATGAAAATTCATCACCATTTATACAAGAGATAAAACCCAAAAATTTTAAAAATTTAAAAAATATTGATCAATCAGGGATATTAATTATTGATTCTAAATCATCAAATTTTACCACAATTGATGATTTTATATTATCAATTCATGAATTTGAAGAATTAAAATCAAAATTTGAATATAATGAATTAATTAAAAATAGAGAATTTAAATATTTTAAAGCTGATGAACAAAATAAAAATCAAGAATTTAAAAAAATGGTTAAAACTCTTAGAAAAGAAATCAAAAAACCAAATTATTCCAAGACAAATTTTTTTTATATTGATTTAAATCATTTAAATTTATTGAAAAAAATTGGATTAAATGTAAATGGAGAAATTTATAAACCTGGTGATTCAATAATTTTACAAAATGGTTATTATTATACTTTTGATGATTTATCATCATTTGGTAAAAAATTAGCATCAATAAGAGGTTTTATATCATCTGCTCCTAAAATTAAAGGTACATTAATAAATAGTCCATATGGTTCAAGTTTAAGAAAATTAGATTTTATTCATCAATTTGGTATCCTTGGTTATTTAAGTTTAATTATGATTATTATATTAATTATAAAATTACCAAAATTTATTAAATCAAAATCTAAAAAGGATATTTATCTACCATATTTTGAAGAAAAAGATAGAAAAGATTAATATATTCCACTCATTACTTATACTGATTACATAACCCGTAGTACTGTCGCTTAGTCAGAAAATTCAACTCATTATTTTTTGACGTGTTTAAAAATTCAAAATAAGCCACAAAGCATTCTTTACTTTATATTTAATTCTTTATAAGCTGGTGAATTAATTATGTCAAATTTATCAGCATTTACACAAATTGCATTACGAGATTGGATATTAATAATAGGATTAATCTTTGGAGGATGTTGTTCAAATGTTTTCACATTAGAAAAAATAATTACAAATAATCCAGAAAGTGGTAATATTGTAACATTTGCACAATTTTTATTTATTTCAATTGAAGGTTATATTAATTTTTTCAACAAGAATAATCCACCTTTTTATTTAGAACAAAATAAAGTACCTTTGAAAAGATGGTCATTAACAATAATTATGTTTTTCCTTATTAGTGTTTTAAATAATTCTGTCTTTATTTTTAAAATTTCAATACCAATTCATATTATATTTAGAAGTTCTGGAACTGCTGTTGTTATGATTATTGGTTGGTTAATTGCTAAAAAGACATATAATAAAATTCAAATAACAAGTGCTTTGTTGTTAACAATTGGTGCTATAATAACAACTTTATATAAAGATCATAATATTTTTGAAAAAAGGGATACAAGTGATGGTGGAATACTTGATACATTATCAAATGATGTATTGTTTTTCTGTGGAATTGGTGTCTTGTTATTCGCAGCTATATTAATGGCATTATTAGGTTTATATAATGAAGAAACTTATAAAAAATATGGTAAACATTGGAAAGAAAATGTTTTTTATTCTCATTTATTTGGATTACCAATTTTTTTATTAATGTTCAAAAGAATTATAATTGAATTTAAATCATTATGGGAATATCCTGAATTTTTCGAAATTTTCAATTATAAAATCCCCAAACAAATTGTTTATTTATCATTTAACGTTTTAACTCAATTTTTTTGTGTTCGTGGTGCAAATATGCTTGCTGGTAATACAACTGCATTAACTGTATCTGTTGTTTTATTATTAAGAAAATTCACAAGTTTATTATTAAGTATGTGGTTATTTAATAATAGATTAAGTGCGACTGGTTCGTTTGGTGCTTTTTTAGTATTTTTCGGTGCATTTTTATATAGTTATGGTTCAAAACCATCAAATTCAACTACACAACCTGTTATTCAAGATACTAAGGAAAATATTGATAAAATAGAATTGACAGAATTACAACAAGATACAACTACAGATGATATAGAAAAGGCTAAATTACTTAAATAAATAAAAGCTTTTAATAGATCATGAGCCATGTAGAGGCTATACGCTTTTTTCATATCCGGTTTGTTTGTTTTTCTTACCGAGGGATACTTTTCATGAAAATAAACAGACACAAAACATTTCAACTAGATAATAATTATGTCTTGATTGAATTAGCGCAATGGAGAATACTATATCCAAGGTCCAGGATCAAATCAATCAATTCTATCTTCCAGAATGGCTAACTATGGAACTTATAGCTTCAAATGTGATTTCATTCACTCCTTTATTTTCATATGGTACTACGATTCTTAGTATAATTAAAAAACAATCATCATTAGGTTTTAGTATAGATATTTGTGCAACAATGTTAATTGCAAGTATATTAAGAATTTGTTATTATTTTATAATACCTTATGAAATTGCATTATTAAGACAAAGTATAATAATGATTTTTATACAATGTTTTTTATTAAAAATTGCATTAAATTATAGACCCACAAATTATGATACTGAATTATTAGAACAAGATACCAAAATTTTAAATGATTTAAAAATTAATTTTAATGAAAGTTTTAATGATAAATCATTTGAATTAAATAATTTGATAAATTTTATTAAAAATACAAGTTTAATAATAATTACAAAATTTATTAAATTTTTTGATTCAAAATATAAAAGAATTGGTAAATTTTGGCAATGGAATGATCAATTTGCTTATTGGAAATTTTTGTTTAGATTTACAATCATAATGGCATTTTTAACTTTTTGGTTTATTGATTATTTAAAATTTGGTGAATTTTTAGGTACTTTTGGTTTATTTATTGAATCTTTATTACCATTACCACAAATTTTACTTTTAAATAAATTAAAATCAATTCAAGGTTTTAAATTATTATTATTATTAAGTTGGTTAGGTGGTGATTTTACCAAGATTAGTTATCTTATATTTGGTGCTAAAAATATAAGTGGAATTTTTTTATTTTTTGCATTATTTCAAATGTCATTGGATTTTTATATTGCATTTCAATTCATTTATTATAAATATTATTATGTTCAAGAACCTCAAACTGTGGAATTATATGAATACAGAGCCTGAAAAACACATCTATATATAACATTTAATGCATCAATTATATACAATTATCAATAATTAATTAATCCTTATTCCAAACAACTCTTTTATTATCTTCAGTAGCTGCCCTTTGTTTCCATTTTTTACCAAATTCTCTTAATAATTTAACATAATTACTAACTTCATCATCTTGAGCACCACCAGTAGATTCTAACATTTTAATTTTTTCATCCATATATTTTTCATAATGATTAGTTACTGTTGATAGTGAATTTTGGAAAATTTTAATATCAACATCCCATTTATCATCAAGTGATGAATGCTTGGGGAATTTTAATCTAGTTTCAACACCATTAAATTTATGTCTAACTGCAACTCTAAATCCAATAAGTCCCTTTCCCAATTCTTTATTTAAGATTCTTAATTTATTAACATGTTCACTTATTAAATTATTATCATCTGACATAACAGCTTGTGAAGATTTAAATCCAAATGATTGAATTGTTTCAATATCATGATCAGCAACAGGATGTGCCACTATATGCAATACTGATTCATATGGAGTTGCTAAAACTGATTTAAAAATTAATCTAAATGAAGTATTTGGTAAATAATCAGTTGTAATCATATCTAAAATTTTATTCCAAATTTTCATTGAAATTGTAAATTCTTCATTTGCAACTTTTGTTGCTAATTTATTAAAAATTTCTTCATTATTAATTGATTCTAAATCAGCTTTTGATTTATTTTCTCTAATAATTTTAGGTTTTATACCAACAGAATGAATTATTTTATCAATTTCATTTAATGGTAAATATTGAAATCCAAAAGTTTTGGCAATATTATGAAATAATATGAAGATACCATCCATATTACCAATTCTTGCTTGTAAGCCATATTTTAATAATGTTGATTTTGCTAATTCAAATAATTCTCTTTCAAATGATTCAAATTGTCCATTTGTTTTAACAATTTCATAACCTGTAACTTCTTGTTCATTTTTAATCATATCATGTCTAACTGCACAAACAGCTCTTGTTTTCAAATCAAATGTACCTGTACCTGGTAATCTTGAATCTTTACAATCTAATTGAGATCTCATTATAAAATCACCCATTTTAGCATAATGATAAGCATTACCATTTTCTTCAATTTCTTTAATTTCTTTTAATGCTTCTTCATTAGTATTTGATTTTTTATATTTTTCAAAAAATTCAGGATCACTAACTAATAATCTTTCTAAACTATGACCTAATAATGATAAAACAATTTCACGATCTGATGATTTATCAGAATCAATAGCAAATTTACCACCAGGCATTTTACGAACAATAACAATACCTGGAAGTTGAGCTCCACGTGAAAAACGTGCAATTCTTTTCTCCATATTTGTACTTAAATCTCCACAATAAACTGGTTTAAAATTTGATAAAAAAAAATGTAAATGTGAAAGTATACCAGTCATTGAAGATGTTGAACTATAATATTTTGTACCCAATTTTTCAGAAATTTCCATCATTGCTTTATCTTTATGAGATGTAACATATTGAGTAATATGATCAAAATTAAATTCATTGACTGGTAAAATATTTTGTAAATATGGATCAAAATTGAAAACTTTTGATCTTGGATCTTGTAAATAATGAACTCCTGGAGAAAATAATACTCTTGATAATTTATGTTTTAAAGTTGGTACTTGTGTTTCTTGTTTAATATTTAATGGTTGATAATTTGATTCAGCATCAAATGATTGAGATAATACTGGTGTAATACCACTAGAATCAATCACTTTAACATAATCTTCAGGTATTTCAAAGCCAGTAGTGTATTCAATACTAGGAAATTTACGTTTTTCGTATGTTTTTTTGGAACTTTCTGGTAATGAACCCTTTTGTGCTTTTATAACTCTTGTAACAGGTTTAACAATTACAGGATTAGGATCTTTAGCAGCTCGTTGTCTTTTTTCATGAAGCCTTTTTTGAGTTCTCGGTAGATATACCTTTGGTCTGTTTTCATAAGCAACATTTAAGTCTGGGAATACATCTTCTAATGATTTTTTATCTTTAAGAAATTTATTTTGTTCTAATATTTCAAAACTTTTAGATATTAGATCTTTTTTGTCTGGAGAAGGTTTAGGATTCTGAGTGGATGATGAGTTGCAACGGAAATGGAGACGACTTAGTCGTATGGATGTACCAGACACCACCACCTTATTATAAGTGGGAAGCATGGTAATTTTTGGTTAATGATGAAGCGATGAGTATAAATGTATACTAATCTGATATATAATAAATTTTCAGTATGAAAATAGAAAAAAAAGTATTCACAATCCGAAAAGGGAAATATCTATAAATGGAAATCCGACTGTGTCTAATCACATGACGTGTCAAATACATTCCGACAATATTCGCGAAAGTGTTTCCTAAACCGATTTCAAATTAAAAAAAAAAAAAAAAAGAGCCAGTGAGCTTTCGGGATTTGATTAAAAATTGTCTAGAGTTGAATTGGATAAAGAGGGTTTGGTAACAATAGAGAGATTCAAGGGAGGATAGTAAAATTAATGATTATAGTAGATATCTATAGGGCACATGACCCATCACTCCCTAGTAATATCTTATAACACCATTTTAATATATTTAAATGAGCACATTTTATAGCACACTGCCATTTCGAAACGTGTAACTAGACATTTTTGTTAGCGCTGATCGAATTGATAATTTTCATCAAAGCATCAAATAAAAGGATACGAATTCAAACAACAAAGACACAACAGGAACTACAACGCCACTAGACTCAACTCAAGTGTGAGGAAAATAACCAGACACCCCCAGGAGCTCTATAGATCATATTAAAGGCTATATTTCAACTGGGATCAGCATATAAGCTTTTTTTCACTCAGTTTTTTTTTTGGCTCTTTCTTAACTACGGTCAAATACACCCTTTTTTACAAATCCAGTTCATACAAGTCTGGCTTTTGAATCACAAAGCGTTTAATTTATCCCCATTAAAGGGTCCATCTCATCATTTACATATTCAAACAAAACCTTCAAGAAAGATTCTTTGTCAGGTATGAGTGCTGCTAATTCACCGGCATCTTCCATAGCGCCATCTCCAGTATCTTCAAGTATAAATGGTACTCCAGCTATAACTCCCAGACCTTCAGGTCCACAGATTTCTAAAATCGTCACTTCAAAGGAATGGGTTCTACCTCCAAGACCAAAACCTGGTAGAAAACCAAGTGCTGATACCCCAGCTACAAAACGTAAAGCTCAAAATAGAGCTGCTCAAAGAGCTTTTAGAGAAAGAAGAGCAACTAGAGTGGCTGAATTAGAAGGGAAATTAAGTGAAGTGGAAAAAGAGAAGGAAGTTCATGAATTAAATTTGAAAAATATAATAAATAAATTACAAATGGAGAATAAATATTTAATGAAAACATTAAATGATGTTAAAGCTGATTTTGCAAATTTTAAACAATCAATAGCTCAAGCTCAACCTCAACAAATAAATGGTGCAAACTCTACTCATTCTTCTCCAGCTGTTTATGTGAATGGCACTGTTAATGCTCCTTCTCCATTAAATTATTTCAAACCTTCAAGTTCAAACACTCCAAACACAGATTACAGATTTCAACAAAGACAACAACCACAACCACAGCAGCAGCAGCAACAGCAACCTCCTCATCATCAACATAATCATCAAAGTCCACATACACATCAAAGCCGACCACAACAGCAACAATATAGATCACAACCACAAGCCATATCCCCTGCATTCTCAAACACTTCAAATCCTTCTCCTTCAAGTCATACACCTTCAACATCGAAAACTTCTGTTTCTTCAACAACTGCTAGTGAAAACTTTGATTGTGGTGTATGTGTAAAAGATGATTGTATATGTGAAGAAGTTGGTATTAAGGTTAAACATACAGCTCCTCAATCCTCATCATTTGAAAATTTCAAACCAATGGCTCCAGTTTCATTAAAACGTAAACAAGAGGAGATTGAAATAGATTATACTGCTAAATTTTCAAAAGCTCCAGTAAAGAAACCAATGCCAAAATTCAAAAAATTAAAAAAAGAGACAACTGTGGATGGTACAGATGAAGCTAGTCAATTTACAAATGTATTTGATAAGATTTCTGATAAAGATTTCGAATCTCCAATGGAACAATGTGGATTTTGTTCTGATGATTCTCCATGTGTTTGTCGTGAAGCTGCTAAAGAAGCTGCAAATGCTATTGCTGAATTACAAAATCATCATAAGAGGGAATCAATTCAAATGCAACAAGAACAACAACAACAACAAGAGGATCAAACTCTGCCACCAATTCGTAATGGATCAATCTCAACTTCTACAAATAAACCTACAAACTCATCTACAAAATTACCTGTATTACATCCTGGTCCAACTTTGGAAATTAGTGAATTACACAGATCAAGCATATCAACACCAAAGGCTGAACAACAACAACAACCAGCACAACAAGAAGAGTCACAACCTAAATCCACTGGTGGATGTACTGGTAATCCAGGTACTTGTACTCAATGTCAATTAGATCCAATGTCCACATTATTCTGTTCCACTATTGCTAGTAAAGCTGAAGAAGAAGAAACTGCACCATCTACAACAAATACCCCAAGTGCATCTGGTACTGCTCAAAATTCAAATGGTGTTCCTACTAAGAAGGAAGATAAAAAATCACCAGTATCACCACCTTTATCAAATCATTCATCTAAAGTTTCATCTCCATTAACTGTGACTTCTCAAGAAGAAGAACTTAACTCTATCAAATCTAAAGTTTCCACTCCAGTGAATGGATCTGTAACTACACCAGGTGGATCTGTATCTTCTCAAGGTGGTGTTAATGGTCAAAAAGGTATTTTCATTCCTTGTGCTGATGCTTATAAAACTTTAAGTCGTCATAAAGAATTTAATTCTGTGGATTTCAGTACATTGGTTGGGAAATTAACAACTAGAGGAATGCAAGTTGAAGTTCAAAGTGTTGCTAATGTTCTTAGAGAATTGGATAGAAGATTGTATAATTAAGATGTTGTTTTAGTTGGTTTTATTAATTTTTTGTTTTTTTTTGAAAGTTTTATATCAGGTCATATAATTATAACGTTTGGTGTTATATTTAGGGAGTTTAAATAGTTAATACAATATTATTGAAATTATAACGAAAAAGCAAAAACTGTATAATAATATATTATATAAATATTTGTATTAAAATCTAAGCAATGACTGCAACACCAGTTGCAATCAAGAAAATTCCAATGATTGCACCTCCAAAGTTTTCAACTCCATGAAAGATTAAAGTGAACAAAGTTGGAACTCTAACGAGATCACCAACACCACTTGAAGAACTTGAAGAACTAGAAGAACCAGAACCTGAATTTGAAGAACTTGAACTAGAATCAGAATCAGCAGATGAACTTGAACTTGAAGAACTTGTTGCAGTTGAAGCTGAACTGAATGAATAATCATCATCATTCCAACAATCATTTTGAGTATTACCAGCATCAGTACCTAATGGAGCACCAGCACCTTTAGTGAAGAAAACAGAAGCAGCACTTGGCATATCTGGTAATGTATCATTAGCTTCCCAAGTACCTTCTTCATAAGATGGACATTCTGAATAATTTGAAGATTTTGAATTAAATCCACCATTACCACTTGGATTTGCAGTTGAATTATATTCTTCTTGTAAATTATAAAAATCTTGTCTTTTAGTAACAGTATCACCATTAATATTAACTAATCCATAATTATTAGCTTCTTGAGAATATTCATAAACTAATCCTCCAGAGAAAACACCAGACATTTGTGTAGAATAAATACTTTCAATTTCAGTAAATGGTCTTGAACCAGCAACTTCATTACAACCAAATTCTGAAAGGAAAATTGGAACTGAATAACCAGCATATAAAGTAACTTTTTCCTTGTAACCCGAGGTTGTATATGAAGAATGACCACACCATGAATAATCATTAACACCAAACATATCAATTCTAGCATCTGCATCATCACCACAATTGAAATATTCAGCAGCTAATAAACGATTTGATGTAACATCAGCAGCTGAATAACCAACTGGAATTTGTCTATAATCTCTTGCTTTGAGATATTTTTTCATATCTCTAACAACAGCTTTAACATAAGTTGCAGAAGCAGTTGTATCTTTTGAATTAATAACTTCATTACCAGCGAAAAATCCTAAAGTATTATCATAATCAACAAATTCATCCATAGTTGCGAAAACATTTTGTAAATATGCTGTATTATAAGAACATGATGGATTTGCTCTTGAAATAGAAGCTTCTGGTGTGTTGACATCAAGAATTAAATAAATTCCTGCATCATCAAGAGCTTCCATACAAGCACTATGATCTAAAGAATTATCAACTGAATAAACTCTAATGGTATTTATACCTAATTCTTCAAAATATGGAATATCTCTTTTACATATGGATTCATCTCCTAATGGATCTGTTAAATTTGAAGAACCACCAGGTTGATAATCAACACCTCTAATATAAAATCTTTCACCAGTTTCTGAATTCCAAAAGGCATTACCAGTAACATTGATTGTTGGTAAAGCTGAAGCTAATGAAGTTGCAAATGATAATAAAGCGACAGTGGAGAACTTCATCTTGAATCTATAGGACAACCTCTATGTCTTGTTTAAATGGGTACTAAGCGAATGTGTTGGTGTCTAAGCGAATAAGCCTTAATTCCTTGTATGAAAACAACTCTTTTGATCTAAGCGAATGTGGGAAGAAAGAGATCTCTTTTATAAATAAAGTGATCTTATAGCTTTCTTGTTCTTGGTATAGAAGAAGGCTGTACTCGATACTCTCTGAGTTAGTGGGTATTTCTTAGCGTAATAACAACACCAAGAGATTTTAAACTTGTTTATATAAAAATGAGATCAAATTCATAATTTCTACACAAGCGAGCTTTTCCAGCTTTTCCTTTTTTTTTCATCTCCGTTGAAAATTTTGAAATCAAAACAAAAAGTTTATTTGCTATGCACTTCAGCCAAAATTATCCGTGACAGTAAACACTAGAGAATGGTATAAAAATGATGCTAATGGTGCTTATTTGTATTGATCTGATATATAATAGTTGATAATATGATATAATGAGCAATTCTCGAGTCCCATCGCTTCAAGAGCACGCTTAAGCCCCAATTTGTATGGTTTATTTCAAATTCTAGATTGACACAAGTGAAATGCCGATTGTCAAGGTAACCGAGAATAAAAAAAAAAGATCAACAATTCTGATTAGACTGCACATTTCTTTAGCCATTGACCTCAGGAAATAATGATGAATACAGTCGCTAGTGGTGGTTAGTGTATACTGATAGTTAGATGATTGTGTATAGATCCATATCCTCAGCCTCATTTGTACCGAGGATAGGCTAAGAATAGTTGTATTTGATCTCTGTGTTATGGCCAAACTTGTCTCGAGAGCCGAATCTGGGCATATTGTAGCACTCTTGAACTTCAAAGGAGAGGTTACACTTGGCCCTGAATGTAGCAATATTGAGAAAATGATCTGAAATTCAATAACGTGTTGGTAGTAGGTACGTACTTTGTGACTGGTCTATAAGCCGAATTTAGATTAGATTTGAGAATCCTCTTCTCAATTGGGAAATTGCATAGATCTAGATTCTACAGTGGATTTCTCCATGCTATCAAATTTAACTATACAAAAACTCATTATGTGTCATAAATATACATCTCTTTATGCTTGAGCATCAACAAATTCATCAGTTGTTCCATCTATTGGTGTCTCTGGAGCAGATTGTTGTACAGTAGTTGGTTCAATCACTTCAATATCTTCCCTTTCATCATCGGCTAATAAACTTTCAGCATTAGATTCAACTGGTTCAATTGATTCAATGTCTTCAACCGATTTTAAAGATCTTATTGAAGCATCAGGTGCAACATCATTCAATTTAGAACTTAGTGATTGAATTGATGGATTATCCTTTTGATCCTCATTATCAGATTCGTAACCTTTATCTTCTTTATTAACATCTTTAGATGCTTCTACTGCAGGACTTTCTAATCCTTCAACAACCAATTCTGGTTTCTTTTCCGCGACAAATGACTCTTTAATCACAGGTGGTTGATCTAATTCAGCTTCAGTTTCAGTTTCTAAACCCTTTTTAAATCCATCTAGATCTTCCTTTGCTGTGTCAATAGCAGATTCAACATCACCTTCACCACCAGCTTCCAGAGCTTCAGTAGTTTTATTATCATAATGAATCCCCTCTGAGTTCAGTCCACTAGACCAAATATCAATAACTTTGATAGATCTATGATCAGGAATTTCAATTTTTTCCACCTTAGCAGTTCTTTTACCTCTTGGACCTTTTGCTCTTGATCTTCTTGCATCTGATTTAATTTCTTTAGGTTCATCCTCTTCTTTTTCTTCATCTTCAGGTTGTTCTTGTTTAAATACTCCTGGAATAGGTGCTCCAGGTCTTGCCATACCTGGTAATGCAAATAAACCATTCAAATTTTGTCTAAATGCTGATTTATCTGGTGAAGGTTCATTTGATTCAGATCTATCAGGAATGACACGACAATGTGGTTTTGGAGCAGGAACATGTTGTTGTTGTTGTTTTTCCAATTCTTGATTTCTTCTAAGCATCTCTTGGAAAGCAGCAATTTTACTTGATGGTTTCTTAGGAACTGGTGGAGGCGCTTTACCAGTTTTGATCTTTGAAGAATCAGATGAATCTATAGATGATAAATCATCACTTGTAGTTTTGGAAATGGTTGATGACGTTCTGGATGGTTTCTTTGGACGAGCTGGAATTGTTGGAGTAGATGATCTTGATGTTGTTTCAGATTTTTTTTCATTTAAATGAGCTTGAATACTTTCCAGTTCTTCATTTGTCTTTGAAATGATATCATCAGTAGAATCATCCTTGACAGGTTCTTTTTCAGATGTAGATTCTATAGCTGGTTCCTCAGATTTTGTTGGTCTCTTTGATGGACGTTGTGGTATTTTTGAACCAAAATCTTCAACTTTATCAACGATATCATTTTCAACAATAACTGGTTCCTCAGAAATCGATTCCTTCTTTTCAACTGGATGTTCAACAGCATCAGCTTCGGTGGTGATGTCTTTTGTATCCTCACTAATCTCTAATGGTTCAGCATCAAGTGCACTAGATTCTGTAGTTATAGGATCACTTGGTGACGTGATTTTAGGCACTTCAGATTCAATCTCTTCAGGATCCTCCTTACTAACATCTTGCTCTTCAACTGGCTCATCTTTTGTCTCCTTTTTCTTTGAAGGACGATTTGGAATATGAGGAATATCATCTTTTGTTGAAACATCTGTAGTTTCTTCAATACCGACAATTGGTGATTGTTCCTTTTCAGATTCAGTCTCCAATGGTTTCTCTTTTGAAGTTTTCACTGGACGTTTTGGAATTTGTGGAATTGGACTAATAATGTTGGTTTCTTTATCTTCAATTCCAGAACCTTCCTTCACTTCGTTGTTTTCCACAATTGGTTCATCTTCTAAGTGTTTCTTTGTTGGACGAGAAGGAATGGTTGGAGATTTGACATCGGATTCACTTGTTTCAGGTTCACTTTTAGCAGAAGAAACGCTTTTTTGTGGACGTTTTGGTATTGTTGGTATTGGTGATAGTTCTTTCTCCACTTTCTCTTCATCTTCTTGATCAGTAGAGACTAAAGCACCAACGCCAGGAATTTTTTCAATAGTTGATTTGATTTTATCAGTGACGGTCTCATCTTCTACTTCAGTCTCCTGTGTTTCAACAGGTTGTGCTTCGGCAACGTGCTGTTCAACCTTTTTAGGACGCGGTGGTATAATAGGACTTTCTGATCTTTCAACTGTTTGAGGTGGCACAACAGGACTTTCTGATCTTATTGGACGTCTTGGAATCACAGGTGTAGGTGTTGACTCTGTTGGTTGCTTTTTTGGCCTTTGTGGAATTGAAGGAATTGAATCAATAGTTGATGTTGATTCCTTTGGGTCTGGACGTGACGTTGTTGTTTGTGGACTAGTTTCAGCTTCGAATTCATCTTCCTCAAAGGAATTTGTTTCTGAATCCGAGTCTTCTTTCTTTTGTGAGATGATATCAGCCAAGTTAGACATGATTTAAAGAGTAATTGAGGCTCTTATAATGAAGTTATGTTGAAGATGTGTCTACGTTTGAGATTTTAGAATTGCCCTTTTTTTGAGATTCATCTGTCAAAAAATGAATTTTTAGGAGATTTTACAACATTAAAAAAGACGAATAAATTCTACAAAGCCAAACACAAGAATATCACAATCACTTGAAATTAGAATGAGAAAGAGTCCACTATTATGGTATTATGTGGTGGACAATTTTGTTTTTTTTCCCTCTTTGTTTAAGCACCGTAGTTTAATCTAAAGATATCGTTGTAGACGTAGTAAGAGCTACCTTCTGGGATCAAGTGGAAAACTTGGGAATAACGTTGTGGGTTTTGTTCTTCATCGATTAATAAATCACCAGTGACAAGAACTAAAACATCACCATTTGGAGAAGCTGGTTGAGCATCTAAAGTTGTGATTCTGTGACCAACTTTTTGGAATGGTAAATTGACCAATTTTTCAACAATATCTTTGGCACCTTGAACTTGAGAAGTTTCAAAAGTCAACATTGATTGGTCTCTCTATGAATTAATTAGTATAAGCTGGTTGATTGAAAACTTTTTGATACTCACGTATAAGTTACCAAGTTGAGTTCTATCAGAATCGAATTGGTTGTAGTAGAATTCGGTGAATTGTTCTTTTAATGTGTTAGCAAAAACTTGATCATGGGTGAATTTGAATTGGATATGAAGACATACGAGCTAAGGTGTTGAAATCGACTAGAGTAATGAGTTAGTGAATGTGTGTAAAACTGAATGGATTAACCAGATGAGAATTATATATTGCTAATCTTCCGATCCATATAAGTCAAGCACCATCGGTCAATCCCTTTCTATAACAGTCCAACATACCAGACATGGTTAATAAATCAGTGGATACTAGTTATTCTATATAAACTATGTTATTGTCCTTTCCAATCATTTCTCTATTTACAAAACATCACCAAAAAAAATCGATTTTTTTACCCGGAAGATGGATCATGTGATCTATCATGTGATCAGTATTACATCAGGTATTACTAATCAGAAAGATGCATAAGCTTATTTTTAGTTTGAACATTAACAACATGAAGTATTTATTGATTGGATATTCAATATTCAATCTATCTATTCTGTTAATTATCTACTTTAAATGGTACCTTCCCTATTCAGTCAAAGTACCCACACATATTGTCTGATCGCCTTGGAAGTTAGATTGATCTACTTGGAATAATGCTCAAACTAACAGATGATTTACAAACTGTACATCAATTAGATAAACATCTTAAACATGGCTCAAACGATAGACACAACGACACAACTAATTGGAGGAGATTATTAGAATTAGACGTGATGATGGATTAGGATACTGTTCATATCCCATTTGAGGCAATCCATTAGCTACAAACCTATCCACTTCCCCTTTCTGATTAAAATTTGTTTTTTCCACAGTGTACCTGAACGCACTCCCCTTTACGTTGAGTCGCTTATGCAGTTAATCTTTCTAATTGGGCTAAAATTGGTGGAAAGAATTTTAGTAAAACGTCACAACATTCCATTTAACACTTAGAGCATTAACAATCTAGATCAAAGAATAAAAAAAAAAGGTTCCTTGATACTTTATAACCTTTTCAACATCCCAGTTGAGGGGAAATTAAATTTTTCATTGATCCATTAACAGCTTATAGGTGTACAGTACAGGGACCTAGCTAGTTTTAAATTGTTTGAACACATGATTCAGCTTTTACATGGGTCTCCAAAGAACTCAGTCTTTAAGAGATTTAAAAAACAGGAATCAAAACAGGTGCTACTTCTAGGGACTGAAAATTCGGGAAAGAAATGTATGTGAATTAATAGATTATTCAAGTTGATCTCTGTATTAACATATTTCTAGCTATATTGGATTATATAACTTCATTGAATGTGCCATTGGATATAATTGCACTTTCAAATTCCACTCCAATTTCAACATATAAGAATTTCCTATTTGAAACAAGATATCTAGTTATAGTTATTGATTCCACAAAAGTAACACAGTTGAAATATTTAGAACATTTAAAATTATTGATTAAATCATTAGCAACGGAATGTGAAAAATTATTACTTTTTTTAAATAAACATGATTTATTAAATATTGAAACAACAAGAGTTCTTGAAAAAAGATTAGCTTTATATTCATTAAAACCTAAATGGTTAATTGTTCCATGTTCTGCTGTGGGTAAAGGTTATGGTATCTCTGAAGGTGTGAATTGGTTATTAACATAACTTAATTTTGCATTTGATTCAATAATTTTTTTAAAAGATTCAGGTAATTCACTTATGGACCCATTTTTTTGTACCAAGGTGAATGGTGGTATTATTTGATTATCTGATATTATTACATCGGGACTAATAATTACACAATCGTGAATTATACTTAAATTCCCCAATTGACAACCAGATCCAATTTGAACTCTGGAACCCACATGTGAAGAATTAATGATTGAGTTCTCACCAATGGTGGTGTATGAGCCGATCTTGCACTGTTTGTGGATCTTTGTATCACTGAATGCTGGTTAGTGTGATGCTTTTTTGAGAAATCAATCCAGCATTTACATACCCTTTATGACTTATGACTGGTGGAGTTATTTGTACTTTTTTATCTATGAAACAGAATTTACCAATCTGTAGAGTCGAGTTCCCTTCTTTCAATGGAACATCTCCCTTTAGTATTACTCCTGGACTCAACGTTGTCTTGTTTGTTAATACTACATCTCATCATGATAGCATTCAACGCGTTTCTACTCACATTCCCCGAGATCAAGATATGGTCTGGGCCCTGGATCAATGCCTCCTTGGATATTCTGTTTCCAGATGCTGTCTCCAACCAGGAACTCATCTAGCCAGCCCTTTATAGCCCTCTAAAGCCCTTAAGTAACTCTTTATAGCTTAAGCTCTTTTAATGGCTGGCTGGTGGAGGATCAAAAGATGTCTGGATGTCAAATTCCAGATCTGAAATTTTCGTGTTTTTATTTTTCTCAACGAAACGTAAACTTTTGTTGACTTAATCTATTTTAAAAACTCTTTGAGAGGAAATCAACGTTCCTTGTTAAGTTTTTCAAATATATATTTGCTAAAGATGTCTGATAAAGTGTTTAGATTGGATTCAGGTGAGTGGGACTCGAGAGAAGGGAAGGGTGTTCAAAGGGACCCTGGTGATCTAGATAACAAACACTAACAGAGTCTTAGGTTACCAAAATTACGATTGGGGGAAAATTGGTTCAGCTTCAGCTGTTGCACAATTTGCTCATCATTCCAACCCAGAAAAAGTCACCATTGACGAATCAAAACCATATGCTGAATTATGGATGGGTACACATCCAAAAGTTCCTTCCAAAAATCTTGAAGGTAAATCACTTAGAGATATTATTAGTGAAAATCCAAAAATTTTATTAGGTGATGATATTATTAATAAATTTGGTGCCACTAATGAATTACCATTCTTATTTAAAGTGTTGAGTATTGAAAAAGTCTTGTCTATTCAAGCTCATCCAGATAAAGAACTTGGTGCTAAATTACACGTTGCTGATCCAAAAAATTACCCAGATGATAATCATAAACCAGAAATGGCTATTGCTGTTACTTCATTTGAAGGATTTTGTGGATTTAAACCATTAGAGGAAATTGCTGATGAATTAGCCAAAATTCCTGAATTAATTAATATTGTTGGTGAAGAAAATGCTAAAACTTTTATTAATGGTATTAAATCAAATGTTACTATTGGTTCTGAAGATGATATTTCAAATAGAAAATTATTACAATTAATTTTCGGTAAAGTTATGAATGCATCAGATGAAGAAATTTCAAAACAAGCTGCTTCATTAGTTAAAAAAGCTGAAACTAAACCAGAAATTTTTAATAAACCAGATTTACCAGAATTAATCATTAGATTAAACAAACAATTTCCAAATGATGTTGGTCTTTTCTGTGGTTGTTTATTATTAAACCATTGTAAATTGAATGCTGGTGAAGCTATGTTTTTACAAGCTAAAGATCCTCATGCTTATATATCTGGTGATATTATTGAATGTATGGCTGCTTCCGATAATGTTGTTAGAGCAGGTTTTACACCAAAATTTAAAGATGTTGAAAATTTAGTTTCAATGTTAACTTATGGTTATGAAGATGTTGAAAAACAAAAAATGCAACCACAAATTTTTGAAAGAAGTTCAGGTGATGGTGAATCAAAACTTTATGATCCACCAATTCAAGAATTTTCAGTTTTACAAACAACTTTTAAAAATTCTCAAGGTACAAGAACTTTTAAACCTTTTGAAGGTCCAAGTATATTAATCATTACAAATGGTGAAGGTAGTTTAATTTCTGAAGGTGTTGAATTAAAAGCTGAACCAGGTTATAATTTTTTCATTGCTCCAAATACTGAAGTTAAATTAATTACAAAAGATCCAAAATTCACATCATACAGAGCATATGTTGAAGCTTAGAGATTATTTTTATCATCATCATATTCTACATATTTATTTCTTTTAATTAATAGACTTTAATTCTTTAATATCCCTAATGTACAAAATTTTATCACCCTTCATTTAATATCATTTTTTTTCTTCCATTTAAGTATTCTTCTTCTCAAATCACCACTACTTTGTTGATATATATTTAATTTCTTATCCCACATCATTGCAGCATAATCATCACCATGTTTTTTATATAAACTTTCTAACCAACTTTCTTCTCTTTCACTTTGTTTTCTTTCAGTCTTGACAATTCTAGAATTGGCAAACTCTTCTAATTGTCTAACAACTTCTGTCTTTGGTTCTTCAGAGCTCTCTTTTGTTATTTTTTTCTTACCGTATATGACTTTAACAACTTCACCATCTTCATCTCTTATAATTCTAGCTTCACCTTCTGGTATTTCATCTTCAGTTTCTCCTATTGGTTCAACATCCTTGGAAGCACCACCACCACCAACTGGTATTTTCTTTCTTGGTGCTAATGAAGGTTCAACACCACCAGCTGGAGTTCCTAATTTCACTTTCAACCCAAGTTTTCTATAATTTTGTACTAATGTTAAAGAATAATCCCAATTTGCTTGAATAATAGGATTTGAGGCAATATTAACCTCTCTTTGCTTGTCCTTCACACGACGTGTGGCCTTCTTGACACTCGACTTGTTTGCTCTTCTTCTTCTAACTGAAACCATGGCTATCTAACCTCCAAATATACTCCTAGTAGAACATATGAATATAAATGATCTAGTTATAATAATTTTTTTTTCTCTCTGCGATGAGCACCGGGTAAATTCACACGGACGTAGGCGCCCTCTCGTGATTAAATCACCGGATGGGTATTAAATACATTCAAAACCCACTATCAATTCAAATAAATTGATATCAATATCAATTGAGTATTCCTCAGTCTCTCAGTAGCCTCCAAAACTTATATTAATCTCCCGTTTTGGAGCTTTAAGTAGTGGCCGTTGTACGAACCCCCATTAATATTGAAATAAATAAATCGTCGAGAAAAACTTGATGGATCCTCTAAAAGTACTTAAAAACAATAGGAATAAATATTTTGATAATTTATACCAGGGAAATATTATTAAAAATCAATTCAATTGGATCATATAACAATTGAACCCCAGGAAAAGATAACCGTTTAAAAGAATCCCCTTTAACAACTCACCTCCAGACAATTAATCAAAAGTTTTTTCACGATCCTTATATTCTTTTAATAACTGTGGAGAATGAGCGCAACAATTGAACAAGAACAACATGAGCTCGCTAATCAAGAATTGGCATTAGAACAAGCTGAAAGTTTTGATGCTGATCAAGTACAAGAAGAAGATTCTAATAAAGAAAATCAAGGACAAGGATTCCGTCCAAGAAGTTCAAAGACACCTGAAGAAATTGAAGCTCAAAAGGAAATTGATTCACGTTCTGTTTATGTTGGTAATGTTGATTATAAAGCTACACCGGAAGAATTGGATGAATTCTTTAGAACTTCAGGAACTATCAATAGAGTGACAATTCTTTATGATAGATTTACAGGATATCCAAAAGGTTATGCATATGTTGAATTTGAATCAAAAGAATCTGTTGAATCTGCAATTCAATTATCAGGTACAGATTTTAAAAATCGTACAATCTCAGTTGTTGCAAAAAGAACAAATCTACCAGGTTATAGAAGAGGCAGAGGTGGTTACAGAGGTCGTGGTGTTGGTGGTCGTAGTCTTAGAGGTCGTGTTGGAGGTTTCAGAGCTCGCAGTAATCGTGCTGGAAGAGGTCGTTCATTATTGGATATTGATCCAACTACAACTGCACATGAAGCTAGTGCAGAGTGAACCTGTTGCTGTCATCAATTCTTCAATTCTTTCGTTATTTGGTACCTTTTGATGGTGCTAAGTTTTTTTACGAATATTGTGTCAAATATTTTATGAATATGTTTGTGTTTATTGTTTTTTTTATTTTCTCCTCCATACTGATCTCAATTGAGTTTATCCAAAATCTGTTAGTCTTACAATACTTTTATCATATGAAATGAACAAAATTGGGTCCAATTTCCCTTATTTTTTGATTAAACTTGTTGTATTTGTAGTTTATATATTGATATTTGCACTGTGAATATTGGCAGAGTTTGTGTGAATTTTTTTTTTTTTCAGTATAAAAAAGCCCCAAAAAAATTGGAATCTAGAAATCTTTCAATTCTTTCTTTCTATATCAACACAATCTTACAAACCACGATTTGGCATGACCTGTTTCAATGTTTGAACGCTTGTATGGTCAGATATCCCTTCTTTTTGGATTTCGTTTTGATTTCCTACTTAGGGCAAACCGTTATGAAAAGTTTGGAAGAAATTATTAATCAAACTTGAGTTTACTCTTGTTTTAAGATTTTTAATATCTTTATCTTATGAGATTGTGGAGAATGAAAAGTGCATCATAGTACATCGAATTCAATCACTGTTGGCATTGTCTTCAGTTCTCACAATTCGGAGTCTCCAAGAACACAAACATAATTTAAACCTCTGTATAAATTAAGGATCCTTCATGATTTGATTCTGAATAAATACAATCAATCTTTTCCGATCTTTGTTCAAATCTTTGTAGTAATTTTCCCTTTTCAAACAGAATAATGGAATTTCCATTAATTTGAATTTATGATGACATTTTTTAGAAAGTTCCTCCAATTGTCTAATACATTCATTATGAAAACTTTGCAAAACTCCTTCATCATTTGATGGTTCATCAATTAATCTCTGGTTTGTATATTTCCAAACTCTTTCCATCTCTTCTTGTTGAACGATGTATTTCTTGATTTCAGCCACCTTCTTCTGGTCTTTCAACAAAACATTAGTCACATACTCGGCCGCCTCGTCATAATTGTTAATCTCAGCTGGATTCTTACCAAAAGAAACCTCGTGATCCTTAACCACTTTTGCTATAAACTCTTCAAGTGCCCGATCAGCTATTTTCTTCTTATTGAGTAAAAACTCGTAATGACTCTGCAACGTGCTGTTCGAGTCCAAAATCTTCTGGACTTGGACATCCAACTCATACCCACCAGCACCAGCCATCACCAACTATCCCAACAACTCAACAATCAACCAATTTTATAACAATTCAATCAAGAATGGCTATTTTAATTGGGTAACTAAAAGGCTCTAATATTTATATGGTTTTCTTTTCGCGAATTTTTCTTGATAGTTTCAAAATTCAAAACAAAATGAACAACACGCAAATTTAACCAGATTCTTTCCCATTAAAACACGGCTGGAATCCATTGCAATTGCCAAAGCTGTCATCATGGCGTCCGTGATCCATTTCTGCGATATCAAGGGAAAGTCGCTACTTTCAAGAGACTACAAGGGCGATATACCTGCTTCAGCTGTTGAAAAATTCCCATTTTTACTAGTGGAAGCTGAGGAAGATCCAGTATCAGCTACTCCAGTGGTATCAATCAATGGAATCAATTATCTCTACATCACTCATAATAACCTTTATCTATTAGCATTAACAAAATCAAATAATAATGTTGCTCAAATCTTTTTATTCTTACACAAGGTTGCCGGTGTTTTGACAGATTATTTTAAAGAATTAGAAGAAGAATCAATAAGAGATAATTTTGTTATAATATATGAATTATTAGATGAAATGATGGATTTTGGGTTCCCTCAAATAACAGAAACAAAAATGTTGAAAGAATATATAACACAAAAATCATTTGCATTAGAAAGAACTAAACCAAGTTTTGGACCACCAAGTGCATTAACAAATGCTGTTTCTTGGAGATCTGAAGGTATAATGTATAAAAAAAATGAAGCCTTTTTAGATGTTGTTGAAAGTATCAATATGTTGATAAATCCACAAGGTAAAGTACTTAGATCTGAAATCTTGGGTATAATTAAAATTAAATCACATTTATCAGGTATGCCTGATCTTAGATTAGGATTAAATGATAAATTAACAAATAATGCAAAAGGGGTAGAAATGGAAGATGTTAAATTTCATCAATGTGTTAGATTAAGTAAATTTGAAAATGAAAAAATTATAACATTTATTCCTCCAGATGGTGAATTTGAATTAATGAGTTATAGATTATCAACACCATTAAAACCATTAATTTGGGTTGATTGTAAAATTGAAAAACATTCAAATAGTCGTGTTGAAGTTTATGCTAAAATAAAAGCTCAAATTAAAAAAAAATCCACTGCAAATAATGTTGAAGTTCATATACCAATTCCTGAAGATGCTGATAGTCCAAAATTTAGATATTCAAATGGTTCTGTTAAATGGGTACCAGAAAAATCAGTAATTGTTTGGAAAATTAAACAATTCCAAGGTGGTAAAGAATATGCAATGACTGCACAATTAGGATTACCTTCAGTTTCAATTGAAGATCCAAGTATTAAAGTTAAAAGACCAATTCAAGTTAAATTTCAAATACCTTATTTTACAACAAGTGGTATACAAGTTCGTTATTTAAGAATAAATGAACCAAAAATGCAATATCAAAGTTATCCATGGGTTCGTTATATTACGCAAAGTGGAGATGATTATACAATTAGATTAAACGAATGAATTAAATAAAAAGTATTTTATGTATAATTGATTTGTAGTCTCTTTTTTTTCGCTGTCATTTGTAATCGTGTCGTTAATCATACTAAAACAAATAAAACAAAACAATTTTAATTAAAACTTGAATAGATTCATTTTAATTCAGTGAGGAATTAGTTGTGCAGTCACTTAAGAGTATTTGATTTGAGTAGGTTTATTTTGCTGGTAGAAGATTGGTAGGAAAGGGTGATGTTATGGAGACAAATCGCAGAGCACTGATTGAAGAATTGGTCAACAATCTCTTTGTATTGAATGGTGATAATCAAGAAAAAAATAGTGGAGATGGTGAATGGAGGATCGATCCAAATGTATCGTTGACGTTGACTTTTATGTTTCCAGCTCAGATGTATTTGAGAGCTATTGAAAGCTTGGACTCCAAAAATATCATAATATATCATTATCAAGGAAACACAGAGAATGAGAAATCTAATTTTAATTTTGAAAAAGATCTCAATGACGCGATGATTCTTGTTCCTAGTGTATCATCAGATGAAATAGTACAGAATGGTGTTGTTGATCTGGATAGCTGGTGTTGTTCCTGTTTTGAATTCACTCAATCTTTCAAACCCACCAAAGTCATCACCACTCAACACATAGGAAACCATACATTTGGAATGAGAATAGGATTCACCACTCAATTCACAGATACACAAGATCACAGAGTACCCATTTGTCAACACTTATTGGCAAGCTATATATTGAAAAAACACCACTCCAAATTGCTCAATTCTTATGCTATTAAACCGCTGGAAAGACACCAATGGCTAAACTCACACTCTACATTAATCCACCACACTCAACAACCATCAATACAACATTAAATCGCACTATAAACTCTTTTCATTGTAATATCCTTCGCCCAATCCGGCAATTTTCCCAATCGGGCAATTTTCATTATAAAGAAAAAAACTTTTTTGTTGGAGAGAAAAATTGAAAATTTGGAAAATTGAAATCGAAAAAAGCTGATAAAGTGTAACAGAAAACCTCGCTAAACTATATAAAATATCAACTTCCCATCTTGTCTTGTTAGATTCAAATTTAAGGTCAAGGAACCCGTCTCCTACTAATAATCCAGCTGCATATCAACATCCACACGGCATAGATTGACTCCATCACCTAAAAGTCACAACAGAAGAGCACACATCACCATATACAATATCAACAATTGTCCTCTTACAAATATAATAAAGAGATTCAATTAATTCAATAAAACACAAAAAGCGACTGCATCGGCATACAATTGAATCAACTCTTCAATTGTACTCAACATATTAGCTATCATCAGCACTTATTTAACTTCAACCACAATCTCCATGCAATAATGAGTGATCCTAGAAGCGGAAGGTTAACTAATGGAACAATAAACTATAATCACAATACAGCACCATTCAATCCTTATGGAAGCATACAGCAACAGCCCCCTTATATGGGCTTTGGAGTGCCAGCTCCTTCTTATTACCAATATGCAAACCCTTACAACTATGATCCAAATCTAGTATACACAAATCCTTATTATCCTCAAGTCACAATGCCAATGCCACCAAATCCAAATTTCTTTCAAAATAATCTTCCCTCAACTCCAATATCAAATACTGCACCTACACCGAAAAAGAAGATGCAATATCAAAATCAGCATTTTATCCCTCAAAAGGATCATAATCAATATCTACAAAATAATCACTACAGCAATAATAATAATAATAATCAATCTCATCAATATACACAGCAGCAGCAGCAGCAGCAGCAACAACAACAAAGCATCAATTCAACACCTTCTGACTCACCTATATCATCAGCAAGCATAGATCATTCATCATCCGAACAAAATAACAATACAGCTGTATCTACGCCACCTTCATCCAATCATAATATCCCACAAGATTCATCGAAAAATCAATCTAAACCTATAGAGAATAATACCCCAAATGGAAATGGAGCTTCTTCTAAAGAATTAGTCTTCCAAATTGAACAAGCTGATGATAAAGTTGGATTACCTTTATTTTTCGGTACAACATCTGAAAAATTATTAAGTCAAAAGAAAAAATTTAAGGATATAGCTGAAGCTAAAAAGGAAAAAGAAGAACAAGAAAGATTAGCACAAGAAGCCAAATTGAAGGAATTTGAAGCTGTAAAGACTCCTTCACCTCAACCTCCAAAACCAACTGTTGCCAAATGGTCTTTTATTGCAGAACAAGCTGTTAAGAAAAATTCTCCAAAATCAGTTTCACCATCAGTTCCTTCAACAACATCTATTAAAAAAGAGGAAAGATTTGTACCATCAGTATCAAATGTCTTGGAACCTTTAGGTGTTGTTTTATTAAGATCTATGTTTGATAAAAATTTCCAAAAGGCATTTATTAATAATAATAAATTACCAAGTATTATTCCAAGAGGTTTAGTTAATACTGGTAATATTTGTTTTATGAGTTCTATTCTTCAATTACTTCTTTATTGTCAACCTTTCTTACAAACTTTAAATATCATTTCCACAAAGACAATTCAATCATTAACTAATACAACTTCTCAAACTCCATTAATTGATGCTGTTATTGAACTTTTTAAAAATTTTAATATTAAATTAGATAATGGTAAAAAATTTGCAGATCCTTTTGTACCTGAACAATTTTATAAAGAAATCTCTAAAAATTCAAGATTTTCTCATTTACAATGGGGTCAACAAGAAGATGCAGAAGAATTTTTTGGTTATTTATTAGATGGTTTACATGAAGAATTTATTGCAAGTGTTAAAAATTTGAAAACTAATGATGTTAAAATTTTATTAGATTCAATAACAAGTGAAGAAACAAGACAATTAATTAAACAATCATTAAAGAAATTTTCAAATGATGAAGATTTTAATTCTAAAAATGAATCAAATGGTAATTCATTAATAAGTGATGATGGTTGGTTAGAAGTTGGATCAACAAAGAGAAAAGTTAGTGCAAAGAGAACAGTTGAAGTTAAACCTTCACCAATAAGACAATTATTTGGTGGTCAATTTAGATCTGTTCTTGATATTCCAAAACAAAGAGAATCACAAAGTATAACTTTAGATCCATTTCAACAAATACAATTGGATATATCTGATGATTCAATTCAAACATTAGAAGATGCTTTTAAACATATTTCACAAATTGAAGAAATTCCATATAAATCAAATGAAGGTGGTGATGTTATAGCTAAAAAGCAAACATTTATTGATAAATTACCAGAAGTTTTAGTTGTTCATTTGAAAAGATTTTCATTTGTTAATAAAACTAATGATAATGATAATGATGGTTATAAAAATAATTTACATTCTGGACGTATTGAAAAAATTAGAAAAAAAATTAAATATGAACATGAATTTTCAGTACCAATTGAATGTATATCATCATCAACAAGAAAATTTAATCCAAATTTAAAATATAAATTAATTGGTGTTGTTTATCATCATGGTATAAGTTCTGAAGGTGGTCATTATACTGTTGATGTTCTTAGAAATGATGAAGATAAATGGATAAGAATTGATGATACTATAATAACTCAATTAGAACCAAAAGATGTTTTAGTTGGAGGTGATAATGACGAAGTTAAAACTGCATACATCTTGATGTATCAAAAAATTATTTCATAAATTAGGAGATGTATATAATGATGATGAATGAATATTATAAAGATGAATATCATTTACAGCTACAAATAATTGTAAATCAGAATATTAATATATATTACTGATTATTGTAGATATATGTGTATTTTCAACTTTTTTTTTTCTTTTTTAGTATAAACCCTTTATTCAAAGTCAAGACCCACAATTCTTTTTTTTTTCTCTTTAATATTGCTTTATAATAATATAGCATCTTCTTCCCTTCACACCTCCAATGTATAATACAAATTAGATTTTTGAAAAAGCATAGATCAAAGCACGCTAAAACAAATACTCCCAAAACAAACAATTAATTTCAAACCAAACAAAATAAAAAACACAAGTAGACACAAAAAAAAAATAATAATATTTCATAATTTTCTAAATTCATTAAGAACGGGATAGATAGCTTCAAAAGCTTGATAAATTTCTTCCCTTTGTTTTGCACCAGTTAAGACAATCTTACCACTAACGAAAATCAACAAGACAATTTTTGGTTTAACCATTCTATAAATTAAACCTGGAAATAATTCTGGTTCATAACTTGAGAAAGGACCATGACTGAAAGCTAAACCTTCTAATCTAATTGGGAATTTAACATCACAAGAACCAACAATATTTTGAATTTTAAAATCAGTAAATTTAGCATTAAATCCTAATTTTTGAATAATTCTTGCATACTTTCTTGAAGCTAATTTTGAATCATCTTCTGATTTGGCACCAGTAACAACCATTTTACCTGAAGCAAAAATCAAAGCAGTTGTTTTTGGTTCTCTGATACGCATAATCACAGCAGCAAAACGTTTTGGATTATATTCAGCATTACGGGCATGTAATGCAATTGTTTTCAAATCTAAACGACAATCCAAATTCACAGTGGCAACGATATTTTGTAATGTTGGGACGATTCCTGAAGTTGTTGAATCTTCATCAGCACCATTAATAGGTTCACTAACTAAAGATGGATCTTGTTTAATTTCTGAAAGATCTTGAGCAGCAGTTGGATAACCAAATGAGCTTGATGAGGTGAAAACTTTCGCATCAGCGGCAGTTTGTGGGGTTTTGAATGAATCCATTGTTTCTTTTAACAAATGTTATATATTGATTTGCTTGAATCTATAGAGATGTATAAAAAACTTGATAAAAAATGTATAAATACAAAATGCTAGAGAAAATAAAGAGAAACAAGCGAATGCCTCCTTATTGAAAATCGGTAATATCCAAGTAGGCTCTTAAAGCTTTAACAAAGATGATGACTGTCTAATAGTATCACACAAACACACACAAATATTGGCGATACGTTAAAACTGTGCCCCGGACCGGTCTTTTTTTTATGGAGAGCTCCGAATTTTTCAAGTGAGAAAACATGGGAAATTCGGTTCCTTTTATAGTTTTCCAGTTTCGGTGAGGGCCACACGCTGTGATTGGCAGATGACGTGTTTTTGGAGCAGAGGTATAAATCTATTGATGAGAATACTTAGGAAAGAACAATAGGATTGATAAGAAGAGGATCTTGGGTGTGCGTTCAGGGATATGATTGAAGTCTAAACATTGTTAAAACAACGATGCTATAAGGAGAAACAATAAGAAGCAGGAAGAACAGTGAAGTGATCAGTCATATATGCAATCCAACATAGAAAGAATTAAAGCTCATGAAGGACCGGCCAGAGAAAAGCTTTTTATAAGTTATTGTATAAGAATTGTCATACAGCTATTAAATATTGTTAACTATATTATATGAACAACAGATAACGTAGGATAACTCACGTCCAATTGTTAGTCAAACCGGGGATGGTAACAATATATATTATACCTGCAGCCGTGAATTCTCGCTGGATTACATTCTTGTTGTATAAGCTGGGACAGAAGTTGGTAAGGATTGAGAACATTTTGTGGGTAGTATCTAGCGGGCTTTATAATTCAAATAGCTACTCTAGATCTGATTTAAATGAGCTTTCTGGTTTTAGTGGTATCAATTGACACGAGTATGAGTGACAGAAAGAGGGTAAAGTGCGCGAACTTTTATACAATATTAATTATAATATACGCGTATAATTTAACAATTATTATACTTATTTACAACCAGAACCAAATCTACGGATTCTAGCCGAGGCGGTTCCATCAGAGAGAGCTGGATACGATGAATAATGGCAATTACCAGGGCCAGGGCGGTTTTACTGGAGACCAGAATCATGCTCAATGGCAGAATCAGCAACAGGCACCAATAGATTATAACACTATAAACTCTCCATACCAAAATCAGCTAGGGTTTGCACCTCCAGTTTACAACCAACAGGCATATCAACAGTTCAATGGCTATCCACAACAACAATACGCACCAGATCAAGCACAATTTCCTCCTCAACCGCTACCCAACCAATTTCAACAAATTCCACAACCTCAGTATTACAACCAATATCCAGCACAGTATCCTCCACAACCGATCCCATACAATCAACCAAATATGTACCAGAACCAAATGTACGCTCAACAGAGTCCTTATGTTCCTCAGACTCAAGTACCAGTACCTCAACAGTTTCACAATCAGCCAAATAATCAACCTTATTATGAACAACCACCTATACAGAGTACATCAAGACCAGTCTCTCAATCTGTGCCACAACCTGTTTATCAACAATCCCCTCTGCAAACCACTCCTCAACCACAACCTCAACCACAAGTTCATCACAGACCAATTCCGGCTCAAACTGCCTCTCAGCCTGTTCCACAAGCTCCTGTTTCTTCTAAAAGCTCTAAAAAGAGGAAATCCGAGAATTATTCAACTCCACTGAGGCACACCATCAATTCAAGTCAACAACCGACACCATCACAAGCTTCAACTCCTCCATCTGCTGTTTTTTCTGAACAAGGCTTTAAATTTGATCATGATCTTCCAAAACAATATGATACACCATCTGCAAAACTTAAACGTCAAAAATTACATAAAGATGTACAAAATACAGAAAATCTCTACTCTCCGGATCAACTGAGTGCCACTATTACTTCTGAAACCATTAAAGTTCAACAATTACTAGATCTGGCTGACGAATATAACAATTTTTCAACTAGTCATTGGTCACAAATAAAAAGCCGGAAAAATCTTCAGGAATACTACACGCTAGTTCAACTCTCCATTTCTTGTTACAAGAAGATCTTGGACTATAAAAAGAAATCTGTAAAACTTGAAACTAAAATCAAATGTAACAGAGCTATTGCAGATGTGTTAGTCTGGAATTGTCATAACTTAGAAGACAATGCTTCTGAGTCTCCTGAATACTATTATGATCAAGCAATTCTTCTTTGTGGTGATAATTCACAGTATAAGTATGAAAAGTCAGTCTGTGAAGTTTCTATTGTTAGTTGTCTTGTTCAGAAAAGAAAATTCAAACAAGCATTGAATTTAATCAATGAAAAAATTGAAGAATGGGGTCTTGAACATTCATCAGTGCTGATATATTTCAAGTTTCAAATATTTTTATTAACAGAACCATCAAAAGCACTGCCATTTCTACGAAATTACTTATCATCTTTATCTGAGAACCATGCGAGTGAAGAAATTGTTGATGATGATCTGGATGGAATTGAATACCTGAAGTTGAATGAGCATATTTTTTCGCTATATAGAGGTGAACAGCCTCAGTCAGAATTTTCTTCCAAACACAATCAGGGCCATACTCTACTTATCAAAAAGTTTATATCAATTCTAGCTACTCACCCCAAAAAAGGTATGGAAACTAGTGATGATTCTGAAAAGAACTTTAGAGAGCTTGCATCTTTGACCAATTCATTAGACTTAAAGGATGGTGAAACATCAAGAATCAGGTTTAAGATATACGGGGGAAGCTCTATGATATTTCGCACCCAGTCATTTGATCAGGAAGCATTTAGTATATTCATGTGCTTATTTTATGCAATCTCGGTTCTGAATTCAACGTTTGAAAAAAGAAAATCTTTAAAACTTTTAAATAAAACTTTGGAATTAATTGATTCAGCTTTAAAGAAAATCAATATTTATCAAAGATCTATAAAGTTTTACGATGATAAGTTTTCAAAGCTCAAGTATATGAGAAGCTTAACCATTTTTTATAAAATTATTGAAAATTCAATAATGGAACCAATCAATCCACAACTGTATGAAGAATTTCAACACTCAGTTAAAGATATACCTATTTATGCAAAGGAATCCCATCATTTCAAAGAATCATATATTAACGGTTTGAGAGATCAAATGAATGGGGACCTGATGAATGCCAAAAATCATTACAAGAAATTACTACTTGAGCAAGAATCAGACTCAAATAAAGGGATAATACACCAAGATACTTCTGGTGTGGGTAATGACTATTACTCTGCAAGAAATGTTTATTCTGAGCTCTATATTATATCTTGTTTAAACATTTTGTTAATTATTGAATCCAACTTGCATTACTATAAAAGAGCTTCAAAAGAGTGGGAAGTTTCAAAACTAACGAATGAAAGAAATGAAGTCCTAGAAAAAATTGGTCTGTTGACAAAGGCAAAACATTCTACTGCTCGTGACAATTATCTTATCAATACCACCATATCTTTCATTCATCTAGTTTACAATTATGAAAATCTATCTACTTTGGAGATTAATGAAAAAATTAGTGATATTTTGCAAAATTTTGATCAATTGAGAAAGTTCCCATTATTATGTTCAGTATTATTATACATAAAATCAAATTCTCTAAACAGTAATTCTGATCAAAAGCAAAAATCATCACAGGTTTCATTCAATTTAGCCAAACTTGGCTTCTCAGCAATGATTAGATATTTATCTGGTGAACTTAATGGTAATAACGCTACAGTGGCTAGGAATTTACAACAAGCTGAAATTCAAAAGCAAAAATTACAAAAAATTCGCAAAAGTATTGGTACTAGATATGATAATTTATTTGATTGATGAAAACTGGTCACGATTCTACGTTTTAATGAATATTGTAAATAATCTATTGAAACTTTATGTAGACTTTATATAAAAAATTGAGGGGGTGTCCTCCCCCACAAGAAAAACGAATTGAATATAATGACAATATGATACTGTTTTATTTAATTATTGACTTTAAATTTAGTTTGAAGTTCTTGAAGAGATTGAATTTGTTTTTTTCAAACGAGCCGCAGCAATAGCAGCTTCTGATCTTTGACTTTGTTCACTATTTTTAATATGACCTCTATCATCTAATTCCACAGTACCTGGACTTTCAAATAATGAAACTTGACCAACCAATAATCCTAAAGTTTCAATAACTTGATTTGGATCACTTAAATGAGAATTAGCAGCAGTTGGTTGAGAAGCTGGTCCAACTCTAACAGGATAAAATCCAAAATTGTTGAATTTTGAATGTTTTGTGAATGCATCATCAGATTCCCAATCTTTTTCAATTGATTGTAATTTGTTAAACATATCTTCATCAGTGGCATCATCACCAAGACATAAAATAAAATCTGGTAATTCTTCATGCTTATGATTCAAATCACTAACATCTTCATCATTTTGTTGTGGATCACCATGTCTTGTAAGAGTTAATCTTCTAACAATTTCTCCCTTATTAACAAAACTTGGGCGAACTTCAACGTTAGCCTTACCAGACATAACTTCAACCTCATAATTCTTTGCAATTGTTTCTAATTCCTTAATCAATTCTTTAGCTTGAAATTCACCTAATTCAGGATCACTTCTTCTATAATGCCAAGTTAATGCAACCTTCTTCTTTTCAATGTTTGAACCTGGTGTTTTATCTGTATAATTGTTGAAAATTTCTTCAACTTTTTCTTGCCATGACATATCAGCTTTAGCAGCCAAATTAACCCATTGAGAATGAATATCTTTCATAAAACAACCATGTTCAGCAGAAAGACCAAGATTTGGGTTTTGTCCCAACCATTTCTCTAAAAAGGCTTGATCACGACCACTAATAATCCAAATTTGATTCTTTGGATCTTCTGATAATTTCTTAAGAATACTAATTAATCTGGCAGATGGAATAGCTGCAGCTGGATCCTTAACAATAGGAGTTAAAGTACCATCATAATCGAAAAGAAATAAACGTCTCTTTGCTTGTTTATAATGTTCTAATAGCAATGGACGATTTAATGCAGGTGTCAATTTCTTTCTGTGTTCTCCTTCAATACCATTTAATAAACTCTTCAGTAATTGATTAGTCCAACTTTGAATAGAGACAACATCTTTTGACAAATTTGTTTGTAAATGATTTTTTCTATCATCATCAAATTCAAGAGCTTCATGAATTGTTTTAGCAACAGCAACTGAATCCCAAGGATTAACAATTAAAGCATCTTTAAGAACACTTGCAGTACCACTGAATTCTGATAAAATCAATGGAGAATGGTTGTATTTTTGAGCAACAACATATTCTAAAGCTGTTGTGTTTATACCATCTCTAACAGAAGTGATTAAACCAAGATCAGCCACTCTTAACAATGCAAGGTATTCAGATTTATCAATTCTCATTTGATAATGATGTACGGGAGTATGATTCAAAGAACCATAAGTACCGTTAATTTGAGAAATCAATTCAGAAACTTGATTTTCAACCTTTGTGGAATGTAAATAGTTTGGAGATGATACTTGAATTAAAATAACCTTGTCTCTCCATTCAGGATACATTTCCAAGAATGTTGCAAAAGCTTGCAGTTTTTGAACAACACCTCTAACAGAATCTAAACGATCTCTTCCAATAATGAGTTTTTTGTGACCATATAATTCCTTGATGGCTTGAACCTTAGTGTCGATTTCTTTATTAAATGCATCAAATTCAATTCTAGTGACATCAATACCAATTGGTAATGAATCCACAGAAACGGTATTACCATAAACACTGATTGAATTTGGTGTAGTTTCTGAACCTAACAAACGTTTACAAGAACTAATGAAATGTCTTGCAAATGAATAGTTTTGGAAAGTCACCTTATTTGCACCTAATAAACCATCCAATAATTGTTGTCTTTTAGGTAATGCACGGAAATATTCACTTGAAGGAAATGGACAATGTAAGAAAAATCCAATGATTGCATCTGGTAATTGCATTCTAATCAATTGAGGTAATAATAACAAGTAATAATCATGGATCCAGATAACATCACCTTCTTTATAAGTTTGAATGATTTTTGAGGCATAAGCTTCATTAAATTTAACATAATCATACCACCATTGAGATTCTTCTTTACCATCACTAGCAGATCCCATGATGTAGTGGAAAGCTGGCCATAAAACATTTTCAGCATATTTTCTCCATCTTTGTTGATCTTTTCTTAATAACCAAACAGGGTGGATATTAGTGGTGTTGTTTTCCTTGTTGATCAATTCTTCAATGTTTTTCTTATCTTCGTTATCAAGATAATATGGATCATCTGAACCATTTCTTTCAATCTTTAATTCACCAGTCCATGCAATCAAATGGTTTTCCCATTCAGTCTCTTGGTCAAGGTAGTTGAATGAAGATAAAAGAGCTGAGTTACCAGGTAAATGTTTCACTTTCTATTAAACGTTAGTATCATGTAATCTTGTTCCATTTGTTTCATTTGATCAGGAACAACAGAATTTCACCACCCCTGTTGTTCTGTTGATCTAGATCATGAATTGCTTGAAATGTTACTTACCCATTCATCCTCAGCATCATCTCTATAAATTTGATTTGGAATGTTTGTAATAGCGTTCAATATTCTACCGCTCAACTTCTTCTTGTCTTTGAAGTCTTCAGGTTTGACAAAATTGTCAATTTTTGGGTAGACAAACTTGGGTTTTGAAGTTTGTGTTTCGTTCGTCATAGTCGACACTGTCTTGTTAGTATATTGATAGAATTCTTCACTAAGTAGTTGAATATTAAAGTAGTGTTTTGTTGAGATATATTGCTATCGTATTCTGGAGATGACGATGTAAAATTTCAAACAATAATACGTGGAGAGTGATCAATGGCACAAAGTGGTTGTCTAGCTATGAATCTGTGGTAGTGATTGATTGAAGTGACTGTTTCTTTATATATCAAGACCTTCTGTGTATCGTAATTTCTATTCTGTTTAGCTTATAACGTGTTTTCTGTTGAAAGGTCTCCAAACAAATCGTTGATGGTATCAACTGAGCTCAATCTTTCTAGAATTATTGCTATGCAGACAGAAAATTGCCCCGATTAGGCAATTGTCCGAATCGGGAAATCACACCGGGGCTACATATAGATTTTAAATTATATACTGAACTTTTTTTGATTAATGAAGAATCTGTTTAGAAATAAGGAGCACTGGCTGGGATGTACTCTTCAGAGGAGAGCTGGCTGCCGTAGCTGTCCGGGTGGTAGTCGTGGTTGGTGTTGGTCGAGTCTTGTAAGGGGAGCCGTAGTCTCTTAACAGATTTATTTAGTAGATGATGAGTGTTTCTCTTGAAAGGCTGAAGTTTTGAGGTTTGTGTGTTTTCCAATTGGGATAACTGGGTTATAGTTAATGACTCTGGTTGGGTTGGATATAACTCCTCGAGTTCGTCCTCAATTTCTTCAAATTCGAGAGAAGTATCTTCATAAATTGGAACAGATTGAATGTGATTATTAACAGTTGTATCTTCAATAAGAGTTGGACGGTCAGTAGTTTCATCTTCCTCCAAATGTTCACCAGATTCGTTGCCTGAAGGTGTTGGTTCCTTTGAATTTAGCTCAACATTTGCTTCAACTTGACTAGCTGATTCGATATCATTGCTCTCATTTTCTCCATTAACTTCTTCCTCTATCGCCTTAGCAGCCTCCTCCCCGATTTCATTTTCCTCCGCTATATCTTGGTTTCCTACATCATCTGTTCCAGTAGCTTCATCTTTACTTTGTGACGACCTCAATAGACCAGTTTCAGTTAACAGATCATCTGGAAGTATATTCTTAGCCGTACTAATATCCTTATGACGAGGTGAAGAAGGCAGCAAGACAGGAGGCCCATTCATCTCTGTTGTTCTTAATTCTTCTACATCTTCTTCAACTTCTGATTCAGAATCTGTACCAAAATCTTCTTCTTCCAGTGTAAAAGAATGTGAAATATTGGATGGTAAGGAAATAACATCTTCTGAAACTTGAGTAATTCCAGTCTTGGTTTCTTGGAAACTTATTGGTTTGAGTTGTACGGGGCCCTTGTGTAATTTATTTTGCTTCAAGTGAACGAAAATAGCAGTGGAATCCATAGAGAAATTTGATGAGATCCAATCTCGATATAATGTTATTCTTGCCTTGAAGTATGATGACCAAAATGGATGATCTCCTAAAGGAGATATCAAAATTTGTTGATTAAATCTTTTAGGTTTCATCTGTGAGCTTTTAACACTCTGAGATGAGAATGAACCTGATGAACTTGAAGATCTAGAAGGCGCCAGTGAAACATGTGGTTTGGTTTCCACGAATGACATACTCAGCAGATTTGAGTTGTTTATTAGAACGCATGATGATTTATTGGTTGCACAATAAGTTGATAATAGTTTTAATATATTTTGTATTGATCTATTCTTCTTGTACTCCAGCGATACAGGTTTACCACGTCGTATTGTGCTTTTGATCATTTGCTCATTTTCATCAAAACATCTTGTAATACAACTAGCAAAATCATCTATGATTATTAATGAATATTTTGTAGGTTTAATAGGTAAACTTTGTAAGAACAAAGTTAAAGACCCCAAAGTATTTAGCCTTATGTGGTCCAACTTCTTCAAAAACACTTCCTTCCCATGACAATAATCATTCACCTTATCAAAAGGTATAGCTTGTAATGTACTAATCCATAATGCATTTTTGTTCTTTTCCAAACAATTAACCACTAATTGTGCAGCTAAGCTTGATTTCCCAGATCCATTTGTACCACAAACTTCATAAATCTGACCAGGTAAGAAACCACCATCTAATGAATCATCAAATTCTTTAATAGTTGTTGTTATTGGTGCTCCGATGCTGTTACCTAAAAGCTGTGATAATGACTGAGACGGTAGTCGGTTAATTTGTGATGATGCAGACATGCTATATAAATGCCATAACTATGATACAAGATGCTTCCGATGCAGAAAATGAATATGAATGATAGAAACAACTTGAGATTTTGGCTCTTTTAAATTGATTCCTACTATTGTTTACATTTTGAAGTACGCGTCTTGAAAAAAAGTTTAGATTCGCGTATTTCCCAAATCGCGAATTCGTTCTACAAGATTTTGAGAAGCTCATTAATGAAAGCACTATATTAAAACTGAAAGCAACTAGAAATACAATAAACTATAGGAATGCAAGAGTGTGTGGGTATCGTTTAAAATCATAAGAAGTAGTCTGTAGCTGGTTTTTTCGATGGTATTGCTGACGCGTCCTGTAGCACAGCTTCAAAAATTTTATAATCTCTGTTCAAATCATCATCAATAGTTAAAACAGCAGCAACATTACCACATCTATAACAATAATTTGGAGCGGACCATACTGTTACTAATCCTCCATCAAATAATTCTTTATAACCTTCCATCACCAATTGATGAGCTCTTGCTATTAATGAAATATTATTCTTGTGTAAATATTTTTCAACTTCATTTTTACCAAAAAGATAACCAGCACCTCTTGGACTAACACCCCAACTATTAACATCATCTGGATCTGACCATAATAAATCACACATTGCACCTTCATGTGGTACTTCTTGTTTCCTATCTATTAATTTTATTTGATTTATTGATTCAATATCTGGAGATAATCCACCATGAACACAAAATACACCACCTTCACCTCCAACTAATGCACCTAATGCCAAATAATCGAAAACTTCACAACAATATCTCCACACATTCGCAGATCCATATTTTCTTATACATTCATCATAAAATCCATAAACAGTTGTAATTTGTCTTGATTCATGATTTCCTCTTATTAATGTAACTCTATCAGGATATCTTACTTTTAAACATAATAATAATAAAAAACTTTCCAATGAATAAAAACCTCTATCGACAAAATCTCCCAAGAATAAATATCTTGTATCGGGGCATTCTCCACCAGCTTTGAAAAGTGTTAATAAATCATGTAATTGACCATGAATATCACCACATATAGTTACTGGAGTATCCACTATTTGAACATTTGCCTCTTTGATTAATAACTCTTGAGCTTTTATGCAAAGTTCATGGACATCATCCTCAGAGATATGTTTGCATTCTTTTAACAATTGAATGGCTTTATCAAGATCTAACATTGGATTATTGTTATTAGCATTTGAATATTAATGAGATGCGCTTGACGATTTTATTAAAAACCGTGTAATGATGCAAAATGAATGAGTCTTGATATAATACAACGGAAACCAATAGTAATATCTCCCTCCTCTTGATCCTTTACCACAAAATATCACAACTATCAATCGATTCTTTACTATTCAAGTAATGTATTCATCATCTATAGTATTAATTTAAATCACCGTGGAAACACTTTTAAAAAGGTGAAAAAGACGGGTAACATTTCGCGAAGATCGCGATGATCATGTGATCAAATGTTTATTTCGCGAATGTGTTTTATGATTTTTGTGATTTTTGTTGTTAACTACGAGATTTTTGAAAAGTAGTATTAATATTTATTTCTCTATATCGTTATGCTCGTTAAGTATTATTCATTAGATTTTCTTTTGATTTGATTTGGGTGATTCAATCACGTTTCTTGAAGATGTTTTCAGGTAGACGAATAGCATTTGCAGTGACATAAGAATTTTCACGAGTTGCTAAACCTGCAAATGCATTATACCAAGCTATTAAAGCTGTTATTATACCGAAAACACCACCAGCTTGATTAACTGGTATATTTTGAGTAAATTTTGAAATTGCTAAAAGTAAGAAAGTTATAGTTAATGATAAAAACAGACCAAAAAATGCTATAGTTGATTTCACAGTACAAAGAGTCATACCAAATGTGAAAATAGTCCATCCTAAAAGATAAAAACCAACAGCATTTTCCAACATAATTTCATCATCATAAGCTTTTGTAATTCCAAAGAAATCGATATAAATAGCACCAAAACTTAACCAAAATCCACCATATGAACTTAAAGCAGTACCACCAAAAACATTATTTAATGCAATTTCCCACATACCAGCAGTTAATTGAACTAATCCACCATAAAACATTGCTAAACCAACAACAATATTTGGAACAGTTACATCTCTTGCTTGAGTATTAACTAATGATAATACAAAAGTTGTTAGAGCAAAAGCACTTAAACCTAAAGGTGCAGGATTTGCAAATTTATAAGCTGGACGTTGAGAATAACCTGGAGTTAAAGAACCACCAAATGCATTTAGCATATCAGCTTTTAAAAATTTTTTACCATCAATTATAATGAATTCATTATCTGAACCAGAAGTTGTTATTGTATAAACTAAATCAGATCCAATATTTTTAGAATAATTATGAGATTTTGAACTCATTGAAATTGGATTATTTTCATAATAACGATCATCATAATTTTCAGAATCATCTGAAAGGTGAGATATTTGAGCCTCTAGATCCAAGTTGTGTTGTTCTTTTACTGGCATTGTATGTGTTGTATGTGTGTTGTGTGTGTGTGTGTGTGCGTGTGTGTTGTTGCTGTTTTGTATTGGAATTGAGTTTATGGGAGATATTTGACAATATTTATACAAGTTATAAACATCCGACAAAAAAAGGTTTTTCTTAAGTCCATTGTATGAATAGTGCTTGTATTTCCCACCCAATATGTCCAGTTGGTGCATTTGACATGATTTTTCATATGAGTCTTTAAGAAAGGGAGAGATTGAATTTTTTTTGTTAAGTTGTTCCTGATATGTTATTCGTTGAATTTTCTTTTTCGTTACGGGATTGGAAAAGTTATATGCAAGTTGAAAATATCACAGAAAAAAATAGATATAGAGATAGCTGTGTTTTTTCGTGGTGATTAAACAACTTGATGATGAATACTTTCATCGTATAACTCTATGGGACGAGGGACATAATAGTGGTTCGATTTTGATCTATATGTGTTTTGTTGAATCAACTATGTGTGTGTGGTTTTTCGTTTGAAAGTTTAAAAGATCCAGAACCAGGAAAACGGATTTGCTAATAATTCTGCACCTGTTGAAACTCAGCCATACCCAAACTAGGTATCGGAGATTTTGGTTGTAGCGAGAAAAGTTTCTACAAGATGGGATAATAAAAGTAAAGGGTATTAAAGAGGGATCTTGTGGGTATTTATATGATGTGTACAGTCATTTTAACCAAGATGTGTCAAAACTATTTGTTAATTAAGAGTATCCCCACTTGGAGCACCACCTTTTCAATTGAAAGTGGTGCAGTTATCCAAAAGAGAGGGCTTCACATGAGGTGGGAAGGATTAGAGAGTACATATGATATTGATGTGTATATTGATATTACAGCCTTTCGTGATGGGGCCGTAAAAAGAAATTACAGCGGGCCCGGCTGAAATTTTCTAGTAGAGCGAAAATTGTGAAAGCCGTTCAACGGTGAGAGGCTTTAGCACTAGGTGAGTTATGGAGTTGTATAGACATCGATATAGCCATAGAGTGATATCCATTGGAGAGTGTAAGTAGTAGTAATAGATCTCTCATGATGGATTTAATAGCCATCTAAACTCATCAATTAATCAACGCCCAGTGAAAATTTATCACATCATAATTTATTTGGGACCTTTCGTTCTTGGAACTGAGACCGGGGACTGGCACATGGCGAAGGGTCTGGGAGGGACTACCGTGGACTGGAGGGACTAGCCATAGATCAATATATAATTATAAGATAGAGTATAATAGATCATAGCTATGTTTACAAGGTGTTTATAATGTTATCTGAGAGAATATCTATTCCCTCTCTATAATATCACTATAAAATACTCCTACTCTGTGTTGGATCACTCCATAGCTCTACTTTCCAACCACGGCTGAAGTAACAGCGGACTTGTCGTTTATCAGATTGTGCTAAAAAGAATCTGAAAACCTCTTCAGTCCGGATTTGAGGTTCAAAGGTACCGCTATTCACTTCAGGTACCTCATGATCTATTGGGTATACTGAGTACTCTGTTACATATAGACACAGGGGCTCATATATCAGGAAAGTGGAGAAGTTCATTGAGGACTTGGTTGAGTTCTCAGAGCTAGTTGTGGTCTGTAGGCTTTATACACTTTCTTGGATATTAGATTAAGTTGTAAAGATCTATAGATTGTGGAAACTAAAAAAACGGAATTCAGTTACCAACAGAATGACAAAATTCACAGTCTTTGCTCCTCTAGTGAATATTTCACGATTTGAGTGATATATTAACTGTAAAGAAGAACTCATGCTGATTATAAGTGGTAAAGCTAGACTTAACAAATTGTCGTTAATTAAGAAACTCCTTTGTTCAACCTTTAGATACTCATACTCTTAACCACCACTACAAATAAATCAATTGAAATTGACATGTATTTAAATGAAAATCGCTTCAACAAGATGCTGAGGTATACCAACCTCAAGTTAACCTTGATGAAACAATTGGAATTATTGCGCCTAAGAAGACCTTTTGTGAGTGATTAAACATACTCTTGAAGTAGATATCCAAAGTGGTAACATAAACCTAAATGAGATACGTCCATCAATCTCACAAAATTAGTGAATTCACGACGCAACTATTACTTCCAAACAATACATCCCTGGACAAAATGCATGGACTATATGAGAATTATATTCCTCTTGATCATTAAAGGAAATACTGCTCTTTAAAACATACGAAAATTAAAGATTGTGCAATTCTGGCATATCACTTATATTATATAAGTGCTGAGTTTGAAATTATTGATGATCTTGTGAAGATTTCTATCCGATGCTCAAAAAAGAATTATAATCATTCAAATATCAAAGGGGTATTGTCGTACTTGTTTGATAGATAAACGAAATATATTCAATTTAATTTTTCTGTTGGGCCACTATTGCTTATATAATTACAATAATTCATAAATCACTTCAACTAACTCCCCTATTTATTTACATAATACTATGTCTTTATATACATTTTGTCTCTTATAATTTCTCTCTTCATTAAATTGCATAATTTGTGATCTGTGCTTTGTTTATATTTTTTCAGCTAATTTAACTAAAGAATCATCTTTTGATTTATTTAATAAAATTTCATCAATAAATTTTTCAGCTTTTGATTTACCATGTTGTAACAGTATAGCACCAATAAGAGCTTCTAAAGATCTAGCAAATACTGAATTTTCACCAGAAACATTTGGATTAGTGATTAATGGATCTCTTTTTTTCCAAAAAATTGAATCACCAATTTTGGCAACTGAACGTATAAATTCAGCTGAAGTTTTATTTGAAATTAATCCTTTTGATTTTGCACTACCTAATTCTTCTAATTGAAATCCATTAACTGAAATATTAGAACTTAATTCATTTTCTGGTTTAATAGCAAAAATTGATGCTTTATATTTTAAAAAATGTGAACCAAAAATTGCCAATTTTTCATTAAATGGTTTTAAACCATGAGCAAATGATTTATGAGTAAGAACTTGTAAAATTAATTTATTTGGTAATTTATATTCTTCACCAAGAAATTTCTTTAAACTTGATAAATTTTCTTCTGATTCACCATATGTTGCACCTTTTGGTGAAACTAAATATTCAGCTTCATCACGTAATAACCCACGCACTCTTGGTCCCTTGTGTAGATATGTCAATGAACGAGTAGCATTTATACTTGAAGATTGATGAATCTTGAAGATCGATTGTGTTGTTATTAGTTTCCGTATGCTGCTATTCATGATGCTTGTTTGGGGTTTTTTCAATTTTGAAAGATGCAAAAAGTTTGAGATAAAAGGGGTTTGTGTTTTTTGGAAATATGCTATCTAGATCTCTTGCTCTATTCCACTCTGATCACAACTAGTCTCAATCCTTTAATGACCAATTTTTTATGTACAAGTTGACGATACTTTATTAGAAATTCTCTATTTCCAAAGTGAAAAGTTTGAAATTTTTTTCATTAAAATCGACAAAATTTGAAAAAAAAACTGTGTGATTGGGTAATCGCTTAGGTAATTACAATACAATAATTTGAGGATATTTAACTAACAAAGATGTATATATGTATAATTATTTAAAAATATCAATTGATTTAGATCTCTAGATTAATTAACTCTCTTTTCTCTTTCATGTAGAAGATAATTACCAACAATAAATCACTTTATATGTCAATTCTTAATCGTCTGAGTGCTGCGCGAACCATGTCACATACAAAAAAAAAATTTAATTTGATGAGATGAGAAAGAGACATAATTATAGACTTTATTTAGTGAGTTTTCATAATTGAAACAGTTGAATTAGTATGGATATCTTTAGAGTGTTGTCTAGAGGTGCTTCTCTAAGGAAGTCCAAGGATATAGTGACGGATTATGCGTTGCCATCAGTAAGTGTAGAAGTGATTATTAGTTGTAAATGGAACTAACAGATGATTTAAAGGAACAACAAAATGCTTCTCAAAAGAAGAAAGAACAAGCTGTTAATAAAGAAGTTGAAAAAGAGATTGATTTCTTTAGAACAAGAAAATTTCATGATTTAGCAAAATCTGAAGATGATCAACAAAAAGAAGAACAAACTGAGAAGAAACATCAAGAGATTGAACAGGATCAAATTGAACCTCAACCTCCAAAGATTTCAAATGAAGATGAAGCTAAACTTTTAAGAAAATCATATAGAGCTAATGTCACAGGTGATGATATCCCACTACCTATTGGTTCTTTTGAAGATTTAATTAGTCGTTTTAAATTAGATTCAAGATTATTGACAAATTTAATAGATTCTGGTTTTACAGAACCTACTGCAATTCAAAGTGAAGCTATACCAATCACATTATTTGATAGAGATGTTCTTGCATGTGCTCCAACTGGTTCTGGTAAGACTTTAGCATTTGTGATTCCACTTATTCAACAATTATTACAATCAAATAAACAAAAAAATAATGGATTAAGAGGTTTAATTATTTCTCCTACAAAGGAATTAGCACAACAAATATTTGATGAATGTAATAAATTAAGTAAGAAATTACCTTTAAAAATTGCTATATTATCAAAATCACTAAGTTCAAAATTGAAGAATAAAATTATCAAAAAGGATAAATTTGATATAATTATTTCTACACCATTAAGATTAATTGATCTTGTTAAAAATGAAGCTTTAGATTTAAGTAATGTTGAACATTTAATATTTGATGAAGCTGATAAACTTTTCGATAAGAATTTCTTGGAACAAACTGATGATATTTTAACACAATGTAAAAATCCAAAATTAAGAAAATCAATGTTTAGTGCCACTATACCTTCAAGTGTTGAAGAAATTGCATCAAGTATAATGAATAATACAATCAGAGTCATCATTGGTCATAAAGAAGCTGCAAATCAACAAATTGAACAAAAATTAAGTTATTGTGGTAATGAAGAAGGTAAATTAATTGCAATTAGACAATTAATTCAAAATGGTGAATTTAAACCTCCAGTTTTGATTTTTTTACAATCAATTACAAGAGCTAAAGCTTTATTTCATGAATTATTATATGATAGATTAAATGTTGATGTAATACATGCTGAAAGAACACAAATTCAAAGACAAAAAATTATTGATAGATTTAAAAAAGGTGAAATTTGGGTTTTAATTTGTACAGATGTTTTAGCTAGAGGTATTGATTTTAAAGGTGTCAATTTGGTTATTAATTATGATGTTCCAAATAGTGCACAAGCATATGTTCATAGAATTGGTAGAACAGGTAGAGGTGGTCGTGAAGGTAAAGCAGTTACATTATATACTAAAGAAGATGCAGTTGCAATTAAACCAATTGTTAATGTTATGAAACAAAGTGGTGCAGAATATGATTCTTGGATGGATAATATGACTAAAATTTCTAAAAATGAAAAGAAAAATATTAAACAAGGTCAAATAAAGAGAAAAGAGATTAGTACAGTTCCAAAAGTTGTTAAACAGAAAAGAAGACAACAACAAGATATGATAAGGGCTTCTAAAAAGAGAAAACAATTAATGGAATCTGAACATGTTGATTATAATGGTTCAGATTCGGAATAGATTAATTAATACATAATTTTGCATACTACAACTATTAATTGTATAAAACTTTTATATTTTTCATGTTTCGTTTAAAAGGTGACTTGGTACAATAAAAAAATCTTATTTTTGTGCAGAAATGTATGAACAGAATATGGATTTTTCCCTCTTTGTATTATATATGTTGTTTATATTAATTTATTTATTTTTTTTCATTCATTAATTTTCAGATCTACTGAAGTAAAATCTAATGATGACTTGAACCAAATTGTGGGTAACCAACTAATTGACGACGACCAATGATTTCACCTAATGAGAATAAACCAACAATTTGAACACCAATGGCACCATAGTTTAGGAAATCATTTTTAGTTAAATTCTTTGCAATACTTAAAACTTCTTTTGGTTTAGTTGAGTATTCCAAAGCTTTTTTGTATAAAGTTTGGTAAACTGATTGGAATTCAGCAATTGATGGTGGAGATAATTTTTCTTTTAAATAGATTTGTTTAGCTAATTCACCAGTAACTTTTGTCCAGTAAATTGATTTATTGACATTGACGGTGACTTTTTCAATTAAACCTTGAACAGCATTTTGAGCCTTAGTAGCTGTGGAGTTGAAACGGATACCACGAGCAAAAGTTCTTTGGACGTTGAAAGCTGAACGGGAAAACATCTTCTTCGAATGGCCTTTTTACTAGTATCGAGTTTATCCTTTGATCTAATATTTCATTTCAACCAAAACCTTTTTGACCTCCCTTGATCGAAGATGAAAAAAAACCAGCTACCTTTGGATCCAAATTCCGAGGGGTTTTGATTTTGTTAGCGAGTAATTTAGTTCCGAGGGCTTATGTGGCCAATGAGGATTTCGAGAATCGGAAACGGTAATTTTTGGTAACGTGATGTGTCATGTGATCTGGGGAATAAGTTCAATGAATAGATTATACATATAATTATTTTTGTAGGAGCTCGCATTTTGAAGATTTTTCTCAGTTTAAAAACGGTTAAAATTGTTACAAGTGGGTGTAGGTGGTAAGGGAGGGGGTTATTGGGATGTAATTATATGTTTCGTAAGTTCAAGTAAAGGATTATAGTGCTAGAACTTTTACTTGGGTGGTGTTCCTATAAAAGATCCATATCAATAACCAAAAGTGTCAGGACTCAGAAGAGTGCAAATCAATCAGCACTTAGTTGACTCAATTGACCTTTAAATTCATCACTCTATCCTCAAACTAATCTACAATATTGCCCTCCAGGGACTGATAGGCTGGTACTAGCTGGCTAGATTCAAGACAACTTCCCAACTTAATCACTTTTGAGCTTCACATATTTCAAGGCCCTAAAAAGCATGAAACTCCTCCACTGTTGACCACAAATCCCTTATCTCTCGTACCCAACTCCCACCAACTCCCATCAGCTCTATCTCAACAGCCAAGCGACAAGACAACCAAATCTATAAAGAAAAGTCCCTTGAAGCTGCTGATCTATCAATTCTCCCATAACGTTTTCCCTCGGTCAAGTTCCCCCTTTAGGAAATAGTCCCGACACTATACGGTCTGCGCCTATCAGATAACAAAAAGTGCTTTAACGTCCCTACGCAATTTTAAACCTCAATTGTGTGTTAGCTTCTCGAACCAAAAAGATATAAAAGGGGGAAAGAGAATATGTCAAATTGCTCGGAAAGGTATTCTTACCGTTTGAAAACTTCAATTCCATTCAACAAAATGACATTGAGATTGAGTGAAGATAGCTCTGATTATAAGGTTGATGAAAAATTGCCTTATAATTCAGATTATGACTTGGAATCAAATCAATCATTTAAAAGACAATCAAGATTTCGTAAAATTGTCAAATTTGCCTTCATAACTTATGTGATTTATTTAGCATTAGATTTTTTCCAATTAAATCAACATATTGTTGGTCCATTTGGTTCAATTAAACCATATGAAAGGGAATTCAATCTTACCGAATTGACAGATGCTTATCTAAATGTTTAAGACATTCAAATTTAGCTGGTGATTGGTCTAAAAAATATACTTCTGAACCACATCTTGCAGGTACAAATTATGGATTAGTTGAATTCACTGCTCAAAAATTTGAAGAATATGGATTTGAATCCAAGATTGAAGCTTATAATTCTTATATTAATTACCCAGGAACTGGAAACACCGTAAAACTTTTAAAACCACATAAAAATGAATTTAAAGTTATTTATCAACCAACATTAGTGGAAGATGTTTTAGAAGAAGATCCAACAACTAGTGGTGATGATTTAATTCCTGCATTCCATGGTTATTCTGCTAATGGTAATGTTACAGGTCCAATTGTATTTGCTAATTACGGTACAAAAGAAGATTTTAGACTCTTGGAATCAAAAAACGTTAATGTCAAAGGTAGTGTTGTTATTGTTCGTTATGGTAAAATCTTTAGAGGTTTAAAAGTTAAATTTGCTCAAGAAGCTGGTGCAGTTGGTGTCATTATCTATTCTGATCCTGCAGATGATTATACCCCAGATGGTGTTGATGCCTATCCTGAAGGTCCAGGTAGAAATCCATCAAGTATTCAAAGAGGTTCAGTTCAATTTTTATCAAGTCTTCCAGGTGATCCATCAAGATTTACTGATAGATCTCCAGAAGCTTTAGCAAATTTGACCACCATTCCACAAATCCCATCATTACCAATTTCTTACAAGGAAGCTCAACCAATTTTGGTTCAATTAAATGGTTATGGATTAGATCTTGGTTTTGAAGGTGGAATCGCTAATTTTTCATACACTACAGGTCCTTCACATAGTCAACTTAACATCTTTAACAATAATACTTATGAATTCACTGATTTATGGAATGTCTTTGGTCTTTATGAAGGTCATGAAGGTTCTAATGAAGTGATTGTCATCGGTAATCATAGAGATGCTTGGATTAAAGGTGGTGCTGGTGATCCAAATAGTGGTTCTGCAGCTTTATTGGAAGTTGCTAGAGCACTTAATGAATTATTTAAATTGGGTTGGAAACCACAAAAATCAATCTTGTTAGCTTCATGGGATGGTGAAGAATATGGTTTACTTGGTTCTACTGGTTATGCTGAAAGATATGCTGATTTCATTGGTAAAAAAGTTGTTGCATATATTAATGCCGATGCTGCTGTTACTGGTACTTCTTTAAACATACAAGCTTCTCCATTAATTAGTCAATTCTTGTTAAATGTTGCTGATGAAGTTATTTATCCAGGTACAGATTTAACTTTAAAGGAACGTTTCCTTGAAACTAGTAAAATTGGAATTTTAGGTTCTGGTTCTGATTATACTTCATTCTTGGAACATTTAGGTGTCACTTCACTTGATGTTGGTTTCACTTATGGTAAAAATGATCCAGTTTATCATTATCATTCCAATTATGATTCATACCATTGGATAAGTACTTTTGCTGATCCAGGTTTTAAATTTCATAATGCATTGGCTCAATATTTGGGTCTTTTAATTATCAATTTATCAGAACCTAAATTATTACAAGCTTACCAAGCTCATGATTATTCTGAAGCAATCAAATCTTATTTTGATGAATTGGTTGAAAAAGTTCCAAAAGATTGGTTATACAAACCTGTCACATTAGATGAAGAAGATGATGATGAAATTTTCGCTCATGGATGTCATATGAGTGTTAATAAACATAAGAATGTTACTTTATCCAAATTGATTAATTCAACTTATCATGCAATTGATGGATTTGTTAAAGTTAGTAAACATCATGATCATTACACTGCAGGTTTACAAGTTGCATGGGATCAAGATGTTTCCAAATCGAAAAATCCATTCAGAAAACTTATCTTTAACAGAAAAGTCAAGAATGCTAATAATAAATTGAAACATTTGGAAAAAGAATTCTTATATGAAGGAGGATTGAACGGTAGAGAATGGTTTAAACATGTTGTCTTTGCTTCAGGTAGATATACTGGTTATGCTGGTCAAAAATTACCAGGTTTAACTGAAGCTTTAGAAGATCATGATTTCGAACAAACTGCTCGTTGGATCGGAATTATTAAGAACTCTATTAAAAACGGTTTAATTAGTTTAGTTAAATAAGTACAATCAGTAATATATATGATACCTTCAATTAATCTATTGTATTTTCTATAAATATCTATACAACTGTTTTTAAAAAATTGACGAAATTTTTAACAAATGGAGTAGTTTCAAATTTTTCTTGTGAATATTTAGAATAATTAACAAATTGATGAATATGAGTACCATTTGGCTCAATAAATACATCTTTTTCCAAGACACCAATTTTTTCACGGAATGCTAAAATCATATCTAAAAGTACTTCACCATCACCATATTGATAGAAAACTTTTTCAGGTAATACACCTTCCCAATTATCTAATCTTAAAGGTGATGCTAAAGGATTTGTAGGATCAGAAGTATATAACGAACTCCAATATTTAACTGCTTCATATGAAATATAATCATATTGTTCATTAGTGATGAATGAACCTTTCTTTTCAGCAGCTAAATCAACCCAAGGTGATAAAAGAACAGCAGCTTTTGGTTTCACAGAAAGTGTAAGGAAATTTGGTAATTTGTTCTTAATTTGATAAAGAACTAAAGAAGCTAAATTTGCACCTGCTGAATCTCCCATTATGATTATATTTTTAAATCCATCTTGTTCAGTTAATTTATGATAGATGTAAAAAGTTTCTTCAATTGGAGTTGGGAATTTGGATTCTGGTGCAACTTGATAATCCACTAATAAGATTGATAAATCTTTATTGTTTAATGCTCTATATGATTTAATAACTGATCTAATTTGTGATTTTTGAGCTTTTAAAGTGAAACCACCACCATGAATAAAGAACAAGATTGGTGAATCTTTATTAAAATTTTTAGATTTGATGATCCATCTTGACTTTGGAGTGTATTCTTCATTTGAAATTTCCTTAAATTCATTTTCTTTTAATCCACCCAAGACATCAACAAGTTCTTTTTCTTTTAAATTCTTTCTAACGTCAATATAACTACCAGTCTTTGCTATCCAACGTAATGTATTCAATCCCAAGACAAAAGTCTTGTTTCTAAACACATAGTTGTATAACAAAGTGAACGGTAGTGTTGTATAATATTGGATCCAATAATTTAAAGTAAATCCCATCTCTATAATCTCCTAGATCTATAACTTAACCGTAACCATTGATCAAAAAGGAAATTTACACTATTTATACTTATTGTTATGTCCCGGTCTCGAATTTTTCCGAAGCAAGAAAAATGATGTAATTGTGTCAAAAGAAAAGTTCGGTGGAGGGCGCCTTGAGCCGATAACTACATTATATTATATTCATAAATCGTTAATTAAGCTGTTTTTTTCTTCTCAATAGGTTCTTCTGTTAAGCAAATACTGTTCCTGTCACACCAATCTTTCAGCATCTCAGCACTCAGAGTTACACCTCTTGAATTTAAATATTCATTCAATTCTTTAGTCTCAATAGGTTCAAATGTATATATTTTTTCTAAGATCTTGGGATTCTCCACAATAACTTTATCAATTGCCTGGTATACATCTACTTTAACCATATTTTGTGAATCTGTTACATTCTGTGATTGTGATAATTTAACCAGTGTATCTTCTTTCAGAAATGTTGACACTTCTTTTATGGATTGTATCATTTTAATCCTACTCTTTGCTGGTTTTAAGCCATATTGAATGATTCTTCTTTTAAGCTCTTCAGTGGATACTTGATCGTATTCTTCATCTTCAACACCTTGTGATGATTTAACACACTTATTATTTAAAGGACTCGTCAGACCGGGACTTGAAGGTACTTGAAGAACACTTTTTTTCGGTTTCTTTAAAGTCCTAGTGATTTCAATTATACTTATATCATTTTCATCATCTGACGAATCTGGAATCTCATCTTGATCTCTTTTTGTAGGTATGACTCTTGTTTGATAATTCACAAAAGGGGATGAAGATTTTGCATGAATTTTACCTTTGAATTCAACTGCTGATGTTGTCTTTTCATATTGAGTTTGCTGATCTATGGGAGAATTAGCACCAGATTGTCTCGCTGTACAATATAAAGAATTTTGAGTCTCTGTTACTTGAGTTCTCAAAGGTGATGATTTAGATGGTGATATAAGATTTGGGAAATAAAATGATTCTTCAGTAACTAAAATATTTCTCTTTTTTGTAGGTGTTGTTTTCTGTGACATAATCTTTTTTGGAGATTGCATTCTAAAACTTGTAAGTTGTGCACTTGGAGCCAGTGTATTAAACTCTGGGATTTTGTTGGGTATTAAAGGTTGTGAAGAAGTTGGTTGTGTTTCAGTTATTATTGGAGATGATGATTGAATTTGGTCAATATACGATTTAGGTGATGATGATTGAGGAGTTTGTGCAGATTTTAATTCATTAAATACTTGTGATGATGATTGTATAGGTTCATTTTGAAATTTTTGTGAATTTAAATAATCCTTTTGTGAAATCTCAAATAATCCAGAATCTTCTTCATCTGATTCTTCAATAATATTTGATTTTGAAACTTCACCAGAACTTATACTAATAACATTATTTAAACCAGAATTTCTTGTTGATTGCTCTTTTGAACTTTCCTCTCTGAACAGCAACTCCTGTGTTGAAATGGCATTATAACTGTATACATTAAGCTCAGTCTCTCTTATGCTAGATCTGACTTCTTTTTCATTATATTTGCCATTGATCTCATCGCCTTCAAGATTCAAATCACTTTTCGAAGCACCATCCGTCGATATTTCAATAATGGACCCCACTGGTGACGAGCACAACACCTCCTCGCCATATGTCCCCCTATAACTCATCTCAGGCACCTTTAATCCTCTCTTTGAATTCTTTTCCTCAGTCTATATTCAATTAATAGTAAATAAATATCTTCAAGAGCGCGTAAATCACAATTTTTTTGGCGTGTGCTTAGTAATTGATTAGTAACCACAATAGTTTAAAATAGGCTATAATTCTTTCGTTTAATGAATTGATGATATTTGTTGGATTAGATGAGATCAATTGGATTGGTACGTGATGGGTTATTAGTAAAGTGTATATTGATATTAGGAATCATTTGGGTGTAGTTATCTAGTCTTTAATTACGTCAAGAGTTGATGGGACAAAAAGAATGTGTCAAATCAAGGTACTCTTTGGTTCAATTACTCATCCTGCAGTGGTCTAGAGTATTAGTTCGTAGTAATAAAAAGTGTAAATAATTTAATTGACATGACTCGATTGGGCTCAATTGGGCTCATAAGGATATTATCAATTCTTTATTCTTTTCGGTTTATTATTAATTAATTCTATCCGTTTGATGATGGCAATCCTTTTTTCTCGACAATAAATTAGTGTGTGAATAAAAAAAAACAAAAGTATATAAAGATCCCCCGGTTCCTTAATTTCATTTCAACAGATACACTCTTTATTACTTCAATATATCAATTAATAATGTCTGAACTTGTCGGTAAACCATTTCCAGAAGGATTCCATTTCAATTATGTTCCATATGATGAAGCTGATCAAAAAGATCATTTATCATGTAAACGTCCAATTCAATTAAAACTTACACCTGAATTTTTTAAAGGTAAAAAAGTTGTAATTACTTCAGCTCCAGGTGCTTTCACTCCAACTTGTACCCTAAGTCATATTCCAGGTTATATTTCAAAAGCTGGTGAATTTGCTGCAAAAGATGTTGTTGTTATTGTTATTACTCAAGATTCAGCATTTGTTACAAGTGCATGGGGTAAATTATTAGGACAAAAAAAGCCAATTGAATTTGCAACTGATCCACAAGCTAAATTTTCTAAATCAATTGGTTGGACTGTTGATGCTGGTGAAATGGGTACTTTAACTGCTAGATATACAATTATTGTTGATGATGGTACTGTTATCTATGCTGAAAAAGAGCCAGGTTCAGAAGTTAGTGTTAGTGGTGCTGAAGCTGCTTTAGCTAAATTATAATTTGTCTTTTAGAAGCCTTTTGAAGTTATAATAATGTGTTTGAATTAATTGATTATAATTATTGTTCGTAGAGATTACCCCCTTATTAATAAATCTTAGTAATAGTGAATTGAAACCCTGAAAAGACATGAAATATACTCAATTGATTCTATATTAAGTCTAAGTTATTCTATACAAAATACTAGACCTCTTTTACTAACAATTTCATCCAATTATTGTTGATATTTTGAATCCATATATTTTTCCCAAATTCATCCTAAAAAAAATCAAATTTCAACAACAACCATAAACATTAAGAAACATCAACCACAACAAGATGAGTGAATTCCCTCAATTTGCTGAATTCAATCCAACCATTCCTGATATTCTCCCACATGGAAAGATGTATCATTTACAATTAGGAGATAAATTATTCATTCTTAGGTATGTTACTCAACAATACAATTTCTGAATTATAACTAATGATGGAATTAGTGGTGCTTCATTATCTTCTGATGCTCCATCATATTTCACCAATTATTTCTTGGAGAGTTCAAAAGAAGGTCCATTATTTATAGATAGATCACCTGAAGTTTTCGAATATATTTATCAACATTTACAAGGATATCATGTTGAAATCCCCAATGGAGATATTTATACAAAATTATATACTGATTCAATTTATTTTAATTTACCAAGATTAAAGAAATTATTATTAGATGATGATTTTTATTATATTACAATGAGTGGAGAATCTTTAAAAGTTCCCAAGAAATTAATAACAACAGAAGGTAATTATCCAAATTATTTTAGTGTTACATTTGATTCACAATATAGAGATTTAACAGATGTTATGATTTCCAAAAATTTATTAAGACCACCACCACAAGCATCATTAAAATTACATAGAGATGTTGAATTATTTAAAGATTTATTAAGATTATTACAAGGTGTTGAAATAGATTTAAGTGAAAATCGTCGAAGGGCATTAATTAAAGAAGCAAAATATTATAGATTTAATGCAATTGTGGAAAAATTAAGTTGTGTAAAGATCATCAAGGATGAATATTTCCAAAGTAAAGAATATATTGTTGTTAAAATTTCAGATTTAGATGTTAAAAATTTAATTATTGAAGAAGAAAAAATATATGATGATGAAATTAATAATAAATTTGGTGAAGAAAGAAATCCTAAAAGGATTAAATTAATTAAAAAACATGTTAAATATAAAAGAAAATATGGTATTGATTCAATTGGAAGAGATTTAATTATTGAAATTGATTCAATTATTGGAGTTTTAATTAGAAATGAAGGTAAATTAAATAATAAATTTAAATTACCAAAACAAGTTTCCACAAAATTAGGTAAAGTTAAAGATAGATTAAAAAATTTAACAAATTTATCACCATCTTTTAAATGTGAACCAGAATTTCTTAATTTATCATTAATCAAGGAATTTTTAATTAATAATAAAGAAGATGATGATGATGAAGATGAAGATGATATAACTGATAATTATTTATTAAAGAAATCATTTTGGAAATTAAATGTTGATATTGATGAAGAGGGATTCAATATAAACTATATTCCTATAAAATTAGATATTGCTCCATTTAATGAATCAGAATTGTATAATATAATTTTATGATAACTTCTCTGATTATCATCAAAATTTGTCCAATTGAAGATCGTGTAGATTGTCATGAAAATCAAATGTATGAGATAAAGGTCCGACAAGGATCTAAAAGGATATATAGGAACAAACCTAGCAAACATACAGTGACATAAGTTATAGCACCATCAGATGATTAACACTTTATACATTAACCAATTCTTCTTCTTATTTTGGCCAATAGGATTTCCCGGAATGGTAACCGAGACTCAAAAAGCCGTAATCTAAGCTTTTTTTTCAAACTTTCGACGAAAAAAGACGATGCTAAAAAAAAAAAGCAGATAACCGAAAGTCAAAAAATAAACATCTACAACAAGTAATAAATCCATTAAAAAACGTTTAAAATTACATAAATAAAAAAGGTATCAAAGTCCAGAAAGATTGTATTATTCAAATAATGATTAAATAATCAACTTAGAATAATAAAGCAACACCGGCAGCGATAGCAGCAACGGCTGGAACAGCTTTAGCAGCAGCACCTTCATATGATGAAACTGAAGCGGTAGTAGCATTACCTTCAACAGTTGAGGTGGTTTTAGCAGTTTCAGTTGAAGTGACATCTTCTGAAGTTGGAGCAGAAGAGGTTGATAATGGACAGTAAGTAGTGTATTCAGTAACAACACCTTCTTTAGTTTCAGTAACAACAGTGACACCAGTAGTGACTGGAACTTCAGTACAAGTTAAAGTACCACATGAAGTAACAGTTAAAACGGTGGTTGAGTTTGAGTAAACTTCAGCAGTTGAAGTAACGTTAGCGTAAGCAGCAGAAGCAACTGAAACAGCAGCGGAAACACCTAAAACTTTTGAGAATTGCATTGTAATTAATTGAGCGAATGTATAGAGTTGGAACAATAAAAGGTTGATAATGTGTAAATAGAAGAAGATTACAAGATTTGTGGATTTGAAACTTCCTTTATAGTTTTTTTTTCCAAAGTGGCGGGAGAAATTTTTAGAAATTCTTTTTTTGGTTGTTTACATTTTCTGTATCTGTTTGTCCATTGGCAAATTACCCATATGCATGAAAATAGGACATTATTTCCTCATTCGGGGCTGCCTCATCCCCAAAAGGAGCTAAGCCCTTTGTGACATTCCACTAATTTAAGGGGCAAATCTTGATGTCCTCGATGTCCCGATGTTTAGAGACTGCCTAATTGGGAATTTCTGAAGCACTAAAAGAAGAGCAACCCACAAAAGGATCAACAAATAACCAATTTAAGTAGATTTGAAGGTTATCATTAATTGATCGTGAAATTGGTGGAAGGATAGGTCAAGAGATGGAATTGGGTGGTTGGTTATGGCCTTATGGTCTCATGGCTTTATGAATAAATTATACGGTATACCACCTTGATGTAAAGGGTCTGTATTTGTAGGAGCTATTTATAGCACAGTAAAAGTTTTTAAAGTCAACTACGGCACTGTGATAGGATAAAGAGCCTATGTACCTTGACTCATCACTTATTCCACTGGTTAATTCCATTACGAGAAAAGAAACATTGCTATTACTAAGTGTAGTAATATTAGGTTCTACACTTAAGCGACAGACTTATACCAGCGATTTATAGTTGATTACAAGGAATAGTTAAATATTCTATAAACTAGTCTATACCATCGTGCTCATATTTACACACCACTCATACTGTTCCAGTGTGTAAATACCAGCACAAGCTATTAATCAGATGATTTGAACATAAACAAATACTAGCGTAACCAACAACCCTTTGCGATGGAAACACCACTGGAATTCACATCAAACTACAGACGGAATAGTGATGGATTGTGATGATTGATCTCGTTAGTAGTTACGTAGATGTGCCATGTTCTGGATTGTGCAGGCTTCCTGACCACTGTCCCATGAATCATGATCCCCATACTCTTATAAGCCTATACAATAAGCCATAGATAGATTAACTACATACTAATAACTACCATTACCTAACTACCTACCTAACTATTGAATATCTATTACTATCACTATATCCTCTGTCCATTTGTCTCCAAAGCCCAAACACGCTCCAAATATTTCTCAATGTTTTGTTTTTCATCAACTTTATAAACCGCGTCTCGAACCTGATTTAGTTAATTGTAAACAACAAGACAAATCAAAACAATAACACAAGATTTCAATTATGGTCCAATGAAAAGTACTCTTTGAGGAGATCTTCATCTCATCATGTTTGTTGACTGATTGACAGGGTTTGGGTCTTTTGAATGGCTCTAAATTTGAGTTTTTACGAGAATCAATTGGAGGCTTGGAGCCGTAGTGTAATGTATAGAAAGAATGTTGATGATGGTTAATGGGGGATATTCAACAAGATCGTTAATAACAGGATAATCAAATGACATTAATGCACTTTAATTACATAGATTTGTAGATATAATCAATACCTATATTCTCCAATTTTTTATAGATTTTTATCATCATTTTTAAAAAAGTTATAAACATTTTAATTTTTTTAGTAAAATTCATTTTTTTCTATTAATTTATAAATTAAATTTACGAAATTTAACGTACCTTAACTTGACGGATTTTGACGCAAAATAAATAAACATGGCTTAAATTTATGATTAAACGGTTAATTGAAGTTTATTAATTACATTAATGTTAATTTTATTTGTTTATGAGGTTTTGTTTTGTTGTTGTGATGAAAACAAATTTTGGGTACCATACACTGAAGACTAATTTATATAGGAAAAACATAACCTTTGATGGAATCAATGAAAATTAGTATAAAAGGTGAGAAAATGTATGAGAATCGAACCTGAATCGGGAGAGTATTTACTACTATCTCTTTTTGGACAATTTTTAGAAGGTGTTTGTTGTTGGTTTTACTTATTATTGTTTTATTTACATTTTGAATACTATGTACTATTAACGAAAATGAATAGATATTGAACAGATAATGAGTAAACAGAATAACAGAATGTCCCAAAGATGAGTATGTGAGTAATATGATAAGCTAATGAGCCCACCAAGGTTTTAATTAGGAAATAATGAGTACCGTTTTAAGCACCTATCTAGGCTCGTAGTATACAGTAGGGCTTACAACAATGTACAAGATACAAGATATCTCAAGTTACTCAATTAGTCAAAGTAGTAAAGACAAGAGACTGAGTATACAAGCATACAAGCTATCGATATAGTGGGTACATAGATAACTAATTGTTTGTATCAATATTTTGGTTCTGTTGGTTATAAGAGCTTCAATAGACAGAGCCAGATACCAAACACCAATAGAGAATAGACAATAGACCAAAAGACCACTTATAGACCACCAAAAGATAGCTAATAGACAACTAATAGACCACTAATAGACTATTATTATTACCACGATTACTCTTAATACAACTAAATTAATCAATTTCTCGAACGTTGCTTATACATATTTTAGTCTAAATGCATCACAATAGTGCTAAACTCAATTAAAAGCTACACAAGTGGAATAAAATAAAAGATAGAATAATATAACAATATAATATAACAACAATATGATAGAATATAATAGAATAGAATAAAACAATATTACAATAATAAAATTCTTTATAGCTATTTTGATTATTCATCTTTTTCGACAAAGAGCAACAAAAAACTTTTGATAAACAAAAAAAACACATCAACAGCTTAAATTTAACCCTTTGCCATTGACACAACAATAGAATTAATCAATTTATATCCATTAATAGATATCAATTGATACCAATCGATATCAATCATACAGCTCATTACACAATGTCACAAGAAGAATTCATTCGTACCCAGATATTTGGAACAGTTTTCGAAATAACAAATCGTTATACAGATTTAAATCCAGTTGGAATGGGAGCATTTGGATTAGTTTGTTCTGCAAGAGATAAATTAACAAATCAAAATGTTGCAATTAAAAAAATAATGAAACCTTTCTCTACACCAGTTTTAGCTAAAAGAACTTATAGAGAATTAAAATTATTAAAACATTTAAGACATGAAAATTTAATTACTTTAGAAGATATTTTTTTATCACCATTAGAAGATATTTATTTTGTTACTGAATTACAAGGTACTGATCTTCATAGATTATTAACTTCAAGACCTTTAGAAAAACAATTTATTCAATATTTTTTATATCAAATAATTAGAGGTTTAAAATATGTTCATAGTGCAGGTGTTATACATCGTGATTTAAAACCTTCAAATATTTTAATTAATGAAAATTGTGATTTAAAAATTTGTGATTTTGGTTTAGCAAGAATTCAAGATCCTCAAATGACTGGTTATGTTTCAACTCGTTATTATAGAGCTCCTGAAATTATGTTAACATGGCAAAAATATGATACAGAAGTTGATATTTGGTCTGCTGGTTGTATATTTGCTGAAATGATTGAAGGTAAACCTTTATTCCCTGGTAAAGATCATGTTCATCAATTTTCAATAATTACAGAATTATTAGGTACTCCACCAGATGATGTTATTGATACAATTGCAAGTGAAAATACTTTAAGATTTGTTAAAAGTTTACCAAAAAGAGAACCAATACCATTAACTGAAAGATTTAAAAATGTTGAACCTGATGCAGTGGATTTATTAGAAAAAATGTTGGTTTTCGATCCAAAAAAAAGAATTACTGCTGCTGATGTTTTAACTCATCCTTATTTAGCTCCTTATCATGATCCAACTGATGAACCAATTGCTGAAGAAAAATTTGATTGGAGTTTTAATGATGCTGATTTACCAGTAGATACTTGGAGAGTTATGATGTATTCGGAAATTTTAGATTTCCATCAAGTTGATAATAATAATGTTCATTAGATGTAATACAATATTTTTTATATATAATCTACAAAATGTAAAACAACTCAACATAATATTTTTTTCCTATGTCTCTCCACTATTAACTAATGAATAAAATAATCCATCTTTATTTTTTAATAAATTTTCAGGAGTATCAAATTCTTTAACTTCACCTTTATCTAAAACAATTATTCTATCACTATCCATAATTGTATTTAATCTATGAGCAATTGTTAAAATAGTTCTATTTTTAAATTCTGATCTAATAGTTTCTTGTAAAACTTTATCAGTTTCAACATCAACTGCAGCTGTTGCTTCATCCAAAATTAATATAGTTGATGGAATTAATAAAGCACGAGCTAAACACATCAATTGTCTTTGTCCAACTGATAAATTTGATCCTCCTTCACTAACTTTAACATTTAATCCTTCATTTGAATCACTCATATTAATAACATGTTGTTTTAAATGTGATAATTCTAATGCATTCCAAATTTCTTCATCTGTATAAATTTCTGTTGGATCAATATTTTCTCTAATCGTACCTTCAAAAACTTGTGAATCTTGAGGTATAATTGATAATTTATGTCTTAAATCTTGTAATCCTAACTTATTAGTTGATAATCCATCAATTATAATTTCACCTGCTGCTGCTTCAATAATTCTATAAATTGCTAATGTTAATGAAGATTTACCTGCACCTGTTCTACCAACAATACCAATTTTTTCCTTTGGATTAATTTTTAAATTTATACCTTTCAAAATTAATCCAAGATCTTTTCTATATCTTGTGGAATAATTATTAAAAATAATTTCACCCTTTGATGGCCAATTTGTTGGAGGTCTTGGTTCAATAATTTCTGGAGCTTCAGGTTCTAATTCACTATATTCTTTAACTCTTTCAACACTAACAATATTTGTTTCAACTTCAACAGTCATTCTAACAATCCAATTTAATGATTGTGTAACTTGAAGGGAATAACTAACACTTAACCCAACTAAACCTGCTGAAATATTACCAAATTTTAATGTTGCAATTGATAATCCAGCAGCTCCCAAAATAATTATTGAACCTAAAAATTCTAATCTAACAGCTAACCAACGATTTGCATTAATACTTGGGAAAAATGCACTCATATTATTATCAATTCTTGATTGATTAATAAATAAAAATCTACCCTGTTGAGAAAATCCTCTAATTGTACTAACACCACCAAGAGTTTCTTGAAAATGTGCATAAATTGGAGATCTTGTAACAGAATCTAATCTTCTTAATTCTCTTGAAGTTCTTAAATAATATTGTTGATAATATGAATAAAGAAATAAAACTGGAATAATTATAAAAATAAATTGCCATGTTGAATAACAAATAACTAAAATTGTAAAACAAACTTTTATAGTATTGGCAAAAAATTGTGAAAAAGTTCTTGCTAAAACTTCATCAATTTTATAAATATCATTTGAAAATCTATTCATAATACGTCCAATTGGAGTTGTTTCAAAAAATTGCATTGGTGCTCTTAAAACACTATTAATCATTGTAGAATGTAAAAATTTAGAACCTTCAACTGAACAGAAAACCCACAAGATAACAGTTTGAATTAATGTTGATAATGCAGCTCCAACACCAAATGCAAAATAAATTCCTAAATATTTACCAACATTTGGATTATAACCTAATTTGGAATTAACTTCAGACCAATGTTTTAACCAAACATTACCGAAAACTGATAATAACATTGAAATAATTATAAATGAAATGAAAATAAAAACATATTTTGGATTACATGCTTTTGCATATTCAATATAAATATCCCATTTAACTTTACCTTGTTCACGATGTTCTCTTCTTGTATCTTTTGCATCATCATCAAATCTTAAAGGTTTTAAAGTTTGAATACTAGCTCTTCTTAAACTAATTGCATCAGTATATTCTGCATCACTAGTTTCTTCAGATGAAATTAAATCATCAACATTAACATTTTCTTCTTTAAATTCAGGTGTTGTTTCCTTTTTATTACCAAATTCTTCAATTAATTTAGATAATGCACTATCTGTGTTACTTGTAGTTTCTTCATATGTACCTTGTTCAGTAATTTGTCCATTTGATAATAAAGTAATAGTATCAGCAATTGTTAAAACTGAAATTTTATTTGTAGCTAAAATCTTGGTTTTGGTATTTAATAACCCATTTGGTCCTAAAACATGATCAACTAAATGTTTACCAACATGTTCATCAACAGCTGCAAGTACATCATCCATTAAATAAACATCAGCACGAGCATAAACAGCACGGGCTAATGATAATCTAGCCTTTTGACCACCAGATAAAGAAATACCCTTTTCACCAACTAATGTACTATCACCATCTGTTAATATAGCAAAATCAACAGTTAATGCACATGCTTTAACAGTTTTTTCATAAAAAACTGGATCATATCTATGACCAAATATAATATTTTCCTTAACAGTACCATTCATAATCCATGGAACTTGTGCAACATAAGCAACATCACCATGAATATCAACTGAACCTTCAACTCTATATAAATCACCTAAAATACTTTGAATTAAAGCAGATTTCCCAGAACCAACTCTTCCAACAATACAAGCCATTTCACCTTTTTTAGCAGTAAAATTAACATTTGATAATGCAATCTTATATTCAGGTTTACGTTGCCAAACAAAAGTACCATTTTTAACTTGAACTGAAACATCACCAACTTTAGTAGCTTTTGGTAAACGATTAACAGCATCTGGTTGTAATTCTTCAGAAGTTAAAAATGAAGTCAATCTACCAATAGCAACTGAAGCTTCAACAAAGGCAGTAATTGCCATTGGAACAACAGCTAATGGGAAAGACAATAAATTAAATAAAGTTAAAGCTGGGAAAACAATATCTGTAGATAATGGTTTATCTTGAGTCAAGACAAAAACACCAAATGTTGCACAAGAAACTAAAAATGGAGCAACGTTGAATTGGAAATTTGCACATGCTTGAACAACACCCATTCTTTTCAAATTTTTCAATTCCTTATCATTTCTAACATGATTAAGTTTTTCCTTGTATGGAAGTTCCCAACCATAAAGTTTTAAAGATTTGATGTTATTTAAGATTTCACTAATAACTCTAGTTCTTTCATCTTTATTTTTCATTTGAATTTTTTGTAATTTTTTAAGATATCTCATAACTAAAGAATTTAATGGAATCATGATAATCATAATACAAACACCAATCCACATACTATTACCCAATAATTGATGTAATTGAAATAAACATAAAATAATTTGGAAAGGACCTGACCAAAGAACTGAACCAAATTGTGTCAAATCTTGTAATCTTTGAGTATCAACAGACATCAAATTGACAATATCACCAGTAGCTCTATTACCTCTTTCTTCATTTGATAAAAGTAATGCTTTTTTATAAATTGAAGATGTTAATGAAGATTTTAGATTCATACCAACATTGAAACATTTAAGGAAATATTGATGTAAAAATGCTGTTTGAATAACTGAGATGGAAAACATACCAAATACAATCATAAACCCTTTAACTAATGGTTGTGGAACTGTAGAGTTATAAGTGTTGACATATTGAATCAAAAATTTCAACATTTGTGGTTGAGAAAATTGTAAAATATCTTGAACAACTTTATAAGCACTACCTAATAACACAGATGGACCAAAAGCTTGTAATAAAGCTAAAGTTAAAGAAGGATTTGAAGATTTATTCACTTGTTTGTTCCATTTTTGTTCGAAATATGCTTGAATATATGAAGTTTCAAAACTATTTGGTAATTTTGGTAAATCTTCTTCAGTTAAATATTGTTCATGACCTTTTTTCATCAATGGAGTCATCCAAGAGAAAGTTAAAATGGAAAAGATATTAGCAACATCAAATGGACTAACATCATCATCAATAGCACTGTATTGTAATTTTGGTTTGGATGGTAACCAAGTAACTAATAAAATGAATACAGAATTAATGGCTGTAAATAATGAGATGATAAAATATTGATCAAAATCATTTCTTACAGTTAAATTGGAAACTTTCAAAACACCAAAAATAACAGAGAATAACCAGTACAAAAGTAGCAAGCTGCTTGTTATCTCATTATAGATGTAGTCCAAGTAATGAAGATGTAAACCAACAATAAGTGCAACTGTTTGTACGATTGGTTGAATAAAAGTAAAATCTTTATAATTGTGAGACCCTGCAAGAATAGCACCAATTAATGAAAGTAAAATTTGAAATAAAACTAGTATCATTCTTGAATGGAATACCCAATTTTTTTTAAATTTTAAAACTCTTGAAGCTGTATTTTTAATTTTATAAATTTCATTAATACCAAAGGTTATAAGTACTAAATTCAAAACTGAAAATAGTCCACCATTGATAAAACAAAGAGTAAAATCAGCATATTTGGAAATAGGACCCCATCCTTCCTTATCAAGACAGAAATAGTCACATCCTTGAAGAGTACCATTTAGTGGGTTCTTCGTTGTTGTTGTTTCTTCAATAATTCTCGGAATATCACCTTCATTATTCGTACCCATATTATAATGGAAATTTGTGGCACCGGAGAGGCTCTCCAGCTTCTCCTGGTTGAGAAATTGGAAACTCATTGGACAGCTAATGATTGCCAGACACACTTGAATAATTGGAAATGGATACCAATTAACCGAAACTGGGGGCGTCGCTTAGCTTTTATACAAAGAATTGCAAGGAATTCTAGATTACAAACTGATAGCTCGTCTTGCCTTCACACACGAATTTTTCATACATTTTTAAACGCGGTGTGCAAAGCTTTGTCAGCAAAATTTGATGGAGGTATTCCCTGATTGGGTAAGATACGGGGATAGATCATGTGAGGCTGAAGTCGGATGTCAGTTGTATGGGTGAATAAACTTGTATCAAGAATCTGGAGAGAACAGAGTGGTGGTTTTAGTTATAATTGATTGGGTGAGGGAAGGATAAGCAGGATGTTGACTCATTCTATCTATAACCAGCTGCTCACGAAGAATGTTCGGGTGGAGATTGTTTATGAGACCAGTCCGGTGTTTGCTGATGAAGAAGTGTCTGCTATCGTGAGGTTTAGACATCTAGGAGAACCAGCTCAGAAACCAACTTTTAATAACAACCATATCTCAGAAGAGACAAGAACTAATGGGACCCAAGAAAGTTCTAGGGATGCAAATTCAGAACAGCCTCGAGAATCAGAACAGGATAATGGTTGGTTTGGGAAAAGATTATCTATGCAATTGTCCAATACAGCAAGAGCTTTATTCTTGGAAGAAGTTGAAAAAACTGAAAAAAAACCATCATTAAGAAACAAACCAAGTGATTTCCTTAGTGGTTATGTCCAATTATCCGGCTTCTTCACATTTGATGAAGAAGTGGTTGAAGCTGAAAAAGTTAAAGATTTTAGAACTAAAGCTGCTGTTGCTGGTAGAATTGGTGGGTTAGAAGGACTGGAACTTTCAAAAGCTACAAATGAGGGTGTTTTAGGAAGATTAACTAATGGTATTGGAGGTTTGTTGAACACCACTATCGAGGAAATAGCTCAAGAAGATCAAGAAAAAAAGAAAGAGTTGGAAAAATTGGTGCCATTTTTTTCAACTTCACAATCATTGTTATTCAGTGAATTACACCTTGAATCTGGTGAAGTGAAAACCTTCTATTTCAAGTGTAAACTGCCAAAGACATTACCACCTTCGTATCCTGGAAGCTCAATATCTATCAATTATCGTTTGATTGTTGGTGCATCATTAGATAAGCGTATACCAAAGCCATTAAACTTACATTTCCCACTAAAGATTTATCCAAATTTTGATGAAGAAGGATATCAACCCGTATCAAATCTTGATAAATTTATATTGTTACCACCTGATAAGATTTTGAATGAAGTTGTCCAAACTCATGGAGGTCGAAGATCCAGTTTTAAAACTATTAAAAGAGTTATCCTGACTCAACCAAAGCTAACACAAAATTCCAAAAAGGAAAAATTTATTGAAACTATAGAAAAACTTTTAGAAAATCAGGAAGATAAAGATTTAAATATAAATGATTTTAAAGTTCCAAGCGGCAAAGAAACATTATCAACATTTTCAGAAAATCTTACAAATAGAGGTGAGATTGACGATTCACTTCCGTTAAAGATCCAAAAAGATGGATATACATTTGAGAGACAAGTCACTAAAATACAAACCCAATACATCATTAGCCGAAATGGTCAAACTATCACAACTTTAACATTCTCAAAACCATTTTATAAAATAGGTGAAGAGATTAAACTCTCATTAGATTTTTTAGATAAAGATCTCAATACAACAGGTGTTCTCGTTTCATTAGAAAGTTTGGAACTTGTTAGAGATTCCTTTTCAGCAGATTTAGATCTAACGAAAACACTTCCACGATCTCTTGGATTTTATAAAGAATCATTTGCAACTTATAACGTGGAAAGTTTACCAATAAGTATACCGATTCCATTATCTGCCACTTCACAATTTAAAACCAATATTTTTGAATCAAGATGGTGTCTTTCATTGAAATTTGTTCTTAGTGATGAAGCTAAATTACAAAATATTCATACAGATGATACAGGTGATATGTATCTGGCAAGAGAGAATATTAATGGGACAGATTTTATTTGCAGATTACCAATAACGATATTACCATCTGATCAAGATTTTGGTGGAATTACTGTATAAAATATGTTTACGACTTGAAAAAAAATGCATCATGCATCATTGGGGGGTTTCATTAAATTAAGTTGTAGCTATAGTAGTAGCTATCTAATCCGATTCTTTATCCTTTTTGCGATTATACCAGCTCCAAATCTTTCCAGGAGAATGCAATTTTTTATGAGTATCCGATTGTTGTGGATCTGATTTTTCAATAGAATCAGTATTGACTTTATGATCTTTATGATCTTTGTGTTCTTTGTTCAATAAACCTTTTCTATATTCTTCAAATTTTTTTGAGTTTTCAAGTTTGAACATTTGAAATTTTTCACTTAATGATTTACTTTCATCAACATAAACATGTTTTGGATCGAAAACGTCAAAAATATTTTCATCAGTAAATTCATTAAATAGTTTATAATTTTTTGTTTTTTTCCAATTTTCAACAAAATTAGTATTAAAATGCTTTAATTGATTTGTATCAACTTCTTTCAACAATAATTCTACTGGTGGTGACCCATCAAATTTCTTTAGGAAATTATCATATTTAGCACTAGCCAATAGTCCAATCAAATAATCTTCAAATTGCCATCTGATATAATCATCACTACCAAGATATCCAGAATAAGAATCAGACCAAGATGAAGTTACATAGTTGATGATTTGGGTCATCCATTTCTTATCATATGAAGAGAGTGTTAAAGGTTGCACCAGTTCATGATTAATGATTTCCACTGATAACGTATCTATATTAATTAATACATCTGCAAGTTTTGATTTCTGATTGAGTATTAATGCATTTGAAGTACCCATCACATAATAGTCAATTTTGGTCAAGTCATCAAACTGTTGTAATGGAGCATATGGGGCGAAAACACCACCTTCTCCAAAGATTTGTAATGGAAATCCTGCAAAATCAAGAACAGAGTTTCGATCACTAGTTTGGAAGCTTGTAGTCATTTTCAATGTTTTCGCATAATTATTTAACTCTGGTGATGATGAATCTAGTAAATTGTTAATCAAGTTCGGTATCAAACTGATGAATGCAAATTCCGTTAGACATAAATTTGTAGGATTTGAGCCATAAAATGCAACTTTTTTCTCTAACAACATGGCTTTAACAATAACTAAAACATCTTTCTTGAAATCTTTAATCAAATTTCTTAAAGATATACCGGAATAAAAATCATTTTCATCAATAAAAGAAGTCTCTTCACTATAAATAGTTTGTAAATTTTCGTACAGTAAATCCACTATTATTCTATCATTAAAATTTTTTTGTTCAAAGAAGGCATTTGTCACAATACTCAACTTTTCCTTAATTTGACCATAAATTGGTTGCCTTAGTATTACAACAATAGCCTTTTGAACAGATGATCTAGTTATGTCTTTATCTTTTTCAATCAACTCATCTGCTTTTATTTGACGAACACATGATATAGCAAATAGAGTTGTAGAATTTGAATCAATAGTTCCATGGTTTCCCTTTTCATTGTAATATAATGTGAAGTAAGAAAATGTTTCTTCAAAAGAATGTGAGCCATCTGGCAATGCTTGAAAGGGTAAATAAGGCCATATCAAAGATTTGTCTTCGTCATTGTTATTAGAAAACTTTGAATATTCAATTTCTGGTCCTCTCAAATGATGGAAATTAACAATACAAACACCAAAGATGAGATCTTTTGCACGCCCGCTAATGTGGGATAATTTCTTTGAAGGAGATCTTTGAAGTCGCTGCTGAGCTCTGTCATAAGATTGGGATGAAAGTTCAGCAGCTGGTAATAGGTTCTTAGCGATCTTTTTGGGGCTTGATGATGCTGATGTTGTGGATTTATTATGCTTTGGAGTCTTCATGTTCGGAGACAAAGAAGCAGAAGTAGCAGATACTGATTGAGAGAGGTTATTGCTCTGTGACTGAGTACCAGTGGTCGATGGTGAGTCTAATTGAGTGACTGGGGCTTCTGCTGATGAATTAGTGTGTTGTACTGTTGCTGCCTCAGAGACATCCACCCAGGGGTTTTCTTCAGCCTGCGACAGCGGTGAGCCATTCATAGCGTCGAGCAGAGTGATTTGTAGCTGTGCGACGTTCAGACTATATAAATGTGATCTGAATAATGATCGACGGCTGTTGGAATGTTCTGACTTTATGTGTCTCTATATTCAAGTTATTTCCACAGATATTTTGTTTTTTTTTCTGGGAGAATGAGAATTTGAATATTTGAGGGTCAGTTTTCCAGAGATGTTTTCTTTGAGTTTTGTGAAGATTTTGCGAGTGCTTATTCAATGGGAAACTGGAGTGAGCTAATATCTGGGTTAGTTTAGACGGTGATGGGATTCTATAGCAGTTTTTGGGGCGTTAATTGGGCTGGTTTTGACTACAATGCAGATATCGTGACTCGGCCGAACATGATTGATCAATAAGCATCAAGAACAAACTTGTGATTTATCTTGTAAATTGATTGTCAAAGTGTTTGTTGCTACTACTATCTGAGAGTGTGATAAATTGTTGGAGATGCTTTCTAATTATCTCGAAAGGCTAAAATGTCTCAACTTGAGCTCTTATGTTGTTATAGAAAATGAAATTCAATTCTTCACTTATTCGAAAAGTACAACTATTTAGGTATTTCACATTAACATTATGAGTGCGAGTCAATTCGAAGAGTCTCTTTTTAAACTGTTTAAAGATACAGCCCGATATAACAATAATCATCCTAAAAACATTTTCAATATTGATGATGATTGTCCAATCTATGTGCACACAATATCAGACACTGAGAAAAAGACTGATTTACCTTTTAAAATATATGCGTTATGTACAAGAGAAATAAACCTGGATGACGCGACGTGGTCGTGGATAGGAACTCAAAAACATCAGATATTATACAATGTCAACCTGAAGGTTGCCTCGAAAGGTGAAAAGAAAATTGTCATCATATCAGATATTAAGGATTCTGATAGTGAGCTTGCTACAAGTGCTTTAGAAACTTCACATGATTCAATTGTGAAGGATAAGTTGAAAAAGCTCGAGGGATTAAAACAATCAGATGAAAATTTGCTCGTGTTTAGGTACTATGAAGATAAAAAAGTATTCAGAAAGAAGAAAGCTGGAAAGTCTTTAACAGAGGATCTTGAACAATTTTATCTTTTGAAGAAAAAGAGATCGAAAAGGAACAATATCTCAGGTCGAGTTTATAGCATGCTCGTGTTTTGCTTACCAGATCAAAATCTAAGTAAAACTCATGAATAAGATGTTCTTCTGCTTTTTTACCCAACTGAAACTAATGTGTACAATTTTAACGAAGCTTTAACTTCTTCTTCTTCGTACCAACTGAAAAAGATGGGTCCTTTAAAAGCCATGATGTTTACAAGAGATAATAATTTTGTTCAATACTACAATGGGCCACCAACAGCTCCATCAAAGTATAAAAATCTTAAAGAAAAAAGCTCACCACTCAATAAATTCAAAGAAAAATGTCTCCAGTTACAGCGAAAAGAAAGAGGACAAAATAATGATCACAACAGTGTATTTGTAAAAATACCAAATGCTTTTTTGGGTTATTTGAATGGATTTGAGAAATTCCTTGAATATGAGAACCTAATATGGCCAAAATGGATAATACTTAGTACATATGAGTCTAACACTCTTACAGTTGAGACACTAAGAGAAATTTCAAAGAAGCAGATGCCACAAGAGATTAAGATAAATCCTTATGTAAACTATTCTCTGAATTCAGAACATAATTTTTGCTTCACTGGTGACTCTGGTTTCATACTACCTCTAGATAGGATAAGGTTGACTGAAAAACCAATTTATGAAATCTTTGGAGACTTGTTTACTCAACTAAAAAAGAGTGATAATCCAACGAGGGAAGAAATTAAAGCTGTTACACGGAGAGTACAAACATATATTGACGAGATGATTGAAAATTATAGTGATTGTCCTCCTATAAGCATTAAAAAAAGCCGTAAATTGTCTATTGGGGAGAGATATTGGGAATATAGTTGTTCAGTCTCTGTATTCACTATTGATAATTATCGGGAGTTTTCTAAGGAACAAGACTTTATCATCGTCATAAAGCCATCCATCATTGACATGAGACAACTACTAAGACACCAGAAATTTCTAGGAAACACTCATAAATTCATTAGCCCTGAATTTTTGATGTTTGACAACGACAGCTTTGACCATTGATCAAGAGGCCGCAGGTGACCGACGCAAGAGATTGTTTTTGTGGCATTGTTTGATGATTACGGCGCTTAACTCGAGAGTTCCCATTCATTCAACTAACAACCAACTCTTCATAAAATCATCAGAGCCATTGGGATAGATTCAGGAATGTCGTTAGCTCCAGTGAACGCTCGTCCCTGGAATAGAGATCAACTCTTCCCCTATATCTACACTGATTGTGAGACTGCTTTATCATATTATGAACATATTTTAAGATATGAGAAACCAAGGTACATATCCTTTAGTAACGCTATTTATATTTTCCATCTTTCAATCTGGCTGCTGATGATGTCAATTCCCCTTTTTATGGTGATTTATACACATATCCATTTGACTGAAGAATTAAAACTGGAAGGTGCCGATGAATCGTGGTTGAAGCTTGTCCGCAGCTGTAACTTGATCATATTTATATTGTTTATACCTAGTTTCATTAATTGTTTATTGCAAATCATTCCAAGAGGGCATCGCGCAGAAGAGTCCTTTGGAACTCCATATATCCATGATCGTTTTTTACTAGGTATGCTAAACCACATTAATTCATTTGAAATTTTACAAGCTTTCAATCTTCATACTGAATGTTTTGAGATTATTAAACATTTGAAAGATAAGAGAACCTTGATTCGATGTTTAGCAGATTTGTACAAGTCCCTTGGAACCAACAATTTTAAGGAAATTCTGTTCTACAGAAAAAAACTCAGTAAAAAGCTTAAAACTGTATGGAAAGGATTTGAAACAGTTGAGGAGGAGAGAGAGAGCATTATCGAATTAATGGAGGATATAATAAACCCTCCATCAGGACCCCTTCGGATAGATTGTGGTCAGTCAAGAGCCATTCATCTTAGGGCATGTGCCATCATCTGGCTTAGATATGAACTCCCAAACAGAAAAAACTTTGTTGAAATTCAGTTCTTACAGATATTACTCGAGTCACTCCTTATCAATTACTTTTACATAAGATCAAGTGTATCTCTTAATCGAGAATTTCCAGCTCAACATCAAAATTTTATTACCAAATTTTCTTTCAGCGATGACCGTTTAGTGAATGCAATCATCGAGAAAAATGCAGTAACTTATACCTCTTTCTTAAAGAATGATGCCACTTATTTATGCACATGGGGGTCTACAAACTCAAAGATACTTTATGGACAAGCGATACTGCTACTATGTTACTTCCTTCTCTATTCCATTTTTTCCATCAATTTTTGGTGCTGATATTCATTCCAGTGGCATATTCTTCGCCTTAGATCTGGTTGATACAAGTTTTATATTGTGGAGCAAAAGGTTTTGCTAATTTACAATTTCGATCTACTATTTCTACACATATGCATAACTCAAATAGTTTTTTCTTTTGTCACAATACATTAACATTACTTAAATGGAGTTCAAAACTTTTTCAGCACTAGAGACAGTAACTTCAGTAATTTCCTTTTCTGTTTGAATATAAGTGATAACACCATCCTTAACGACAATAGCATATCTCTTTGCAACTTCACCTAATGGATCGAATTCAGTAGTGGACAATCCAGCATCTTTTGAAAACTTCAAATTGGTATCACTGGCAAAGATAATCTTATCTTGCTTTTCTGCAACACTAAATTTTTGAGCCCAAGCATAATTGGCAAATAAATTGTCTTTACTCAAAACAATAACTTTGGCACCTTTTTTAGCAAAGTCATCCAAATAGGTGATATAACCTGGTAAATGTTGTTCTGAACAAGGTGGTGAAAAAGCAGCTGGAGTACCAACAATAACATAAGTACCTTTGCTCAAATCTTTAAATTCAATCTTTGCTGGAGATTCTTGTTTTCCCTTCTTTGCTGAACCATCAAATTTGATGTAGTCCAATGAGTATTGAGTTGGTAATGAAGCAGATGTTGATAATGTCATAGTCAATTGTTTTCTTTTCTTAGTTAATTGAATAACAAGAATTTAAAAAGAATGTGCAATTGATGTCATTTATATACATTTCCCTCTTTCCCTCATTGAGCAACTAAAGGGTGTGCACTGTGTGGGTTTTGACTAAGCAACTGTGTGTGGTTTTGTTTGTTGTACCATCTGATACTTTTTTTTTTCCAGGAAATCCGCAATGACACATTTATCTCGGCCGATAAAACTACATAGATCATATTCATAAATACGTTAAAATGCAATTGGTCTAGTATAAATAATGCTGTTAAGGAACTTACATAGAGAAAGACTCCTCGTGGTAGTCAATTCTCACTTGAGCATCTTTGATGAGTCCAGAAACTGCTGCTCTGACACCATCGGTGAAACTCTGTGGTCCACTGCTGATAAAACAAGTTGAGTGTGTCAAATCATTTTGACAAACTAGTTCAGAGACTTTTGGTCTTGAATTTAACATTTGAATATATAATGGTTCATATATATCATGTTTCTCTTCCAAGAGTGGTTTGTCCAATGATGTGTAATCTGGTGTTGATTCTCTGGATTCAGTATTTGTCACAATAACTTGTAAATCAACACCTTTTTCAATAAGATATTCCATATCTTGTTCAAATAATTTATAATACTCTATATTTTGAACAACCCAAATAAATTTGATCAACTTATGATGTCCCTTTTCCTGTTGTTTTTCAATAATATCAACTGCTTGAGAATAACAAGGCGTGAATCCAATACCAGCAGTTAAAAACACATATTGTTCATGACTTCTCAAGGGAATATGATGTCCATATGGGCCTTCAGTTAAAATTTCCACAACAGCTGATTTTTGAGCTCTTGAAATTAAATAGTTTTGAATTTTACCAGTTATACCTTTATGAGCTTTGAAAACAATAGCATAACAATCTTCTTCACCTAATCTTTTAGATTTCATAAGTGAAAATGGATGTGATTGCCAAAATCTCAATCTAAAGTTTAAAAAATAAACACAATAAAAACATCCAGGAAAATAATAATCATTATATTTGAAAGGTTTTGGAATCAATACTCTTATCAAACGATCATTTAATTTTGTTATTTTTGCAGGTTTAGCACCACCAGTCCATAATATCGACAAGAATCTAACAATTCGATCATACACCCATATAACAATACATGTATATATCCATTGCATCCATCCCATTGTCTTACAATGATACCACATTGAAATCAATAACAAAATTCCAAATGTTTTGTGAAATAAAAGAAAAAATTCATAAGAAACTTCTCTAAAAATAGTTGATGCTTGAATCAACATTAGAAACAACACTGTTGTACCCACTATCCCCCATCTCCAATAATCATCCACAGCCCATGCTTCATAATCACCTTCTCTAATTGTGTAGTCTGTCCATACTGCACTATGAATCATTGCTTGGACAGCAAGACCTCTAGCACACCATTTATGATATGTGAGGAAAGTTGATTGAGTTGAACCTGTCAATTTTATGAATGGATTGTTTCTAATTCCAAAGAAAAATGTTGGTGGAATCAATGCAAATGCTCCTAATGCAGATCTATAACCCAAAAGATCCAACAATTGTGTAATATATGTACTTTGATATGCATTTGGTAATTCTATTGTATAACCTGTAGCTGTGGCTAAGATCATATAAATGATGAAAAAAGTAATCACTATAGATTGTGAAGTAGTTGGTATTTGGACCGGCCAAATTTTGCAAATGTAATATCTTGATTTTGGTAATAAATTGGGTACTGTTAATTTATATCTTATTTTGTTTATAGTTGGATTTGTAAATCTTGAATTATTACCATTTGTATAAGTAATGATGAAATGTTTGGCAAAATTGAGTATTGTACTAATTATAATGACAAATGTCCAAAAAAACACATACCCCCATTGATAAGCTTGAGTTCTTATAACTTGTGCATAGATATGATTAAAAGATTTATGATAATATTGGAAAGATGTGGAATTCACCGATATTGGATGATATAATGTATTTTTTTTATCAAGAATTGTTGGTTCTTGTATATAATTTGAAGCATTTTGTTGTATTGATTTTAATGTATCAACTGGATAATCAATCATTGCCTTTGATAAACAACGACCTCTTAAATGTCTATAAGCATGATCTATCACATCTGAATTATTACTCTGACTTTCAAAACAACTCGTTACTGAACCGACCCAATTTATATTTGGACAACGACACATGTAGGCCTTCATGTTTTGAGAAGTTGAATTACAACCCCAGTCATAATCTTTCATTGTATAGATACAGTCTGTAGCTAATATACTGTCTATAATCACCAAGCCCTGGACTCCAGAGAGTAACAGCCAACTCAACAGCACCGAGAGTCTCATATTGTGTTCCCTTTGTACCTTTGATCTTATTCAAATCACCATTCTCTAGGGTATAATTTAGTGTTTAAGTATTAAAAGGGTCCACAGATTCTTTTCTTTACAATTAATTTGCTCAACTGCATAAAAAATCACAACCACGTCGAATCCCTTTAAAGGAAACTCGAACCTCTGGATAACTTGATCCGTCTCTAGTGCGTTATTCGCTCGAGCAATTTAAAGATCTAATCATTAGTCCAAACCAAATCTCAACATTCTCAACGATCTCATCGTACTTTCATAATATTAATAACGTTTATCGTTTAGTCTCTCGTGCCGTTAAGCGGACCTAAAGCATTTCCTTTGAACATTTTTGTAAAACGGATTCGCGTAATTAGAGAGATTTGAAAAATTGTAGGCGATGATGTGAAGTTATATGATGATCTGGATTGTATTTATTGGTTGAATTGGGAGTCGTATGGGCTGGTAGGAGATGAAGGTAGTGGCACTGGTATCGGGAGGTAAAGACTCTTGCTTCAACATATTGCACTGTCTGTCACAGGGCCATGAACTCGTAGCGTTGGCTAATCTACGACCAGCTGATCCAACTGTGCAAGAGCTAGATAGTTTCATGTTCCAGACAGTGGGGCATGATGCACTAGATCTGTATTCTGAAGTGACTGGTGTGCCCATGTATAGGGGTGATATCCATGGGAAATCGGTGAATCAACAATTGGATTATAAAATAACACAGGATGATGAGATTGAAGATTTATATAAATTATTGTTGGAGGTGAAGAATCATCATCCAGAGATTGATGCTGTGTCGGTTGGTGCTATATTGTCTTCCTATCAGAGAACTAGAGTGGAGAATGTGTGCCAAAGATTAGGATTAACTTCATTGGCTTTCCTATGGCAAAGAGATCAATTGGAATTGATGACTGAGATGGTTGAGAGTTCAATGGATGCTCGTATAATAAAAGTGGCTGCTGTTGGGTTAACTGAAGATCATCTGGCTAAAAGTTTAAAAGAGATTTTCCCTACATTGTTAAGATTAAATCAAAGATTCCAAGTACACATATGTGGTGAAGGTGGTGAATTTGAAACTTTAGTATTAGATGCTCCATTCTTTATAAAGAAATTGGTAATTACCAAGTCTGAGAAAGTTGTTTCAAATGACCAAGTTGCTTATCTGAAACCTGTGGTGGAAGTTGTTGACAAGACCGAAGAAGATGGTGAATATCATAGTGTTAAAGATTACGATGTTGACTGGTCAAAGTTTTTACCAAAGAGCAATGGACTATTGAAGGAACAATTTCAAGATATTTTTGATACTTTACCGGCAACTTTTGAACCTGCTAAATCACATAAAAAAATTACATCATTCACACAAGATCCTATACAAAATTATCAAGTTTTAGGAAACAAACTATACGTTTCCAATATTCAAAGTGAACTTAAAGAGTTAGAAGAACAAGTCTCAGATGTTTTCACTCAATTGAAAACCATCTTGTCAAAATACGAAATTGATTCAAGTCATATTCAACATTCAACACTTTTAATATCATCAATGACAAACTTTGCCTCAATAAATTCTATATATGTCCACAGTTTTAATGCTCCATTACCACCATCGAGAGTATGTGTTCAAACGAAACTCCCAGAGGGCAAATACCTACAACTATCAGTGATTGTACTACTGGATGCTTCAAAGAAGACTGGTTTACATGTCCAAGGGAGAAGTTATTGGGCACCTGCAAATATTGGGCCATATTCACAAACAATTATTGATGAGACACTCACAGCTACCTTGAGTGGCCAAATACCGCTAGTTCCAGCTACTATGGAGTTATCTACACATAGTTCTTTGTTCAATGCCGTGTTATCCTTACAACATTTTGATAATGTTAAGGAAGTGGTTGGTTGTATTAATCAACTATCTGTTGTGTCGTTTGTTAAGAGTGTGGATTTGGTTAAAGGTGTTTCGAAAGTTTGGGATCTTTACTCGTCCGATGTGAATCCTGAAACTTCATTGTTGATTGTTCAAGTTGATGAATTACCTAAAGGTGCTGATGTTGAATGGGGTGGATTAGCTTATAAAAAGTTGACCAATCTGTATGAGGATGAGGATGATGAAGTTCTCAAGATCAGTGATTCTCTCAAAAAGCTATTGAATTCTCAAGAATCATTACATCAAGGTAATGACAATTATGTGTCAACATTAGCGGTTGATTCACTTGATTTAGATTCACTACCTAAAGGTTCACATTATACAATCTACACAAGGCCAGAGAAGATATCCAACATTGGTGAATACAACTCCAAGTCTATTGATGTTGTCCCTGTGCAAGACGTTTGGAATTATAAAGGTGAATTAACAAATTTTGGTGTTGTTATCAGTGGTTTGGTATAGGGCTGTATGTTATATCACGTGCACCATTTAGGGCTTTCTTTCTTTCCTTTCTTTCAAACAGTCACTACAAGAAACATCCAAACACCCTCATCATTTCACTTTTCTTTAATTGGTACACACACTCAGTTTTTTATATTGCTTGAGATTACATAATTCATTTGTCATTGTTTCGGTACACGCAACACCACAGTCAAGATTCCAACTCTTCTTTTTTTCTTTGAAGTTATCATCAAACATCAAAAACACCAAACATTTCTAGAACCATAAACCTAACCAGTTTAACCAAAAACCAAACAAATCACAATGTCTGCTACTCAAGCCCCAAAATGGTATCCAGCTGAAGATGCTCCAGTTCCAAAGAACACCAGAAAGACTGCTCGTCCACAAAAATTAAGAGCTTCTTTAGTTCCAGGTACTGTCTTGATCTTATTAGCTGGTCGTTTCAGAGGTAAAAGAGTTGTTTACTTAAAGAACTTGAAAGATAACACTCTTTTAGTTTCTGGTCCATTCAAAGTTAACGGTGTCCCATTACGTCGTGTTAACGCCAGATATGTCATTGCCACTTCCACCAAAGTTGATGTCTCTTCAGTTGATGTTTCAAAATTCGATGTTGAATACTTTGCTAGAGAAAAATCATCAAAGAAATCTAAATCTGAATCACAATTCTTTGGTGAAGAACAACCAAAGAAAGAAATCAAAGAAGAAAGAGTTACCGATCAAAGATCTGTTGATAAACAATTATTAGCTGAAATCAAAAAGACTCCATTATTAAAAGAATACTTGGCTGCTACCTTCTCATTGAAAAACGGTGACAAACCACATTTGATGAAATTCTAAGTTTAATCTTGGAAATTTTTGATATATTGTTTTTAGTTTTGGTTTTTTAAAAGAAGAATAGAGAGAATGGTGAAGATATTGTTCAGAGAGGATGAAGTGAACATAAAAAGAAAATAAAAAAGAGGTTTGCATACTCTTTAAACAGAAATTGTTAATGAATTTTAATAGGCAAAAAGGTAATGGTTACATTTTATGTATAAATAGGTTTTTATTTCTTATAGTACTACAAAAAATACAAAAAAAATAAGAAAATAGTGTAAAATTTAGTTTCTCGTAGGTTATACTGGTAGTGGCCCTAGTTCAAAAAAATATTTAGATGTTTTTAAAAGGAAGAGTACTAAACTCACTATGAATGGTACCTCCAGTGTTGATCTTTTTTGTGATCAAGATGGACTATAATACAGAAGAGGAGTCATTGAAGGTGATACAACTGAGAGATAAGCTTTTGTTGGAAAAAGAAGACTATGATGATCCCAATTTTGTGCGATTAAAGATAGAGAAGAAATTAAGAGATCAATACAATAAGACTTCAAATTACAATAAATATCTGAAAAATGGAAGAATAGACTTGATAGATCCTGAAGACAGATCTCATTTAGTCACTCCATTAAAAGACTTACAAAAAGCTTACTATGAGAATTATAAATCTAGAAAAGATCGTGAAAATGAAGAATTTGAAAGTAGTAAACATCAACAAATCAAACCTACAACAGAAACATTTTATGATGAAGATTATTCAAGCCCTATACCCAGTTCAGATACACAAGTTACAAGACCCTCATCTAGTGGGGTTAAACCCCAGCATTTCCAGAACTTGGCCATGAACCAACAACAATTTGGATCTGCAATTCAATCACCAATACCACAACAAATGTTAACTCATTCACCTTCTCCTATGATACCAACAAATCAACCATTCATTCCACAAGCACAGAATCAACAAACCCAACAGCCCATCATCTCAAACCCAGATTTTGCTTCATTTTTGGCTTCGTTCAATCCACAGAATCAGCCATGGCCATTTCCTCCTGCTCCTTCTCTTCAACAACAGCAACAACCTCAACCTCAATTCCAGGCACCATTTCAGACACCATTCCCATTACCGTTTCCACCACAACAGCAACAACTTCAATCTCAGCCAGGTGCTTCTGCTTATCAGTTTATGCAATCACAGATGAATCAAATAAACCCAGCTGCTCAAAGTGCTTATTACCAAAATCTTCAATTCCAACTACAGCAACAACTTCAACAACAACAACGAAGCCAACAACAATCCCAGTATGCTCAACAACAACAGCAGCAACAGCAACAGCAGGGTATAAATTATGGAGATGGTGAGATTCTTCCCAATGGGCAACAAATCAAAGGTCCTAATAAACCACTACAGCCATATTGAAGATTTCAAAGAGTCTTTTGTGCATTAAGAATTACTTATGTATCAATCTTTCTTTTTCAGGAATTTTTTGAATTTGGAACGTTTCTTCTCCTTTTCAGGTTCTTCTGTGTTTGAATTTTGTGCAGATACTGTCGAACCTGAAGTTGGTTGTTGACTAACTTTGGAATTAGCATTAGCAAATGATTGTTCAGGTTTTTTCTCTGAATAAGAATCCAATAGATATTTTGGAGCTGCACTTGGTCTATTAGCTTTCCAATCTGCATATAATTTGAGTTCTTCTCTACCTAATGAAAGTTTTTTAACTTCACTAATGAATTGTAATGGTGTTATAAGTTCATCACTTCCAATAATTATATCTTTTTCAAATTTGTTTGATAATTCATACGCTGTTCTAATCTCGGAATAAGTTGCACCACCAGCTATGAAATAAAAAATTCTTTGTCTTGGTGGTTGGAATTGGGTATTTGTCTTTGCCCATGAAGCTTTATGTTTTGGATTTTTCAAAGATGCTGTTGAAGTGGAATTTGTTCTAGAAATATCATTTTCAAGATCAATTGGTTTATCTTTAATATAAGGGAAACGAACATCATCTAATGTATTTGAAAGAACTTTTGTAATTACTGAATTTATACTTGGTCTAAATCTTGATGTATTGAATGATCCTTCAGAAACTGATTCATGTAAAAATTCTCTTCTGAATATAGATCTTGATTTTAAATTAGGTTTAATTAACTTGAATCCAATCATTTCAAAATTTTTGATCAATTCAAGATTATAATTAATTTCATGAAGTTGTAATACCCCCATAAAATTAAATAATTTGATATAATCTTGTTCAATTAATCCACCTCTGTATAACCCATACAAGACTATAACCCTCAATTTATCAGCAAATGTATATACATCTTGACTTAGATATTCAATTAATAAATCAGCCAAATTCTTGACACGTTCACCATCAATATCCACACCGAAATTTGCAACATTTTGTTCAAATTCAGCAATCTCTGCAAGTTTTTTCTCACCATTAGATAATAATAACGTTTCTAACAATGTCTTGTGTAATGTTATTCTTCTTCTTTCTTCATCAAATCCTTTCAAATGAGCAACTGCATGCAAGATATCAGATGTAGTTTTAATATTGGATCTATCCACTAACATTGAATTTTTTGATAAGAATTCTTCAGTTTTTGATGATAACAAACCTTGAGCATCCAAAATATGTAAATGTCTCAATTGTACCCATTCAGGATCGCTATCGTTTAATTTAGATTTCTTCATCTCTTTTTGTCCAGTCTCTGCTTCTGCCTCATAAGTATATACATCATTACGTATACTATCGCTTTCTATATCGTAAGCCATAGCTTGATATGTGAATTCATGTAATAATGGAGCAAATAGATCCAGAGTTCTGTCAGTTATAATGAATATAGATCTTTGTCTTGTGGAAGGTGGAGGAAAATCAGCATGTGTTCTAGTGTATTCATCTAATTGTTCCTGCACTTCTGTCGCAATCATCTTGGGTAAGACCGAGGCATTAAAATAGGCATCGTTCTCACTAGGTGAATAATATCTGATGATTGGATATTCTCCTGTAATGACACATAGATCTACTAATGCCTTTGCAGTTTGAACAATGATCTTGGTGACTAGATCATGACATGATGAATTGTAAAAAACTTGTAATGAGTTGAGATTCTTGGTAACGAAAACATTTGATTCTTTTGGATAGATATTTAAATAGAATTCTTGGAAAGTTCGTAGGTTTTTCTGGCAATGAATGTTTGCTTTGAGTTTGTTTGAAAGTTCAGTGGTTAACCCTGGAAGGAAAAAGATATGAGCAGTTTTGTACCTCGTTGGAATGTTTGTGAAATCTGTCAGCAGACAATTGATTGTATAAGGTGATGGCTCCAAGAGATACACTGCTTCAATGGAGAATTGATTATTTCTCTTGTGATCTATTCTTTCAATAGCTATTGTTCTATTGTTAGTAAGACCCTTCATTATCAATCAAGAATCAACTCACCAGTCACTATATTTAAAATCTCGCTCTTGTCTAAAACCGAGAATACGAGCTCCTCTGTAGTTTCATCAAGCACCAGAATCTTGTATCCATTACCAGTTTTCACGTCAGCAATCAGGTTAAGTATTCCTAGGGAAGAAAGTTAGTACAAAAGTATTCTTCGAGACACATTGCGCTCTCTTGTAAATGAAAGGAAACATGACCTGCCAGAGGTGTTTCCTCCATTTTGAAAGCCAATTGCACATACGATTTCTCTGTAATTCAATAAGTGATGTCATTCTTAAGTATATTTGTGATTTATGGCCACTTCAGATGCCCAATCTCTCACAATACGATATAAGTTTCTACATATCGTTTATGGGCTTGAAATTACAATTCCACGAAAAATGGGAATTTTGGAATGGGGCAGCAGATCTGAAATTTATAGACTGTCATTTTACCAAGTGCAAATAGAACAAGGTATAAATAGTATGGGGGAGCTTATATTATAATGATGGGATTGTGTTTTTTGGTGAGTGATTTAGGGCTTGTTGGTAGTTATGGGTGATGTTTAGAGAAGTATAACTATTCTGGTTTATATTGCTAAATCGATTCAACTAGATTGGGCAACAAGGGGTAAAGTTAGCTCACGGGCATGGTATACTTTGACTGGTGATAAAGAAAATAATATTGTACTTTAAGTTACTCATGTTGCGGGATAAGAAAACATACGGACTATTAATGTGTATCATTCCGGTTTACAAATCACAATAACTACAAATGGCCCTGGAATGAGGTATCTCCAAAAGTGACTGGCTTTAAACTCAACCGGATCTCATCCTTTAGTATTTAGATGACGAATTGACGCAAAAAATACTTGAAGAGCAAACAAGATGTGCTGAGATTCATAGGGTTTTAGTAATAAGAATGAGCTTATTTGGGAGTGGTGATAAGTAGAGGTACGCAAATCCTGAAAGATCCAATTTTCTGCGCTGAGAGATAATAACGAACTCAATTGATGGCATGATCTCGATAAGAAGATGCACTTGCCGAACAAACAAAACCTCTGCAAACTCAGTACCAACGGGGGTCAACTTTCAAGTTGTGACATTGTCTTCCAACTGAATTATGCGTGATGGCTGCACAATTACATTGTGTATAAGAACCTCAGATCATATAACTCATTGTAAGCTCTAGCGCTGACCTCTTGATATAATTTAACTAATTGTGAATGATAATCTTTTTGGTTTTTAACTAAGTATCACGTGCGTAATCAATACAGTTTATAAAATATGTAACAGAGCTAATTTATAACAATGATAAAGAAGTTAATTAATATCACGGCCTAGATCTGATAACATTATAAGAAGGCTTTTCTGTTGCTTGTCTCCTTTTGTGGCAACCCATATTTAATGCAGCACCCCTTATAATAAACATTTAAAATGGTTGATTTCTTCCTCTGATTTTACGTTTTAATGGAAAGACTAGCTATGAGGATCTGTAGAGCTTATAGGAAGCTTTGGGCCATGACATACGTCTATAATTCAAAAGGTAAAAAAAGCCATGACGTTTCGAAAATAAGAGCTGCCCTTTTAGTAGCGCACACTACATCCGGTAGTGACTCTGGTCTCCCTCCTTTACCAATGATTAAGACAGATGACACTTTAAAAAGTGTATTCACCCATCCCAGTGCTGCAAGTGACGCAACATTTGAGGTCCCATGCAGTTATGAAAGCTTTGAATATATGGGCGATTCGGTCTTAGGCTGTGTTATTAATGATATCTTGATTCATAAACACCCTAAACTTCCAGAGGGAAACTTGACCAAGTATAAGAGTTCTTTGGTTTGCAATAAAATGATTCGTGAATGGTCGTTAGTTTATGGACTTCCAAATCATGTACTTTCTGCCCCAACTTCTATAAAACTAGAAGAGACCAAATGTTGTGCAGATGTTTTTGAAGCTTATATTGGTGGTTATTATGTTGATTCTGAAAGGGATGAAAAAGGTCTTAGAGTGTGGCTAGAAAATTTGATTGAACCGGTACTCCAGAAGTTGATTAATGGTGAATATATTAGCACTTCTGGTCCTGTGAGTTCTGCTCTTCAAAAAATACATTTGACTAGAATTGCCAATCGGAAGTTTGCGAGAAATGAACTGTATGCTCTCTTGTGCCCATATTATGTTCCTATCTACCAATTGGTTGAGGAAAATAATGCATTGGGTGATCATAAGAAAATGTTCAGAGTTGCTTGTATTGTTAATGGAGAAGTATTAGGAGTGTGTACTTTCTCTACTATCCGGGAGGCTTCCAATCTGGCTGCTTTTGATGCTCTCTGTTACAACAGAGAAAAGATAAACCAATATAGTGAAGCTAATCGCCAGGCAAAAAAATCTGGCATTTTCCCAGAAAGAATCAATGATCGTGTTTTGAATCAAGTGAGAGCTCTGGGGTATCCACCACTCTACACTTCTTCAGAGACCGAAAACTCGCCTCTGATTTTCGCAGAAAGCTTACAAGTGAATAACGACAAACATGTGAATGGAACTTCCCATAGACATTCTTTTTAACTCGAAAGTGAAAGAAAGAGCATTCGTTATATGCAAAATAGTTGATAATTTAAGGTACTCGCAAATGTCTATAGTGATTATGTAATACACATAAAGGTAAATCTAAAATTTCATCTTTGACAGGTTGTAAACTTGAACCATTTATAATTACACAAAAACAAATTGATTCTGTTCAGGACGCTCGTTTTCAAGGTTGATTGTACTGCTTGTGGGGAATTAATCTGCTTGATTGGATAATCGTACATCAAGTTGCTCAGTCAAATCGCTTCAGGCGTGTGTAACTATAGGTCATTTTTACTTAATTAAAGAATCCAGAAACACAGATTCAAAGACCACAAAAACCCTAATCAAAAGTTTCAGACAGGGTTTGGGGTGTAAATAAAATCAATTTCTCTTGTTTTTGAATTCAAAGAGGTTGTTTAACCCATCACGAGCTTTTTTCGAAGTTAAATCATAGCCATCTTTGATTTACTTCACACTCATTCATAACAACGCTATTTATCATTAGCCCACTTATCATTGCAATACTTTTAGTTGTTGCACTTATACCAAACATTACCTCATCATAAGTATGTACGACCGCCCTGCTATGCCCTTACCGGGACAAGAGCCTCAACAGATACCATTGAAGAAGAATCCACCTCCTGTTACACCAAGAAAGTCAAAGATTAACAGTTTAGTTTCCAAATTTAAAAACATGTCTACCCATTCTGCTAACAGAAATTCAAACAATACCACTTCAACTCCTGTCTCTTCAAAAGATGACATATTTTCAAATTCAATTTCAGATGATGAACCACTTTCAATCTTTTCAAAGACAACTCATCCTGTTAATCCACCAGCCAATAACGATTCTAAGCCAATAGGTACAAATAAGTTTTACACCAATTTACTTTTGGAATCACAAACTAATCCAGTCTGGACCCAACCATATTCCGTTTGGTTCTCAAAGGATGATGATTATCATGGATTAGCTATCCACCACGTTCCAGCATCTAGCAGGGTGTTTGGACCAGATGCTAGTGCAAACCCAGTTCAATATTTCTTTGGTGCAACTGGTATTAAGTCATTGCTCTTTGGCTCCACGGATTTTGGTGATACTCCAACTTTAACTCTTGAGAACATTAGACATTTGTCTGCTGATGCTAAATTTCAAAGTAAATCTCAAGGTTATATGACAGTTCCTTTAGTTCAGGGTCAAGGTTTTATTACTAGTATTTATTACAATTTGATTCCAAAAATCTCTAGTTCTGTTGGTTTTAGATCAATCTCAGGTGACACTTCTCCAAGATCAGGTATTAATAAATACAAAATCGTTCTAAATGATGACACTACTTGGGTTTTATATGTCACTATACCAAACGGCCAATCATTATCACTTGCAAAATCTGATGGGAACCACATTGTTGGTAATAACTCTGTTAATGGTGCCGTCTTCCAACTTGCCAAGGGCGATTCATCAGTATATGATGAAGCTGCTGGTGCTTATCCAACTAGAGCCAACTTAGGTAGTGGCTCTGTAAGTGGTACAACTGGTTCTTACAGCGTCTCATACAGTATTACCGGGTCTTCAAATTCAGGTAGTTCATTGATCTTTGCATTACCACATCATGTTGACACATTTAGTTCCAATATGAACTCGTCCAAGACTGACCTTACTTTGGATACCATTACCAAAGGTAAGGCTACTGCTTATCTAACAAACAAATTTGAATTCAGTCTTGAGGTCCCTTCAAACATTGGACTTGACCCTTACTCAAGCGTTAGTGGGGTCTCTTTATCATACTCAAACAACGTTTTATCAAAAATTAGAGCTGCTGCAGAAAGTGAAGCCAATGGGGATGTTGCTTCAGAATCAAATATTGATTCAATGTATTCTTCTGGTAAAGTGTTGGCCAAATATGCATGGATCCTTTATGTTGTTTACTATGTGTTGAAAGATGATGATTTATCAACAACTCTATTGGCAAAATTGAAAACAGGTATTGAGAGATTTTCCACTAATAAACAACAAGTTGCATTATCATATGATCAAACTTGGAAGGGAATTTTATCAACTGCTGATGCTAGTGGTGATTATGGTAACTCCTACTATAACGATCATCATTTCCATTACGGGTACCATGTTATTGCAGCTGCTATTGCTTGTAAAGTTGACAAGGCAAAAGGTGGATCATGGACAGATTCAGTAAAGAGCTGGGTGAATGATCTTGCTAGAGATTACGCCAGTCCAAGTGACGATGATAAATACTTCCCAGCGTTCAGATCATTTGATTGGTATAATGGTCACTCCTGGGCTAAAGGTGTTTTCGCTTCAGGTGATGGTAAAGATGAAGAATCGAGTTCAGAAGATTATAATGCCTATTACGCCTTGAAGATTTGGGGTGATGTCATTGGAGATAATTCTTTGAAACAGAGAAGTGAAATCATATTAGGTATTGAAAAAATTGCATTGAATCATTACTTCTTGTTGGCAAACGATAATACTACCCAACCATCCAACTTTATCAAAAATAAAGTCACTGGTATATTATTTGAAAACAAAATTGATCATACAACTTATTTTGGTACCAATTTGGAATATATTCAGATGATTCACGCTATCCCAATAACTTCTTTAAGTTCATTCATCAGAACCCCAACATTCTGTAAAGAAGAATGGGATGAAAAACTCAAAGCTATTGCTGATGATGTTAATGATGGCTGGAAAGGTATTATTTATTTAAATGTTGCCTTGTTTGATCCAAATTCCTCCTACAGTTTTTTCAGTGGTGATAGTTTCAAATCATCTTATTTGGATAATGGACAATCTTTGACGTGGTCATTGACATATTCTGGTGCATTTGCATCCGCTTGAGGCCATTTCAATGAGATAGTTTAATGATATGTTTGCTTAGTTATGAATAATTTGTTAGTTTGTAGTATTTACACGAAAAGTGATGGCAGACTAAGTAAAGAGAGAAAAAAAAAATATTGAAACAACTTTTAATCAAAAACACATTGGATTGAAGTTGTACATTAAGCTATGTCATTGATACCGAAAGACTCTTTGTCGTCTTTGGAGCATGAATATGGAATCATAAGATTGATTCATCATAGAAACAAGAATCAACATAGAGTGACAACTTGGTGGAAGCATCTTAACAATTTGAAGAGAAGTCTTTCTAAATTGATATCATTACTTCATACATACACAATCAAATCCAGAGATAACATACGGCAAAAAGTTATTGAAGTGGCGAGACATTTATATTTGCATGTTACAAAAGCTGCATATAGAGCATTTAATGGTATAATAGCCCTTGGACAGTTCATCCCACTTGGGTTTACATTGGTTGGAGTACTGGGGAAGGTTTATCATGAAGTTGGAAAGATTGAAGGGCTCAAGGATATGAGATCACAGAGGAATGATGGAGTGGGAGAATTGAAGATTGTACATGAGGATTCCGGTGCAGATTTGGGAGAAGAAATTGTTGTGAATGTTGAGGATGTTAAAAAAAGGAAAAGTTTGGATAATGTTGATCTTGGAGTGAAGAAGAAAAAAAAGAGAGATGATGGGAAAGTTGATTTTTCAGTGGTTAGTGAGAAGAAGAAAAAGAAAAAGAAGAAGAGTAAAAGTGCTATTGATGATATTTTTGGATAGGAGGTACTACGATAAGTAATCTATTCATGAGTTCATTCATAAAAAATTTAAGCTAATATGTGCATGAAGTTCTATTTATCTAAGTAATTTTTGGCCCAGTTTGGCAAAACAAAAGATGCTGAATGTATTTGGCTGTTGTAATATTTGAACAATTCTTCTTCTTTTTCTTTTGAAAGTTTGCGTAATGGGATATCAAGTTTGGCATTTGGATTTTTCGAACTAACCATTAATCCAAGTTGACCTGAAGTATAAGTTGGAACTGTAGTGTATGCATATTTAACAATTGGGAATACTTCACTGATGGTTGTCTTTAGGTTTTTCAATAGTTCGATTTTCAACCAGACATTTTCAGATGCTTGGGTAATAACAATACCATCATTGTTCAATGAATCATATAACAATCTAAAATATTGCTGTTGGAAGAATGCTGCTGCTGGACCTTCTGGATCAGAAGAATCTGTAATTATAACATCAAATTTATCGTTAGAATCTTTTAAATCTTGTAGATATTGGAACCCATCACAAAGTTTGACTTGGATTTTTGGATCTGAGAAGGCTACCGACATTCCTTTCAAATACTTCTTACTAAGTTGAATAACAGTTTCATCAATCTCCACAAGGACAATTCTTTCAATATCTTTATGTTTTAACACCTCTCTCAAGACACCACCATCACCTCCACCTATGACTAATACTGATTTTGGATTTGGATGTGCAAATATTGGCAAGTGTGTAATCATTTCTTGATACGCAAACTCATCTCTTTCGGAAACTTGGATTATACCATCCAATACGAGAACATTACCATAATCTGTGCTTTCAAAAACCAAGATCTAAACCATCAGTTAGTATTTTTTCCGCAAAAATATTGAATGAAACTTACATCTTGGAATTCTGATTTCTCTGTATGTAAAATTTGTTTAACTCTCAATTCAAGTGCTTGCCCTGGGAAAGATTCATCAGAAACTTCCTTAAACCATCCATTTTGGATTGTTGGATGTGTGAGTTGTGACATAATATGATGTTCTGTGGTGGGAAGGACAGGATATAGAAATTGGGCAAGGGAAAGGACTGGTAGTATTTTACACTCCAAATATCATGAACTGATCTATTAACAGGTCTCCTTATGCAGGCTAATTATCAATCTTATAAAATGACGTTGTTTCGTTGGAAAAGTGTAGAGACTTTTTTTCACATAAATAAACTTTTTTCAGTATAAAAATCACACCAATATTTTGACACAATCGAAGTTTTTGTATGGCAAAGTTACTCAAACAGCTCTTAAACTAAGAGGCTAACATCAGCACTGTCTCCTAACATATCCACTTCTATTAGTTTCATGCTTTTTGTTCTCCAGACCGGTATAAATCGAGACTAATGGATTGAAGTTAGTGTCATGTGACAAAGATTACCTAATGTTTTACGTAATTCGCATACAAAAAAAAATATTCGAAATTTTTTCAATGAGATGAGCTTCGTTCAATATTTAACCATTTGAGATTTGGATATAGATCAAGATGAAGCATCCTTTCCAGATAGTGCTGAGTAACAAGAAGGGAGACTTGCTCTTCACAGCCACTCAGAATCATATTCAAGTTTTCAAGACTGAGACTGGTGAGAGAATTGGAAAATGGACAGATGAGGTTGATACTACATTATCTATCAAAGAAAAGATAAAGAAGGAACAACAGAAACAACTCGAACTTAAGAAGAAAGAAACAGAGGGCGAAGAGGCCAATACATCTGAACCTTCAAAGAAGAAAAGAAAGGGGAATAACTCTGAGCCAAAAGTTCCAACTCCAGGTCCTGGTGCTCCAAAAGTGTACAACTATATTAGAACATTGATCTTGTCAAGAAATGAAAAATATTTGATTTGTACAACTGATTCAGATAAGTCTGGTGTTATTTTTCAAATTGATGCAGAAAGCAAGAGCAATGCTTTAACTTTGATCAAAAGACAACCATTTCCTAAAAGACCATCAGCAATTTCCACTTCAAATGATGACGGTGAATTGATACTTGGTGATAAATTTGGTGATGTGTATTCTGCTGCAGTTGATTCCGAGAAGGCAAGAGAAATCAATTCAGAAGCTGAACCAATTTTGGGTCATGTTTCAATGTTGACTGATTTAACAATGGGTGTTGACAATGATAAAGAATATATTTTCACAGCTGATCGTGATGAACATATAAGAGTATCAAATTATCCAAATGCATTTGTGATTAAACATTGGCTGTTTGGTCATGAACAGTTTGTTTCTGCTTTGGCCATCCCAGGTTGGGCTCCAAAACTTTTGATCAGCGGAGGTGGTGATGACTTTATATTTTTATGGGACTGGACTAAGGAATCAAGACAATTATTGGACAAATTTAATATCAGAGAAGTTGTGGAACCATACTTGAATGAATTACACTTAGCCCCATCTAAGTTCCAGAATGAAGAAGGTAATTTGAAAGAAACTTGTGTCAGTAAAATAATATCACTTCCAGGAAACTCAATTGCTGTTTTAGTGGAAGCTACAAAAGTTATTGTATTTTTAAAGTATGATGATGAAAATGACAAATTGGTACTTGACAAAGTTATTGAATTGGATAATTCCATCATTTCAATAACGGCTTCTGAAGATAAATTAATTGCAGCTGTTGAATCAGAAGATCAACTGTTAAGAGTTGTCGACCTACAAACAAAAGAGACTTTGCCAAACTCTGACAATATATCACAAATTACAAAGAATTCTACTGTTGAAGTTGATTCAAAAGAAGAACTTTATCCACTTTACACAGTCTATCAACTGCGTAAGAGAAGTGAACAATTCTCTTAAAATCTTTAACTGCATTGTACATTAGAAAAATTATCAATTAAAATCAAGAATGATATTTCAGGACCTGTAGAAGCATCTAAATATTATCAATCAGTAGTAAAGTTCTGATTTCGGTATATTTTTTTTTTTTCATGAAATATTTTGAATCTGCATTATGTTTATACAACAAAAAAAAGGTCCTAACAATAAAAAATATACAACCATATAACAACCACTATATTTTTATACTTTTAATAACTTAATTAGCCATGCTGCTGGCGATATGATCCAAAAAAAAAAGAAATGCTTCCACTCAGAGTCGAACTGAGGATCGCTACATTACTAGTGTAGCGCCTTACCAACTTGGCCATAGAAGCTTTTCTTGAAAACCGAAAAGTGGCTAAACCATCGAGTCAGCTGACATTTTGGTAAGGGCAACACTGTTTTTAAGATTTAAAAATTTGATTAGTTCAATATTTACAAGTCTTTAGTAAATTTTGAAAAGTGCAGTAAAATCGTTAAAGTTTTCTCTATCTGATGACATAACTTTAACTTTGTTTTAACCAAATTTTGTCTTTTTGTCATGATTTTCATAATTTTTGGAGATATCAAATATTTTATTTTAAATGTAATTTTTAACAAAAAAATTGGGACATTGGAGTGCGCATAACAATATTATAAAGGTATATATTTATTTATTTAGTGTAAGGACATGTACAAAGGGTTTATTAATTGATTAAGATACGAGTGGAGTTTTGGGTTTATTATATGGATTAACGTTATTGACTTACGAGTGGATTTCAATATTAAAAGGCTCGCTTAACATGTTCATAATATTAATCTAGCGGAGTAGCTGTCCAGTGTCAAGTCTCAACCAACTTATACTTACGAGCCACAATTATTGAGTGGCTTGATGGTATATAGCAGGTACTAGACTTACACCTATATAGAAGGACTAACAAGCTACATCTGATACTTAAATGTGGCTATAAGTGACTAAATGAACGTTACCGTTGATATTTGTTGTACTCCTTAAGCTGAGCCACTTGATCAAATCTCTCTCTATTCTTGAACGGACATAATCAGATACAAAAGTTCGTTGACTATTCAAACTTGAACAATTATAACCACATAATCAAGACAATAACACTGATCATTTCCCAAAAACTAAACACGTTATCACACCCATTTAACCAAAATATACCTTCAATCGATGTAAATTATCCTTGATTAAATTTTAAAGCCATACAACTGTCATTTCCAAAGTGTAACAAATTGACGCAATCGGTATCAAAAATTTTCGATAAAGATTTATAAAATGGACCCTAAATCTCGTATTTCTCTAGTACAATAAGTCTCAAGAAACTGATTATTTTTAATCACAATGGTTCTCTTGAGACGACATGCAAAAGATCCAGAAACGGTTAATGAACTTCATGAATTAGATTCTTCAGTAAAGGCTCCTTACTCTATAAATAATAATGATAATGATAATTCTTTTGATCAAGAATCATTAAGTTCATTGCAAGATGAAAAATTTGATTCTCAAACAGGTGCTAAAAGAGCATTACAGAATCGTCACCTTTCATTGATTGCATTAGCTGGTATAATTGGACCCGGGATACTCGTTGGGGCAGGTATTGCTTTAGTTAAAGGTGGACCTCTTGCTTTATTAATTGCAGTGTTAATTATTGGAGTAATTGCATTTTCTATAATGACATCAATTGGAGAAATGGTTAGTGTTTATCCTGCAGGGAATGGATTCACAACATTAGCAAGAAGATTTCATAGTGATGCCTTGGGGGCAGTTTCTGGTTATTATTATGTTATTATTTGGTTTTGTGTATTAAGTAATGAATATAATACATTAAGTTCAATAATGACATATTGGGATGATACTGGGAAAGTTCCAATTTGGGGATATATTTTACTTTTTTGGTTTGGATTTGAAATTTTCCAATTATTAGGTGTTGAAGCATTTGGTGAATCTGAATATTGGTTAGCATTATTTAAAATTTTTGGATTAATTGCTTATTATATTTTTTCAATTATCTATATATCAGGTGGGATTAAAAATAGACCAGCATTTGGATTTCATTATTGGAATGATCCAGGTGCTTTAACTAATGGATTTAGAGGTGTTGCCACAGTATTTGTTTATTTTTCAACTTTTTTCTCAGGAACAGAAGCAGTTGCAATAACAGCTAATGAAGCTAAAAATCCACAAGTTGCCATTCCTAGAGCAGTTAGACAAACAACATATAGAATCTTATTTGTTTATGTTGCAATTGCAATTTTTTATGGTGTTACTGTTTCAAGTGATGATCCATTATTAAATTCCGGTACTCGTGCATTAAAATCACCAATTGGTATTGCTATTGTTAGAGCAGGTTGGGATGGTGGTACTCATTTAGTCAATGCCTTTATTCTTGTTACATGTTTAAGTGCAGTTAATAGTTCAATTTATATTGGTAGTCGTACAATTACAAACTTAGCTACAGAGGGTTTAGCACCTAAATTTCTTGGTTGGAAAGATAAAAGAGGTGTACCAATTTTTGCAGTGACACTGATGAATGCCCTGGGGTTAATATCTTTGATGAATGTATCTACAGGTGCTGCTAATGCTTATAATTATATTGTAAACATTTCAGGTGTTGCAGTTTTCATTGTTTGGGGGTTAATATCATATACACATATTAGAGTTCGTAAGGCATGGAAATTACAAGGTTATGATTTAAATGAATTACCATATAGAAGTAAATTATATCCTTGGATTGCATGGTTTGGATTAGGTGCAAATATTTTTTTAGCATTAGTTCAAGGTTGGACAACATTATCACCATTTGTTGCTGGAGATTTTGTTGATTCATATATTTTATTACCTTTTAGTATATTTGTTTATGTTGGTATTTCATTGATTAAAAAAACTTGGAAACCTGTTGATCTTTCTACGATTGATTTAGATGAAGGTCGTAGAAAAGATATTGATTTTGAAAAAGAAATTGATAATAATGATCCATGGTTTAAAAAAATTTGGAATAATTTATAAAATGAATAACCCATTAATTTCTTTCAATTTTAATGTAGTATCCCAATCATCATTGATTTGTAATTGATTCATTTCAATTATTAATTGTTTTGAAATCCAATTATTAAACCAAATCCTATCATTTGTGATGATATCAATTTTTTTATCTTTATCTAATGCATTTTTAATAAACCAAATAATCTCTATTGAACAACCTTTTGTTAAACATTCATCAATTTGTTTAAAATGATAATTCAACATATGAGAAGGATAATTCCTCACTAATTTATAATACAATAATACCAAACAATTATAAAAACCTAAATCATCAATATCATCAATTCTATACATTTCATTAACACGAATTAATAAATCTTCAAAATCTGCAATAACTTTGGGGAAATTTCGACTTGTCATTCCAATTTTATTGAAAATTCTTTTATGATTAACTAATTTAACCAATTCTTTAAAAACATAAATTAAAATTTTGGAAATACCGAAAATAGTGGTACCTTGAGTATCGATTGTATCCAAATCTGCGAAAAGTACAAATTCTCCTTCAATTGGGCCATAGTCTTCTTCGTCATCATCGTCATCATCATCATCATCTTCATCCTCGGCACTAGCGAAATTTATATGGAAAGTTGGAGGTGGAGGTCTTTCATCATCTTCATCTGAGCTAATTTCATCTTCAATAGTTCTATGTTTAGGTATTTTAATGATTTGATCTCTAGAGGTTTGTTGAGTTGAGATTATAATTTTCCCATACCCATTCTTCATATTTTTCGGTTTAGTTGTTATATCTGTAAGTAGGTTATAATTTTGATTTAAATCTTCATAAAATTTTGAATATTTATGATCCATTTGATATTGTTGAGAATTGAGTAGTTGATCAATAGATGTGATGAATTTATACATTTGATGGATACTTGAGGGTGATTGTTCAGTTTTTATGTCATGTTTGAAAAGTTCAGGATCATAAACACCTAATGTAGAATTGATCATTATGAAGATGATTGTTGCTAAAGTTATTTGTTCTGATTCATGATTTGGATTCAAGTCATGTAGAGATTTGATGAATTGATGTAATGAGATGATTTCATCAATGTGTGTCAAGTAGTTTTTTATGTTTATACTGTGTAATACTGATGCAAGTTGGATTGTAGTCAAGAGATAAAGATGATGTTTATTTTCTGGATCCAGGATGAAATCACCTATAGAGCTCTTGATCAAATTTTCCAAGTAATTAATGAATTCTTGGTTTTGATTATGGAACAAAATGGGTATTATATTGATGAGATAATTTATTGAATTTAAAAGCTTTTTCGACGTCACTATTGAATCCTCGTTAATGATATTGAAAACAGGTGGATTTATATTTGGATGAGGTATATGTGTTGTTGGGAATGGCAATTTTAAAGGTGTAGTTGAAGGTAAATTTTGAATTCTCATTGATAATTTTGCAAATGGGATTAAATTTTGATGAATAGTTTCAGATTGGATAATTGGTATAGGAGTCGAGGGATTTGATGAAGTTGAATTAAATCCAGATATGATTGATTTTGGTAATTGTAATTCATGATATTCTTTATACCTGAAAACTGTGAATGGACCTTTTACACCATGTTCATTATTTAATTCTAATAATTCCAGGTCATCATCAATATCTTCATAATAATCATATATGGACCATTTACATAGTTGAATATTTGATCTTTGGAAAGCTGAAGGTTCCTCCACATCTGAAGCATCATCATTTAATTCACCAAATTCGTTATTATTTTTAATAACTAAAGGAATACTCCAATTCAGTTTAATTCCATAACCTTCACAATTTAATTTTGATTTGGTACAACGTAAACAATGAGGTCTTGTAGCATCACACTTGATTTTCCGACGTCTACACGTCCAGCAACCAACGAATGTTCTCGAGTATACTTTAGCTCTTTTCTTGGGCGGCATTTATGATGTTCATTGACTTTATGATGAGTGTGGGTATAAATGATTTAGTTGTTGGGTATTAAGTCAGTCATATATTTAATAAGCACAGCTTTATGGTTTTCTGATTCTGTATGAAGTGTTAAGTGACGTGAAGATAGTGTCTAGTGGTTCTTATAATTTATCAAAGTACTAAAGCACCGGAGTGTCAGAGATCAATGAAAGCCATATTTGATCAATACAATTATATAATAGAGCCTCATTTATTATTATGTGTGGTGTCTGGGTGTTTTAAAAAGGCCCAGGGGTCATCGCGGGAATGATAAGCGAGATTTTGGGTACGGCGTTCGGCTATTTTTGCCGTCGCTGAGCTGGGCACCGTTAAGTTCAATTTTAAACGAAGACGGGAAAGTTGATTGAATTGATCAATTGATGGAGTTGTGTGTGGATTGTATTGTGTGTGGATTGTGGATTGTGGATATGGTGCTACGATAGATGGTGCATATCTATTATGATATGATATGATATTGTTATGGTTAATAGTTAGTGTATATATGGTGTGATTTATATGGTGATTAGTTGACACAAAGACTGATGGAGATGATAAGCGATGGTGATATAGATGAATGAATCAATACATTCTTTATACAACTATTGAAGATAATAGGTAATGTAATAACATATTAAACTATTATAAGCAGCTATACAGAGAATATAACGTAATTAATATTATTGTAGTTGCTCAATATTAAAATGTGTCAATCGATGAGATGAGACATAATTGATAACGATAAGCAACAGCAACAGAATATAACAACTATATAACCAACCATCCACCACCACCTAACCATCCACTATATAACTAATTATAAGTTATAACCACTATAAAACCACTATAAAACCAATCCATTTATCAATCTTCGCCTCAGTTTCCAAAATTCTCAACTGATTGTGTTCCGCATCGTTTCTTTGCAGCTTCGGCAGTATTTGCCTTTAGTGATTAAAACAGATATAAACTGATTTAGATCTCAACAATATAAAAAGAAGTGGAAAACCACCATCTTATAATCTCTTCTTCCCACTCATCAAACACAAAAGATGCTTAGATCAACTGGTCTCAAGAGATCCATACTAGTGGCTAAACGTCATATAAACACTACAACTACCGCAAAATCAACTTCAACAGCCACTCATGCTGCTCCATTATTACAACATAAACCAAATGCTTCTCCACAAGTTAAATTCCCACAAAAGACTTATTTGGATTCATTATCAAACAAAACATTATTCTCATATGCATCTATTGGACTTTGTACTTTAAATAAACCAATTTTAAATTTAGTTATTAAACTTTTCCCATTAATACCAATGAAATTATTAAATTTCTTTATTGGAAGTATTTATTGTGGTGGTAGTACTCCAAAAGAAGTTATTCATACAGGTGAAGAATTATCCAAAAGAGGTATTAATAACATGATGTTGAGTTTAACTATTGAAGATTCAGAAGGTACCAAGAATATTGATATTAATTATATTGTTAAAGAAACAATGGCTTCAATTGAAAATATCTTGAAACCACAAATTCTAAGAGTTATAAATCAAAAGGAATTAGATATAAATGAAATTCCACCTGGTTATATTGTTATTAAACCTTCTGCTTTAGTTTCAAATCCTGCACAAGTTTTATTAAATTATTCTAATCCTGAATGGTCAAAACAATTTCAAACTTTAAATGATAATTGTATCAAAGTAACTAATGAAGTTGTTAGATTAAATGAAGAACTCTCCAAGCAATTCCCAGAAAGAAAATCTCCTTTTTTCGTAACTGTTATTGATGCTGAAAAATTTGATTTACAAAAAGGTGTTTATAAACTTCAAAGAAATTTATTTGAAAAATTTAATAAACCTTTTGGATTTATTAATGTTGTTGGTACTATTCAAATGTATTTAAAACATTCATTAGATCAAATCAAATTAGAAGAAAAATTAGCTAAAGAAAATAACTATAGAGTTGGTTTAAAACTTGTTAGAGGTGCTTATATTCATTCTGAACCAGATAGAGGTGTTATTCATGATACAAAATCTGATACAGATAAATCTTATGATTCAGGTATCCAACTTGTCCTAAAAGATCTTGAAACCAATAAAGAGAATGCAACTTTAGGTCATTTAGTTGTTGCATCTCATAATGCAAATTCTTCACGTCTTGCAATTGATATTTTATCAAAATCTTCAAATCCAATAGTTAAATCAAATGTTGTATTGGGTCAATTATTAGGAATGTGTGATGATGTTACATTTGATTTAATTTCAAATCATGGAGTTAAAAATATTATTAAATATGTTCCATGGGGACCACCAGTGGAAACAAAAGATTATTTATTAAGAAGATTACAAGAAAATGGTGATGCTGTAAGAAGTGATAATGGTTGGCCATTAGTTAAAAATGTATTGGCCATTTATAAAAAAAGAATATTTGGTTAATCACCAATTTGTATAATAATAATTTTAGCATAAGCATTTGTATTTACATTGCATACATAATAATAATGATAATGAAATTAATTAGATTAATCAAATGTAATATTGTACAATTCCATCATTTCATCAGTAACTTCCATTCCATATTCCGGTTCAATTAATGTTTCATCCTCTTCAATTTCTTTATATATATCTTCAAGATTCCATTCAATATTCTCTGTTGTCCTGGTTCTAGATAAATTTTCCAATATTTGAACATCAGTTCGTGCTTCAGAATATCTTCTTAAATGTCCATAATCAACAATTAAATTTGATAAATATTTTTTACTCTCTTTAGAATCACGACGTTCAATATCAAAAGTTGACCTATAAAAAATCTTTAAGGCTAATTTATTATCTAAAACATCACTCTCAAGTGGATAATCTTCAAGAGTTTCATCATCCACTGATTCATCTGGAACATATCGTTGTAATTCCTTCTCTTTCAATCTAATTTCAACAAGAGATTGTAATTTTAATTTTTCTTCATATGGGACAAATGCCACGATTTGATTTTTTTCATTAATGATTTTAAAATCTAATCGATCATGAATCTTTCTTAAATAATTATACATAGTACTTGATCTATTTGGTAAAATTTGTCTAAATGCTTCAAGTACTTCATTTTCTTGAATGGATTCAATCACCAATTTATCTTGGAAAGATTCAATTTTTTTCAAATTTCGATCAGAATTGAAAACCTTGTTCTTTATAATTGTCATAATTATTGATTTAATAACATCTTTAGCTAATTCTTTAAAATTAACATAATCAGAATTACTAAATTTAACAGGCTGTGATGTAAGATGATCCATTTGGAAAAAATCACAAATAGTTGCCAATGCTTCACCATTAATCAATTCATCCTCATCATCAACAGGATTTTCCACATCATCATCATGTTCATTTTCCATAAAACTTGCAGCTAAATCTTCTTCAATCCTTATCCATGGTTCATCCATTTCAATAGCTTGTGGTATTTCATCATATCGTACCAACTGCAAGAACTTTGACTTTCTTCTTTTATACTTCTCAGTTGTAGTTTTCAATAATTCATAATATTTCCAAATTTCAAGTATACTCTTCGTACCAATTTTTTCTTGTATTAATTCAATTTGTCCAATACCATATCTTGCTAAAAATTCAAAAAAAACTTCCTTCTCCAACACGGTCCATTTCGTCCCTACAAAACTCGCTTTCTTAGAATCACCAAAAATAGAACCTTCAGGACTTATAAATGTTGTTCTTAATAAACTTTCTTTAGATTGTATTTTATATTCAAGAAATAATTTTAATTCATTGTTGAAAAAAGCTCGATAATGTTTCTTATTTAAAGGCTTTATAATGGCCCGGGTCTTTAACCTATCCTTAAGCACTCCATCCCTCGGAAGAACCTTCCTCGTTTTCTCTATTGTCATATCATTGGTGTCTGGTGAAAGTTGATTAGATCAATTCAAAGTACATTTTTTGATATATACGGAAAAATATTCGGTAAGGCCAGAATCAAACTACATTTTAACCAATTCGTTATTATATCATATTCATTAGGGATATCATTTAACAAATCTGTTGAGGAATTTCTGATGGAAATCTGATCTTAATAAATCGTTAACATAATCATCATCAGTCTTTTCTTTTGATTGATTATTCTTATAATTGAACACTTTATCCTGTCTCCAACTTTTCCTTATTGGTTTAGCTTGGTTTAAAAGAGGATTAGATATGAGTGCTTCTTCTTCTTTGGTTTTCAATTCTTTCTCCCTTTGAGCCTGTGCTCTTTCCTTTTTAATCTTTTCAAGTTCTTTTAATAACTCTGCTTCATCATCACTATCACTATCATCATCTTCTTCACTCTCCACTTCACTCCCACTTGACTCTTCTTCACCACTTTGTTCTTCATCACTATCATCTAAATTTTTGGTCTCTAGAGCTACTCTTTTCCTTCTTTCTTCATAACTTTCATCGTCCCCCACCTCAACCTCATTCTTCGCTTCTATCTGGAGTTGTCTGTCTTTGTGATCATAGTCATCCCCCTTTATTCTCTTGTAATGTGATTTCTCTCTTTCCAAAAGCTCTTGCTTCAACTCATCAAACTTTTCTCTAGCATCAACTTCATCAATACCACCATCATTCTTCTTCTGTCTGTATTTTAGCTGTCTGTGAGCAGCAACTTGTCTCCCGTGGACTATCGCTGTTGGCTGGAGATCCCTCCCCTTTCTGCTCTCGAACGTCGGTCTATGAGAAGTAGTCATCCTTAATCAATAAATCTATTAATCGATTATATTTACAATTATTTACTATAAAATCTTTATACCCTGAAAAAAAACACACTGTGCTTCTGACACTGTCTGAAATGGCAGAGAGAATTAAAAGGGATTTAAATTGAATTAAAACGTGATTAAATATTGAAATATGGTCAATTAATCGATTTAGAATATATTAAATAACCACATTAACGATCTATAATACCAATAATAGAATAATCAACAGTAATTAAATTACATAAATAATCAATTAATTTATATTGGGAGTGCCCCTACCGCCATGTTTTTTCCTGAGATTTAAAAAAAGGTTGAAAAACTGAAACGATATAAATAGCAAAAACAGGCTTTAAAGGAACTCATTATTTGATCTTAAAAGAGTGAGTGAGGGTCGCTAGGTTTTTGGTTAAAGGGGAGTGACAATTGTTGCTCGAGGGAGAAAAAGACAAGTGTGTTTCAAGGACATAGACATTCGGTTGTGCAGTGTGGGAAGTGTTTTTTGGTTTAAAGGATTAGGTACATTGTGTGTGTGTGTGTGTCACCAACGCTTAGAAGAGTTACTACTCGTGTGAATTGTGGAATCTCGGTAAATATTGTGCTATTACTGGACCAAGAGATCGTTATCAAAGATTGGGCTCGATAAATCAAAATAAAGAATTTGGGATCCCGATCACTCTCCCAAATGTCTAACCAATTTGAATCATCAATACAAGATAATGATATTATTCCAAAACAAAATATAACAAAAACAAAAGTAACAATGATGATATCTGTAAAAGATTTCGCATATGATGAAGATGAAGATTTACATTACGGTGTAGGGAATTATTCTCAATATCTTTTAAATGAAGAAAATTATAATGATGATATGACACAAATAACAAATAATAACAAGAATAATATTAGAGATTCAATTATAAATATACCGAAAAATTATTATTTTGAAGATGGACCTCCATGGAAAGAAGATCCTGATTTGAAAACTCCAATGATTAAAGATGATTCCAAAAATGAATTTGAATTTTCAATTGCATCAAGTGATGAAATTCATGGTAAGGCAATTGCACTTTTTGATTTTAAACCTGAAAATGATAATGAAGTTGCATTAAAAGAAGGTCAAATCATATGGATAAGTTATAGACATGGTCAAGGTTGGCTTGTTGCAGAAGATTCTCAAACTGGTGAAACTGGATTAGTACCTGAAGAATATGTTCAATTAGTTAATGATTTAGAATTTGATGAAGATGAACCAAGAAGATTCTTACCAGATATAGTGCATAACAAAACGGAAACTGGGGAAGATGAAAGTGATTGGGTGGATGAAGATGATGATGAATTACCAGAGGTTGAAAAATTGGACATTAAATGAGTATAATAGAACTCTTTTGTATTACTGTGTGTGTGTGTGTATATGTTTTTTCTCTTTTTTTTTATATTATTGCTTTTATTGTTTAAGGTTGATGGCATTCAAGGATTTTTTATGTTGTTTTTCAATCATCAAAAATATGATTGTGTATAATTAATTTACATTTATATATATATATAATTACAGATTTGTAATTAAAAGACATCTATTCATCATCACTTTGTATCTCGTCTTCCCAATTGTCTTCATCTATATTATTCACTTCTTCATCAACATAATCACCACCTAATTCTTCAACTAATTGATTTGTATGTTGTAAAATATCTTGATCAATATCAAATTGATTAGATAATTTTAAAACTTGACTTAATGAACTTTTAGCTTGTTTTAAATTTTCATCAAATCCATCACCAAATTTAGCATTAATAACAAATTTATCGAAAACTTCAGGATCATAATTTGGAAATTTAGTATCATATTGAGTTTTTTTAATATATAAATAATTTGCAAATCCTTCAAGATAATAACTTTCAATATTATCTTCATCAACATCTCTTATATTAGAGGCAACAACACTCCCCAATTCATAATTACCCATCTCTATAGCTAATTTAGCTAATGTTATTAAAGGTTGTATTAGTTCAACATATTCAATACTAATTTCTTCAGTATCTATATCTCCTGTATTAATATTTGAATTATTTTCCAAATTTGTCTTTTTAATTTCAAATAATTCCCATGATTTAGATAATGCATCTAATGCATCTTGATCTCTTTGTTGAGAAATTCTAATAGATGCTAAAAGTGACCAACTTTCAGGATTTGTTTCATCAATTGTAAGTGATTGAGTAATTAATTCATCACATTTAGATTCAGCTTCTGGTTCCATACATAAATCAGTCATCCATATCTCAATCTCTGCAAATAAACCTTGATTAAGTTTTTTTATTAAAAATCTCTTCTCTTCATCTTGAGTACTTGATTCTAATTTTGTTGTTAATTGAGCAATACCATGATCTATCAATTCAATACCTTTAACACCACCAATTATTTGACCTAAATAAAAAAATTTCTCTGATCCATATTCACCTTCTGTATCAATTGAACAACTTTTTTCCAAGAATTCATATGCTTTTTCCACTTTACCATTTTCTAAATAAGTTTCACCAAATATTTGTAAAAATTCAACTTCATCACGAAATTTACCTCTTTGAGATTTCAACAATTTCAATGCTTCCTTGGCCTGCGATAGACCTAATAACTTCCTCGTCTCCTTAATCAACACTTGTAACTCCATGATTCTATAACAATACTTATAAAAGTACTTAATAAAGGTGTTTAAATCTTTTTTAAGTCAAAAAAATTTATTATATTTGTAAATTACGTAAGAATTTTTTTTTCAAAAGCATTTTTTTGGTCAAACTTGAATCAATTCTTCACTATTTGTAAATTGATTTAATACTTGTTTATTCGGTTTATTAAGTATGGATTATAAAGAAGAGCAACAGCAGGAGATTGAGATCTTGCAGTCGATATATCCGGATGAGTTGGAGGTCATTTCGGAGACTCAATTCACAATAACACTGTTATTAGATACACAATCAGAGAGAAAACATAGAATTATACTAAAAGTGAAATATCCAGAGACTTATCCTGAAGTTGCACCTGATTTAGAAGTGAAGAGAGGTGAAGTGGAGGAAGTTGAGGATGAATATGCTGATAGTGATGAAGATGAAGAAGATGGTGATGATGATGATGATCAACCAAAATTGGTGCTTATTTCTGAACAAGTTAATTTTGAAAATGAAGATCTAACACAATTGAGAAATATATTAATAGAAGAAGCAGAGGAACAAATTGGTATACCTTCTATATTTGCATTAGCATCAACTTTAAAGGACAAAGCCGAGGAGATTTTTGAAAAAAGAGTAAATCAAAAACAAAAAGAATATGATGATGAATTATTAGCAAAAGAAAGAGAAGAACAGAAAAAATTCATTGGTACAAAAGTTACAAAGGAATCATTTGAAGAATGGAGATTAAAATTTAGAAAAGAATTAGGAATGGATGAAAGATTAAAGAAAAGAAATGAATTATTACATCATGGGAAATTATCAGGTAAAGAAATTTTTGAAAAAGGTTTAGCTGGTGATGATGAAACAATGGAAGAATTGAATAATGATGTATCAAAATTGACTACAGAATGAATAACATATAATCAGCATACATATATCGTAGTTTTTTCAATGGGAACTTTTAGCATTATTGAACAAATCTGCAAATGTATCATTTTTACTCCTTTGTGTTGTTGTTGTTGAATTTGTGGAGGCTGAATTTGTTACTGGTGAATTTAAAACTGTTAAATATGGATCAAAACTAGCTGTGGTTGTAGTTGTTGGTGTATATGGTTCGGGAAGATTATCATCAAATGATAATAATTCTTCATGTCTTGAAGCTATAGGTGAAGATGTTGCTTCTGTTTGGAAATCACCAAATTCTTCCTCTTCAGATTGTTCATCTTCTTTCAAATCTCCAACTTCTTTTTCAGATTCTTCATCATCTTTAAATCCTTTATTATAATCATAAGGTTCAGCATCATCATATAATTCACTTTCAACTTGTGCAAAATTTGAATATCTACCAGGTAATCTCTTTTTAGAATGTAAAACATGACCCACTTGATTCTTAATTTCATCTTTTGTATTTGAATTTTGTACTTTGGAAGAATTCATATGCTTGGTCTTGAATCCACTAACTTGATCAACTTTATTAGGGAAAATAACAGCTTCATTCTTTACAGATCCTAAATTTGAAGTTCTTTTAGCTTTTAAACATTGAGCACTTCTATATTCATCATCATTCAATAATTTAACAACTTCATTAGCTATATTGGTAACAACTAAAGCATGTTCTTTTTTCTCTAATTCTGCAGTTGTTATATTAGAAGGATTAGGAACTTCAACATCATATTTAAATCGATTAATAACCTTGTTTAAAATACTCTTGTGATCATCAACACTATCCAAATATTCATCATTTTGAGAATGTAATATTATATATTCCACTATTCTTAAATTTTTTGAAATTATCCTCCATTCTAATCCACTATTAACATAATGAACAGCTCTATTATAATAAGATTGCTTCTTATAATTTTTTGAACCCAAATATTCATTTATTCTATTGAAAATAATATCAAATACTAAATCTGGATCTTCATATTGTAATTGTTGGAAAATTTCATCAAGTTGCTTTGTTGAAGGCCCCCATGAATCAGTTGTTGTAGCATTACGAATCATTAATTCAATTGATGAATTTGACGCAAAAATTGAATTTTGAGCTTTTCTAGCAGCTTTACGAACATCATAAATTGAAAAAGAGCTTAATTTATCAGATAAAGAACTCATATTGATTTGATTCAATTAAATTAAATGATTAATTGATTGGAAAGTAGGTATAAATCCTGGTTTTTTAGAATATTCTTCTCGGTTATTGTGGAGGACGGACTTTTTAAATCCTTTAAGCGATTTCCGATAATTTGAGAAATTTTACTTATAAACTACAAATATTTTCTGTTTGAATTTGAACAACGAAAAGTTTGTTCAGTTAAATCAATTTTTTTAAAGGTATAAAGAGATCTCAATTAGTTAAATTTATAATTCACCAGATTGAGCAACCAAGATTTCAGATCTGGTAGCACCAGAGTTTGAACCTAAAGCTTCAACCTTCTTGACGACATCGAAACCATCGACAACTTCACCAAAGACAACGTGCTTACCATCTAACCATGGACATGGGACAGTGGTGATGAAGAATTGGGAACCGTTGGTGTTTGGACCAGCATTGGCCATTGATAATAAACCTGGTTTGGTGTGCTTCTTTGAAAAGTTTTCATCAGCAAATTTTTCACCATAGATTGATTTACCACCAGTACCATTTCTTCTAGTGAAATCACCACCTTGTAACATGAATTGTGGGATAACTCTGTGGAATGGAGAACCAGCATAACCAAAACCTTTTTCACCAGTAGCTAAAGCTCTGAAGTTTTCAGCGGTTTTTGGAACAACATCGTTGTATAATTTGAAAGTGATTCTACCTAATGGTTGGCCTTTGATAATGTTAGTTAATTGATTGAATTCAATAAATCGAGTCAAGTTCAAATCACTTCCAAGGTGGCAAGAAGCGACAACAGCCCATTGACACCTTTTCCAATTTCATCACTCTTAAACACCACCATCGAGTTCAGAATTGCGCCATGATTCCACTCAATTGACTCTCAATGATTAATACTCACCATCAGAAGTGACATCGAAGTAAACAGAAGACATTTTTAGTTATTTTTAATTCTTTATATGAATTGAAATCGAGAAGGGGATTGTTGAGAAAAGATCGAAGCAAAGTTATTTTGATGTCCAAAGAAAAAAAACCAAATCACGTTCCGAGGGCGATGAAATTGCCATTTTGGGATTATTACATTCACGTGATTTAGGCCAGACTACGGATTTTACCGTTTCGGGACAGATATCTATAATGTATAAAAGCTATATATATTTAACTAGTTTCTCTTCATTGAAGCGTGAAGAACGTATTCCTTGATCAAGAACAAGCTGAGGAATCCAAGAGCACATGACAGGAGACAGAACTGGAATGTCAGGCCTAGACTGTTCTCATAGGCTTCAATCAATGCATCTTTTATATAAGCTGGTGCACCATTTTGTACATATTCAGTATTATGAGCAGCTTCATAAATAATTTGTTTCAATTCTTTTAAATCATAACCTTTTGATAAATATTTTAAAACTTTATCATTGAGTTCCAATTCTAATTTCTTAGCAAATATCGCAGAACCTGTTGAAACACCTAATGTAGAACCACATGATCTAAATAAATAACTAATTGAAGTTGTTGCAGCTTGATGTTCATGAGGCACAGCAGCTATGAGTGCTAATAAAGTTGCAGTTATAATGACTGAAAATCCGACACCTGGTGTTATGAATAAAATATATTGTTCAAAAATGGTATAATTTGGATTTAATTTAACAATTCTATATGTACCATATAATGCAACAACACCTGAAAGAAGTAATAAATTACGATATTTACCAGTTTTCCTCATATAAACACCAGCACCTAATGAACCAACAATAATTGAAAAAAAATTTGGAGAAAATCTTTTCCCAATTTCAGTTGATGATAAATTAAAAATTGCAGTATAATAAACTGGAACATAATAATATGATGTAAATGAACAAACACAAAGGAAAAAATTTGATAATGAAACTCCAACAACTGTAGGTATACGTAAAAATTCCAAAGGTAAAACTGGTGTTTTTGCATAATGAAGTTCAATTAAAATAAAAGATGTTAATGCAGCAATTGTACCAATACTTAAAAGGATAAAACTCCAACTATCATAAGGTAATTCTTTCCCACCAAATGAAGCACCAGTTAAAAACATTAATAAAAATGTGATTAAACTTATAGAACCATACCAATCAATAATTTTTAATTTTTTAGTAATATCATTACCTGAAACACCAAGTCCTAATGATCCTTTTGGTAATTTTAAAAAAAGAAGAATTGATAATGTACTTATTAAAGTTAATGGCACTTGAGCTAAAAAAGCACCTCTCCAACCTCCTAAAGAAGGATGATCTGCAAATAATCCACCAACAACTCCACCAACTGCAGTACCTAATCCAAATGCAATATTTGATAAACCTTGATACACACCACGAGATTTCAGTGGCACTAAATCAGAAGTTGTTATTGTAGTTAATGCAGTTAACCCACCACCTCCAACACCACTAATAAATCTTCCCAAAATTAATAAATTAACATCACTAGCTAAAGAACATAATAAACAACCTAAAGCAAACGTTAAATTACAAAATAACAATAATGCTCTTCTTCCAAAAATATCACTCAATTTACCATATAAAGGTTGGAAAGTTGCTGAAGAAACCAGATATGAAGTAGCTATCCATGATATTTTTGGTAATGCATTAAATTCACTTGCAATGTGACTAATCAGAGTTGTTACAATTGTACCATCCAATGAAGCTAAAAACACACCAATAAACATGGAACCTAAGATGACATTTCTCTTTGAAACTGATATTCCTTCTTCTTCTATATCTTCACCTTCGACTGGCTCCTGCTCCGTACTATGATAAGTTGGATCATTTAAAAGTTCATCCTGTTCAAGCTCAGATGCAATAAAACCAGGTAAATCACTTGACGGATCAAGAATGATATCCTTTCTCACACCTTTCAACAAATGCTCACTTTCACTCATACTTTGATATCCATTAATCACAAGTTACTCCTAATACAATCAGTGGATTTATTCTCAATATAGATAGTATCGTTATTTCGTACTGTGGCCTCAAGCGATCGGTGTGTACAAATCCAGGCTTAATTCCGCCTTATTAAAATGGCAGATCAGATAAGAGCCGGTAATTGTATTATCATTAGATTGATATCTACTTGATGCTACGAGAAGTATCAGTCTTGATTGTATGATTGTATCGTGTATAAATATATAATGAAATCAGTAAAACACCGGTGATGAACCCCTAAATGATGTGACTAAATGCAATGGTATAAATGTATAAATGTATAAATGCTCGTAGCGTAATGTCGTTAAATAAAAAATAAGAGAATCATCTATTGATCTCTTTTGAATGCTCTCTTGATAACATCGTAATATTCAGAAAGTATAGATTTCTTAACTTGTTCAGCCTCAGTTAATATCTTATCAACGGCCGGATCAACAATTTCAACTTTTAATTCATCATATGTTTGAACAACTTTGCCAGAAATCTCATCAACAATTTGTTCACTTCTATCTAATTGTTCTGTGAAAATTTTCAAAACACTTTCAAATCCTGCTTTACCCTTTTTAGCATTCTCACCAAATCTTTGTACACTCCAATCTTCAATCTTGTTACAAATTCTCTGTATAGTGGCATAAGCTGTTATTTGAGCTTCTTGATTGAAAACTGTTTTGAATGGATTAGTTGCATCTGGTTTATAAGTAACGGTTTCATAAACTTTTAATAAATTTGATAATGTTAAATTTACACTTCTCAATGTTAATGTCTTTGTATTTAGATCCACAGTGGAAACTTCACGAACATAACTAACATCTTTCCCACCAACCATGTATAATAACCAAGAAGGAATGGATTGTTTACAAGTGATTAATCTCTCTGAAGTGAGTATTTGAGAAGTTGGATCCAATTCTCTTCTTAATACATCAACAGCCACAACATGAGTAGACATCTCATTTGGATATTTTTGCCAATTAGCAGCAGTGACTTGTTCCCAAGGATAATAGAAATCACAACTATTTGAAAAAATCTTCATCTTTAATCTATAATCTATTCTCTTTTATCTCTTGAAGTTGTTTGTAAACTTATCAACAAATTTCCGGTACAATTGGTTAGTACTTTTATATATGAAAACTTTTCCTTTCTTTTTCTCGCCTTTTCTTTTAAGCCCGAAAACGAATCGGTTCAAATGAAGAAAGCGAAAGCTCTGAAATCAGTGCAAATTGTTGTTTAAAAGTACAGGAACTGAAGAAGATCCACAGAGGGATCAATTATAGCTCTTATGCCATCAATTGACCACCAATTGAATAAATCAATCCTTTAAATGGAAAAGCATTGAATAGTAATGGTCCCTATCGGGTTGGTACACCCACTACACTGATAACCAATGTGCCGAAATCGAATTTTTGACATATTTTAAAGTTGCGCTACAATTAATTGAATACAATGCTAACTATATTGATTATTCCTTTTGAAACTGACTAGCCACAGGAAATCGGGAGAACCTTGTGTCACCTGGATGGTACTCACCTCGAGCACTTATGAAACTATAACCCCTGGGTCTGCATAATGACACCAGTATATTTAGTATAAAATTGTTCAATGTGTATGGATTTGTTTCATGGCTCTTCATAGATCGGAGGTATTCTCTTGTGGTTTGTTGAGTGGAGATTAAGTAAATATGATAGAGCAACAATAGTAATGGATAGATTAATAACAAATTCCCATATATGGCATTGAAAAAACTCATTGGAACATGTTTTGCAGCAACTTTAAAACTTAATGAATGTTGTCTTTGATATGTAAATAAATGATAATATGCTAAACTTGAATAAAAAACAGCAGCTAAACAGCCAAATAATAAAAAAACAAAAAAATATCTATAATTCCTTTCACCAACACAATTATTAATCCATACACAATGATGATCATGAATTCCAATACAATGATCACATCTTGAACAATGGAAAGTTCGAGGCATTCTCCAATCTCGACAAGTCAAACAATACTTGATATCAACACTTCTCTCCTCATGCGAAGGAAGTGTTATTGTATTAAAATATTCATCTGGTAGATTATATGGTTCATCAGTGATGTGTATATTTCTCGGAACAACACCAGGATCAGAAGTAGAAGCCTTAATAAACGATGCAACACACACCAACCAGACATATAAGAACAATATAACCACTGCAGGACTAATATTATGCCAACACCATGCAGCATCAAATATACAAAATAAAATACCGGGGAGCACTGTAAGAAATCCCGTCAAGAAAGATATTGGCCTCGATTTTATGTAACGGAATCGTCCACCAAGGAGGAAAACAAGATTCCCATGGTTCCAACCTTGATAATTTCGTGATATTGGTAGTGATTCATCCTTTGGCCGTATTGGATCTGTTATCAACCATCTGAGTAATCTCTTTAATTTTTGATTCTTTATTGAGTCCCTTTCCCGGTATCGCACACCTTTCGTTCTCTGAGAGTTCCTTCGCAGGACACCATCACCAATAGACATCACCAACCTCAACTAGAAACACCAACCAACAAACAAACACACCTTTTAAAAAGAGCATTTTATTATTGTTGTTGCTTCAAAATTTTTGTGTCTCGGAATTATTTTAACGTATTCGCGAAGACGTTTTGCAAAAAAGAAGCACCAAAAAATCGACAATATTAACAAAACTGTTTCCCCATAGAAAAGAAGCCATATAAACAACTTCTTTGCAAACAATATTTCAACAATGCTATCCAGTCGACTTTTCCTACGGGGAAAAAGACCATTATGGATCTCTCCAACGCCATTAGGAAGAAGAACAATCACCAAAATCCCCATCTCGAACCCATTTGCCATTAGGCTCCATTCGATGTCCCGTGCAGCTGTTAAAGGTATCATCATTTTTTATGCCAGTGCTTTAGTAATTGGTGGTGGTGGTTATGCTGGATTTGCCTATTATATATCTGAGCACCAAAATATTGCTAAGGAATGGCCATTAGAGCCAACTTTCTACGCTAGAGTTGGGGTATGGTTACAAGATATTACTGAAGATGAAGTTGACCCACAAGGTGTAGTTGATAAGTTTACTGAATCTTTAAGATTGATTGGAGAAAGTGAAGGGGAAAGTATTGATAAAGGTAATGAGAAAGAATCTCATGGTAAATTTAAGCTATTACCGTTAGATAAATTAAATGGGAAAAGTAAAGAATGGCAAGCAAGTTATGTTGATGTTGTAATTAGATTAGCATTGGCCAAAGCAGAAATTGGTGATTTGGAAAATGCAAGAAAATTAGTGATGTATTCTACAGGTGTTCCTATTGATATTGGATCTTTAGATTTGAGGTCTAAAAGTTTAAGATTAGTTTCCAAAATTATCATGTTGAGAAATGAATCACCTGAACAAGCTGAAAATTATCTTTTAGATGCTATAAGATATAATGAGATACATCATGATAATATTCATTTCAAAGAAAATGGATCAATATTACTTGATCCAATTGCATCTCATGTTAATAGAGAAACTTTTGAAAGTTTAAAAGATTTAGGTATTTTTTATACAAAAACAAATAACTATTCAAAATCATTAGAAATTTTTTTAAATCTTTTACAAATAGTTGATAGTGAAAATTTCAAAGAAATTGCAAATTTTAGTGATTCTCCATTATTAAAGAATTATATATCAGAAATTCTTTATAAAAAGGGAATGATTTCACAATCATTAAAATGGTGTCAAGATGCATATACAGAAGCTTCATTCCATGCAAAGACAAATAGAGCATCAGCAGTGGTTTCACAACAAGCTCTTGCAAATACGATTTCTTTATATAAAAAATTGGGTAATGAAACAAAAGCTGAAGAATTAAAAATTGTCTTGGATGATATTATCATACCACAAAGAGATCAATCAACATGGACACAATTCAAAGATATCCTTTTCAGATTTTGAATTGATCAAGCTTGTACTTATTTATTTTTATTTATTATAATCTACATCAATTTCATTAACAATATATTCTTGTATCACAAAATTAAAAAACCCACTACTTTTGTCACAATTGTGACCCCTCTAAAATAACTGATAAGCAACAGCATGAGCAAACTCAAAACAACCCGTATATAACACAACCAATTCAAAAAACAAAAATAAAACCAACAAGCAAAACGCAACCAAATAAATGAATGATAATTAAAGAGTGTAATAAATAAAAATGAATAAAATAAAAAAACACATGACTTAGCGAATGAAAATGCCTAATATTTATTCGATCCCAAGAACCAACCAGTAGTACCTGATGAACCAACACCATATTCATCTTCATCATTCAGAGAATCACTAGCATAAAGATTAAGTCTATCTTTTTTACCATAGAGATCAATCTTGAACTTGTTTCCGCCCACAGAAGGAGTTGAAGATGGATAAGAAGCTTGAGGAGCTTTAGTATCTTTGAAATTCAACCAATTGTTCCCCAGATCTCTGGAATGGACATCATTGGATTCTTGCTCTTTATTGATTTCTTGAAGAGTTTTCTCAATTAAAGATTTATCAAATAATGAAGATGTTTTTTGTTGAGATTGATTCAGTGTAGTGCATGATGTAGATTGAGATGGTGATGCTGTGGAAACTTCTTGTGATGGTTCTATTGGTTGTTTGGCTAATTTTGAAAAAGATCCCGGGACGATATTTAACTCTTCATGAAGACTATTTGTAGAGCTATTGTTTGAAGAGAAAGATTCACCTAGATCTGGTACTACTTCATTGGAATCCTGTTTTGTCTCGCCAAATGTACCATCGTCTTCATGAATGTTTTGATATGATGATGAGCTTGAAGGTGTAATTGTTTGAGCTTTGACATTTTGTACTGGAGATACAAGTTCATCTTTAACACTTACTAATGATTTTTTTGTTCTTTCGAAACTATCAGCATGAGATTTCAGAGATTCATCAGAAAAAAATGGATTTTTCAGAGTTGGACCGAAAAGACTTGATGATCTAAACCTTCTTTGATTATCAGAATTTGCAGATATTGTATCTCTTCTGCGTCTACCTGCACTGAAACTTATTCCTTCATCATCAGAGTCATCTTCTTTATCGTCATCTGAATCATTATGAATAACACGAGGCGTTAATAATGATTGTGATCTTATTCTGTTGAAATTTTCCGTTTTAGAAGCGGGTATTAAATTATGGAAATTTAATTGATTACCAACTTTATGATTAAATGTTGTTTGGAAATCTTGAAATGGATCAACTTTGGAATATAGGTCAATTTGATTATAATGATCCAATTTAGCATCAATATCTGTTTTCAATAATTGCCAATAATAATGTTTTGAATCCTCCATCACTGGTTTGGCAATTGATAATGACGCCAATGGGATTTCCACATATAATGATCTTCCTAATAATTTAGAAACTAAACTTCTTACACATGCACCATGTGTCATAATTAAAACTAACTCTTTAGAATCTGGTTCATTTGATGAATTATTTGTTTCATGTTTAATTATTGATATTAACCCATTATTTAATCTTGAATATTGTTGAATAAAACTTTCATTAAAACAACCAGGATTCCCATGTTTATAACTATTATGCAAATCAACTTGTATTTCAACATTCATGTTTCTATGATATGGTAAATTGGAGTTGAGATATTGAATTGCAGTGACTAATAACGTTGCACCATTATCATGAGGTGGATATAGATCAATATCAAGATCAGCACTTAACCATTCAGATAATACTTGGTCCAAAGATACAACACATCTGATGGTTTTCTCTTCTTCATGGAATGTCTTTGATATGTAATCAATTATGAATCTTATTGTTTCAACACATCTAATATATGGTGAAGTGTGGAATTTTAGTATAACTAATTTCTCGTGGATATTATGATCAATATAATTCAATATTTGTTGACCTAAATTTGTTGCTTGGATTTGACCGTTGTTCGATTTATTCCCCGTAGATTGGAAAGTGGCCAATGGAGGATTATAACTTTCTAGATAGCCATTGTCATTTGAAGTTGAAGGGAAATCTATTGATGATTGAGTTAAAGCCACTTTATCAGATCTTTGTGCATGTCTTAAAATGAACAACGAGTCTAGTTCTTTAATCTTGACTCTCGCCATTCTTGAGAACTGAGAGCTGGGCCAATCACACCAATACCTAACACCTTGTTTACCTTTTCAGAAATCAATATGTGGTTGAGAGAATATGAGACTTTGGTGTTTTCCTCGTATAGATCTTGCGGTTAGAAGCTTGCCAGGGCTAGAAACAGCAGCGAAACGTGTCTATAGAGTGAATAAAAGCCTTGATAGCGGTAGTGGTAGCAGAGCAGTGGTTTATTGGATATTGATAACACACCTGGATGACTCAGTGATGTATTTATGGAGTTGTTTGATATGTATTCTAATGAGTGGAGGATGCTTTGACACTATGTAATTTCTATAATTTTCTTTTTTTTTTTTATTTTTTTTTTGAAAGGTTTTTCCAGGCTCAAAGAAAAAGGCTAGGCAGACACGTCTCTGTCTAGACTGCTCGGAGTCCCTCTGTGCGCTGGACGGAGGTCTAGCCAAGAGTGGGTTGACTAATAGCCTATTCCCAACCTACGTCCGTCTAGCGCTCTGCCTAGAGGCAAACAGTCATTCTTTTCAAACGTAAATAGTTGATCCCACTAAAATAAGCACATGTCGTCATAGGCACGTGATTATTGGATTAGTGAAGAATATTGGAATTAATAGAGAGAGTTGGTTTATTTAAAGAATGGATAGTGGCATATAAGAGTGAGAGATTACTATATGAGCCTTTTGAGTTGAATAGTCTGGGAATCTGGGAAGTGGGTGATGTCGTATTGCTTGTTCGTATTAATTTAGTCATAGCTATAAAATCCCGAGAATGACTTTGACTTAAGCCGTTTGGCATATAAAAACGGTAAACGATAAAGCATAATAGATATATACACAATTAAAGCCATGAGTGTCTGGATAAGGTTATGGAGATGGATTTTCATATGAGCATACACTACATAGGTATTATATATTTTGCTCAACACTCCCAGATACCATTGTTTGATTTGATCAATCTTTGTGGAATTGTTCTAGAGCTTATGAAGTCACTATAGATGCTTTTGTGGTACATATACCCAGCTGGTACTTGATTTTATGCACAATAATCCACTTTAAGTGTAAAGTTGTCTTTGTGTCTAGGTTAATATGCATAAAAGTGTTTTTGTTTTTGTGTCAAGTTTCCACAAAACCAAAAAATATGCGAGAACTAAGTCTTTGTGTAACTGGTTTCTTAAGAAAAGTACACTGGTTTTGTGGTTTTGTGTCACTGCAGTCTAAAATCCAGAAAAGTTATAAGAAATTCAAAGTCCCAGACTTCTTTCTTCTTTCTACATCTCACTTTGTTCGTTGTCGGTTCTTCATCATATCACCTACTATCCCGTGAATATCAATCCAACTTTCATTAGGTTTCCAGTTTATGGATTAGGTCCAAGTGTTCCAGTGTGACTGAATGGTTCAAAGGTGGGCCTTTGTATTCTCTTTTCTTGTTTGTCATGGTTTATGCTGCTTTATTTCCAGAGATTTGTTTGATGAACTGTAACTTGTTGTGTTCTATTCACCATTTGTTTTGGGTTGAGTAAACTTGATTGTTGATATCCTGCTTGAAGAAATCCGTGGCTGGAAATCAGATAGCCTTGTTGTCTTGAGAAGTACGTTTAGGGATTGCCACATTGCTCTTTACAGAACCTCAGGTCAAAGGATTGATACTTTCATAAATTCTCATGATGACCTGTTTGGAGTGTTTTCCATTCAACATTTGTCACTGAAGGTTCACTTACTGTTAACAATGTCCCTTTCTACTTTCAAATGCTTCCAGGTGCTGTTTCTTTTATTTTTCGTTTTGAACTCATTCATGCTAGTCAAATTTCACACACACTTGTAGTTGGATTGGTTGGGGATCTGTTCATTTGGAGAAATTCATTTGAATATTCAGTTTGCATTGCTTTCAGATTATTGAAAGAGTAGGTGGTTTGATATCATTTGGCATTGTCCATTTGATTAGTTTGTTTCTTTGAAGTTTTCACTTGTCTTTTCCAAAGCTTGATTTTGTTCGTTGTTTGGTATGTTTGTCTTCTTTCCTTCTTAAGTTTCTTGTTTTAGTCATCTTGAGGTTGGCATCAATGTGGTTAATTTGAGTATTAGGGGTTGTGATTTAGACGGTTTTGTTTGGTTTTGATTCTTCTTCAGTTTCTTTTTGGTTCTTGTGTCTTTTGGATATGTTCTTGTTGATTATGATTGCAGTTCTTTTTTGTCTGCTATGTTAGAAGCACCATTTATTGTTTCTTTCCAGGTTTGTTCTTTTACCTTTAAGGTTTGGATAATATTACTAACATCTTATAGTCTTCATTGGTTTCTTTCATATGGTTGATTTGTTTGTCCGGATTGTTTATTTATCTGGATCTTTTGAGTTTATATTTATCTGGATTTTTTGAGTTTATCTGGATTAGATCTGATTGATTTGAATCATTTGATCTGGATTTGTTTTATTATCAATCACGAGAGGTTGATTAAGTCTGTGTTCAGTTTTACTATCTAGATTCTCTGAAAGATAAGATGTTTATTCTACACAGCGAAAACGAGACTTGACTGATTGTTGTTCAAGGTTGAAACAGTCAGCTACAATTTTGAAGTTTTGTTCTCAAGTAACTGTGAATGACTCTTAAGTAAGAAGAGATGAAGTGGTGAATGTTGTTCAATTGATCATTGATAGTCGCTGTTTCTTCTACCCGTGGCAAGGTAGCAAAAAGAGAGTAAATCCAGAAATCAGTTTTGAGAGTGGCAGGTATCACAACATACGATTGAAAGACTTGAGATCAATTGATCCTGAACTTCAAACAGATTAAAGATTGATGATTAAGATCAACCTCTCCATTAGCGATTGAAGGATTGCATTGAACATTTGTTTGAGATTATCAATGGACCAAAGGTTATGTCTACTGGTTTCGTGGTTGGTAGGATCCCCAACTGTTTGTTAGTGCACGGACAAGTTTTAAATATAAATCCAGATTCTATTCTTTAGAGTTATGACTAAACCTTTATAAACAGTCCTTAGTCATGCAAACATGAAGGCTTCTAGCTATTGGATTTGTTTGCAAAAGCTTGAATTCATGCTGATGCTCTTCAATGCTGACTTTAATCTCATTCAAGAGGAGGGAAAGATGGGTAGGATGGCGGGTCAAGTCTTTCTCTCTAAGAGTTTGATGATAGTTCAATTGCAATTTCTAACAGTTTAAGGAGGAGGGAAAGATGGGTAGGATGGCGGGTCAAGTCTTTTTCTCTGAGATTTACTGAGTTCTTGGAGGTTTGCATTTGCTTACATACTAACTAGAGGAATAGGGAGGAGGGAAAGATGGGTAGGATGGCGGGTCAAGTCTTTCTCTCTGAGATTTTGTATAGATAGTAGCAATAATATATAGCTTTACCGATAGATTTCGAAATCTATTGTCTTTTGAATCTTCAATACCTTATTATCTTTCTGTAGTGTTATCGACACGATATTCTGTCAAATGATACACAGGGCAGCGTAACCATTAAAGAAGATTAGCGCCGATAAGAAAACTAGAAGAGCAGCTAGTAAACAATGTCAATTGATTGAGAGATCAAGAACGAAAGAAAGAAGAAATGGGGGATAGAAATCAGCATATTAAATATGATCATGATGAGTTGTCAGGTGAGGAGTTCAAAGAGTTGAAAACAAAGGCATTGAGTGCAAAAGAGCTATCTTATTCTCCTTACTCAAAGTTCCGGTGAGTTATAACCCACAATTACCTATTTCCTATATGGATAACTAACAGCCTCAATCAAGAGTAGGATGCTGTCTTCTTACACAATCTGGTAAATTCTTTCAAGGTGCTAACGTTGAAAATGCTTCATATGGTGAGTTCTTTAATTCCTTCAACACCGAGATAACATACCGATATTAACATTCTATTCCACTAGGTGCTTCTGTATGCGCTGAAAGAACCACCATATCTTCCGCCATAATACAGAGGGAGAACAAGTTCAAAGCTATTGCGATATCGAGCGATTTGGATGAAGTCATTACCCCATGTGGGATCTGTAGGCAGTTCATAAGAGAATTTGGTAAGAGTATCCCAATTTTTATGTTTAAGAAGAATGGTGATTACATAAAGATGTACTTAGAGGATCTACTTCCATTAAGTTTTGGACCAGAACAATTGTCATGAATATTACAAGAATACATTTGCATTGAAATTAGACAAAATGTAGATGTCCTATTTGTGACTTAAATAGGTTGATTACGAGAGCCATTGACTTTTTAAAAATCGTTGAACACCCCTACACCCAACAGTCATGATATAATATGAGCTCATTCAAAACAATACACTAGAGGATTATCCGTTCGTCTAATATTTCCCATTCAAGATGTTCTTCTGGTTATACATCTTACTAAGCATTCTGTCAGCTCGGAGTTTCTCAATCACAGAACATTTTCGCGATCTATAGTAAAAAATTTCATCATTTCGCAAAAGGTCATCCTTTTAGTAATAAGAATACGCTAACAAACCACAAGATCTCAAGATTATGACTACTGCTGATATCTGTGCAGCTCCAGATTGTGGTAAACAGACTACGTCTGTGCTAAAATGTCCCGTTTGTTTGAAACAAGGAATCACCAGTGTGTTTTGTAATCAATCTTGTTTTAAACGTAATTGGGCATCTCATAAAGCTATTCATAATAAACCAGGTGTTGATTCATATGACCCATTTCCTGAATTTAATTACACCGGGAAAGTCAAAGCAGCTTATCCATTAAGTCCAAGAAGAGAAGTCCCAGCTCATATTCCAAGACCAGACTATGCTTCAAATGGTCAACCAATAAGTGAACATATTAGTGATCGTATTGGTAAAATTCCAGTTAACACACCAGAAGAGATTGTGAAGGTCAAGAAAGCTGCTACTTATGGTAGAGAAGTCTTGGATATCGCTGCTGCTGCAATCAGACCAGGTATCACTACAGACGAGATTGACGAAATTGTTCATAATGCCACTATTGAAAGAAATTCATACCCTTCTCCATTAAACTATTATAATTTTACAAAGAGTGTTTGTACCTCTGTTAATGAAATCATTTGTCACGGTGTTCCAGACAAGAGACCTTTAGAAGAAGGTGACATTGTGAATTTGGATATCTCTTTATATCACGATGGATTCCATGCGGACTTGAACGAGACTTATTATGTTGGTACACCATCTAAAGAAGCCCTAAATGTTGTTGAAACAGCTAGAGAATGTCTTGATTTAGCCATCAAACAATGTAAACCAGGTGTAACATTCAGATCACTTGGTGATGTTATTGAGAAACATGCCAAAAAAAATGGCTGTTCAGTTGTGCGTACTTATGTGGGTCATGGTATTGGTAAACTTTTCCACTGTGGTCCACAAGTTGCTCATTATGCTAAGAACAAATCCCCAGGTATAATGAAGCCAGGAATGGTCTTCACTATAGAACCTATGATCAATGCTGGAGGTTTTAGAGATATTTCATGGCCAGATGATTGGACTGCAGCCACTGCTGATGGATCTTTGAGTGCGCAATTTGAACATGAATTGTTGATCACAGAGACCGGTGTCGAAGTGCTGAGTGCGAGAAAGGAGAGCAGTCCAGGAGGACCACAAAAGAGAATATAGCATAGTAAATAGGTTGATAGAGTGTTTTATAGTTATTCTGTTATAGAAGTAAATCAGGGTAAATAGCATTTCGCGAAAACGATCTGTAAATTGAATATTGATTTTTTTTTTCGTGAAGGTCTTCGAAGAAAAAAAAATCAAACGCGAACGATCTGAATAAAGGCGAATCTACATATCTTGAACACTTGTACATTCTTTGATCCAATTGGAATAGTGAAAGGAGAACGGATTAGGAATCAAGATGTCGTCTTCATTACAATTGCTTAACCCTAAGGCAGAGTCTCTTAGAAGAGCTGCTGCACTTAGCGTCAACATAGCAGCTGCCCAAGGTTTACAACAAGTTTTGGAAACTAATTTAGGTCCAAAAGGTACTTTAAAGATGTTAGTTGATGGATCTGGTAATATTAAGTTGACAAAAGATGGGAAAGTGTTGTTAAGTGAGATGCAGATTCAAAATCCGACAGCTGTGATGATTGCAAGAGCTGCCTCTGCACAAGATGAGATTACAGGTGACGGTACCACTACTGTTGTATTATTAGTTGGTGAATTACTTAAACAAGCTGAAAGATTTGTCTCTGAAGGTGTCCATCCAAGAATTATCACTGATGGATTTGAAATTGCAAGAAAATATACTTTGAAATTTCTTGAAGAATACAAGATATCTAAAGATTTGGATCGTGAATTGTTATTACAAGTTGCTAGATCCTCACTTTCTACAAAAGTTAATAATGAAGTTTCTGAAGTACTTGTGCCAATTGTCACTGATGCTGTGTTGGGTGTCAAGAGTGAAGAATCATTAGATTTACATATGGTGGAAATAATGCAAATGCAACATGGAAGTGCTAAAGATTCAGAATTAATTAAAGGGTTAGTGTTAGACCATGGTGGTAGACATCCAGATATGCCACATTATGTTAAAAATGCTTATGTTTTAATTTTAAATGTGAGTTTGGAATATGAAAAAACTGAAGTTAATTCAAGTTTCTTTTATAGTTCTGCAGAACAAAGAGATAAATTAATTCAAAGTGAACGTAAATTTGTTGATGAAAAATTAAAGAAAATTGTTGATTTGAAAAATGAAGTATGTGGATTAGATTCTGATAAGGGATTTGTTATTATAAATCAAAAAGGTATTGATCCAATGTCTCTTGACGTTTTAGCTAAACATAACATTTTAGCATTAAGAAGAGCTAAAAGACGTAATATGGAAAGATTACAACTTGTTACAGGAGGTGAAGCACAAAATTCAGTTGATGATTTATCGCCAGAAATCTTGGGTTTCAGTGGTGCAGTATATGAACAAACCATTGGTGAAGAAAAATTCACTTTTGTTACTGAGAATAAAGAACCAAAATCAGTAACAATTTTAATAAAAGGTGCTACAAACCATGCATTGAACCAAACAAAAGATGCAGTGAGGGATGGATTAAGAGCAGTGGCCAATGTCATTAAGGATGCCAGTGTTGTTCCAGGTGCTGGTGCCTTTTTCATTGCTGCTTCAGATTATTTAAAGAAGAATTTATCTAATTTAGCAGAAGGACGTAATAAGACAGGTATTGAAGCATTTGCTGATGCTTTACTTGTTGTTCCAAAGACTTTGGTGAAGAATTCTGGTCATGATGCACTTGATGTTGTTTCTTCATGTCAAGATGAATTAGCAGAAGATCGTGTTATTGGTGTTGATTTAAATGCTGGTGATTCTTGTGATCCAACCATCGAAGGAATCTGGGATTCTTTTAGAGTTTTAAGAAATGCAATCACGTCGAGTGTGGGTATTTCTAGTAATTTATTACTTTGTGATGAATTGTTAAAGGCTGGTCGTTCCTCATTAAAAGAACAACCACAAGGTCCTCCAGGACAGTAGATAGATTATATAAAATTTTTAATTGAAACTGCTGTGAATCAAGATTTTTTTTGTTGGTTAATTGTAAGTCATCTCATGGCTAGCCCTAAAGGGCCTGTTATATCCAGCCTTCTAGAGAAGCACCTTGCAGTAAGCACATATCGGAACATAGCATTTTTAGAACCCTGTATGTTGTAGACAATCACTACATTACCTTTAAGTAGCCAATAAAATAGATCAATTACTACAAAGATGAATTATAAGGTTCTAAGCGCAGTGTTCATGGTATGCGCTCAGCTGAAACAAGTTTTTCTGATGCTTCAATTGATTATAAGCTTACAAAAATTCCACCATCAATATATAATATCGTAGATCAATCATGATACACAGCTCTTATTGTTCCATTGAGATCTATTTCGGTATAGCTGGTAAAGTTTAAGAGCTGAGGTCTTGAATTGTCTAGATCAACTTTAAAGTGCTTGCACAGCTAGTGTTTCATGAATAATCTCTTTGTATAGATGATCCTTGAAGGCGATCTTGAAGGCGATCTTCTAGAACACTTTTGAGTGCTTCACCTGGTATCGAGCTTTGAAGGCATTATATGCCGCTTCTATGTAGCTGATCATACTCTTAGACTCTTTTGCTTTACAATGTGCCGAGTTACTGGGTGTCCTAGGCAGAGCCTCATCAGCATGGTCTGTCTAGTGGTGCTGCCTAGTCTTCACTGGCTCCTGCCTATGCGAATCATAAGCATCAAATTTCAATGTTTCATCCACCACGTCGTTGCACTGTAAATGGCATTTAGGCAGGGCCCAGGAGACTATTTTGAGAAGTGGTCGTTTTGTATAAACTTGTTGTTGATTGAGTCATTAAAAGATCAACTAGATGTCGTTGATTGAGTGAAGCTTCTAAGATCAACAACTGTAACGTCAACTGGTGAAAATTTATGTGTTTGTATATCCAAACACTCACTAGTAACTACTAATTTCTAAAGGTACTATTAAGCTTTCTCCGGTTAAGTCTTTATCCATGACTTCATAGATGAGCTATACCTTTATGATTTCACTGTAGTGGATTATTAATCTTTTCCTGCACAACCGCCAATCAAAACTTCCAGAATCTTGTCAAAATACTTTATTCGTTTTTACGAGAATCTGGACATTTTTCACGTTGATTTGGCCAGAGCTTACATATCCGTGGACGGGACAAATATACGTCCTACCGATAAAGCCCACCCGAAAGGATTTGGAACATTGTACAGTAGGAAATACTTTAGTACCAAGGTGTATTCATTTAGATGTCTCGTTCGGTTGTTTCTTCAATTGTAGTTGTATGAAGGGCAATCTGATACTGCAACTTTTGACTGTGCAATGCCACTTATATTAATTGGTCTACTGTTGTAATAATTTTAAGCGAAAAAAAAAGTTGCCTATACTTAATTGACAAATCAAGAACGGCTAGAGGAGTTTATTAGCTGGTTCCAGCATGAAGGGTAAAAACTTTACAAGTACGTTGATTATAACCATTCGTAATTGTATATTTAATTATTGTTGCAAACGCATAGAATACTTCTGATGATGAGTTTGGTCCCTGTAGGTGGTTTTCAATCATTCACTAGTACTCCTGGAGAACACTCTGATCATTAAGTTTCGCGTCCAAAAATGTCAAAGTTGGAAGTTGCGCACCTTTCGTATTATAGATCCAGTTAATGTACTTTTTTGTAGTACACTGTACAGTAATTTAAATGCCGAATATCAAGCTGAACCTCTTTTCACTAATTTGGTCCAACGGTACAATTATTGATCAACATGAAATTAGTTGAAGCAGGTATTACAGAAGTTAGTGTGGCCAAGCACAATTAGATAATTAATATGGGCGGGTATAAAATACGGAAATCAGTCAGTTTTTATTATTATTGCAAGGTACATCTATTTGAACATTAACCAGGGGATTAAAGGATCAGTGTTCTCAAGATTAATCAAGAGATGAAGAGCACTACGTAGTACGTAGTGTATATTTCCTATAGTTTGTGTCTTACTTTCCGGTCAGTGTGCTAATTTAGTGATCAATCTGAATCGAAGATCTTTGATCAGTACTACGTTTTTTGATGTGATGTACTCCATTGCTAAAAGTATGTCATCATAGCTATTACCTTTAGACCGTGGTTAGATTGTACTTCTTTACTCTTGAGTACTTGATCAAGACTAGAAGCGATAGGTGATGGAGATAAGTGCTCAAGAAGATAAAGATGACTGCTATATGCTTTAGCGTGGTATTGAACACCTTCAATATCTCAAACTTCCGTGTCCATGATGATCCAATATGCTTTCATTCTTTCATTCTTCCACCACCCCCTCCCGGACTTGACAAGTGAGAAATCCCACCTTGATAACGTCAATAGTCAATAGCTAAATACAAAAACTAACTCAAATATCCTCTACGATATATGATGTCTAAGACAGTACCAGCTTGACAGGTGGAAAATATCTCCCTCAGCTTTTTATGAACTCTTCATCGGTAGCAAGGGTTAAATTTCACAGGCAAAAAAAATTCCATGCATGTCCCAACCTGTCAAAGCCTTTCCAAAACTTCATTTAACCGCGTCTAAGTGTCGTATTTTGGGTATTGAGTTAGCACCAGCGTTGTCGATCCGTTGTTTTAGGGAGAGTGTGTAGGTTTAAGGTGCCCATGTGGGTTATTTAGTGTTCTGAGATACCTAAATGGCTTCGTATATACTACTAACTAGGTTGTATATATCCTTCTTGCTATGGACTTAGTTTCATCAACTGGGCATGAGGCCTTACAAATCCACTTCCCCAAGAGCCTTTCGTTGCCTACAGTTAATATGCTCACAAAGGCTTCAGGAGTGGATCCATCCTCATAGAGTTTATTTATCCGAACACTTCCTATAGGTACTACCTACTGGCCCAAACCACCCTCGCTGGTACAGACAGGTTTAAACTTTATGGTGCTTAAGTACATCAAAGTACACGCACCAGACCAGCCAATAAGATTAATGGGAGTAGGAGCCGTTTGGATAGTTGGTGGGAGGTTTAATACCTTCTATAAAACCTTCGAAAGGCCGTTGACTCATGTTACGTACCCACGTATTCTTTAGGTGTTTGTGAGATGTGTGAGTCTGTAGGTTGAAGTTGTTGATTTTGGTACTACTTTGTCTGACACTTTACCAATATGGAAATCAATGCGACACATTTCATATAGCGATCTCTGATTTCTACCGAGATCGCAACTTATAATATTTATGTTCTCCATAATAGATAGGATAAATAAAATAGAATCATTCACGAATCACATGTATTACAAACAGCTCAAATCTCGAACTAACAAGATTTCAAATCCAAACTACAGAATTTCACAATGTTAAAAGACACATTGATCGCGCGCACATATTTCCGACAGATGGCCAACCACCCGGGCAGAATGAATCATCAGTCTCATCAACAATGTAGTCAATGATGTATAATACGATATCTAAGTACTTAATCAACTGTTTGTATTGTGTATCTACTACCAAGTAATTCATGTGTGGCAAAAAAGACGTTGTAATATTAGCCTGAAGCACAGTTTTCTATCTCTAGCTCATTAAGCCACTTAAACCATTGTTTCTTCACTGCGCAAAATTTACCCGTCAGGAATATGTTTAATCACACTCTAAGTTGTCAGTGTTAAATTCCTTTAAAGTCAACAACTTTGAAAGTCCACCTGCCACTGATAGCCGATGTCGAAGACGGTATGAATGGCTAAACCTGTGTCCTTAAATGCTGGGGCAAGCGTCCTTAGATAGTACCAATTCATCGCACTATTAATCCTTTTTAACTCATGTACGTCCTTTATAATTGAAACTAAATTAGCTTCTTATTGAAACCAGTTCGTGATTGAATATTCATGAAATCTCAAATTCTACAATCCTAGAGCTCTCTCTATTTTTAATTAACCGTCTACGTTAGCTTTAGAAGTTTCTAAGCTTCCCGTACATCAAAGTCTATTTTTGAATGTTTGCTATTCACAGAAGTTTTTAACATTGAGTTATGTGTCTCACAGTCTTGTGGAAATTCTTCCACCCCATCAACCTGAACCCTCTTGTTCGGATTTTTGAGCCTTCTCAAAATATGTATTACAAAGTTGGCTTGAAGAATTATTCAGTATTCTAGATTTGTTAGAGTGTAATGAAATGCACAAAAATTTCATAATTAGCTTACGTAGCCGTGGGAGTTGATGAGGTAATTAATATCTTAGCTCTCTATTATGCTGAGTATCTTTTAAGGATACTGATTGATTATTTCTTGAACAACTTGTGTAGTACAATCATCCTCAATTTTCCCAAGAATTTTTATCTTTCAGCATATGGAAATTTGATGGACTCGGTTTGATCGGTGATCCTTAACATGATCTGTACGCTCTAGTGTCACAAAGATCTGATTCTTTCAGCTTGGTAATTTCGCAAAGAAGGATCATGAGCTCGGTAAAATGAATTACATATTGTATGTTCATTACTTATATACTGACAAGGTTTAGAACGTCATTATAATCAATGAACTTGCTACGCACACTTATCAGCTAAAAATCGTTATACCGAGGCTTGAACAATACCTCAACAAATATACGGCAAATATTAAGATGAAACAAACATTTTGAACACTTCTCGTAACAATTAATGTGTATGTCGAAGTTATTTCCTGTTCGTGAGCAAGTTTCCAATCATTCGGTTAATAAATTTGTGCAGTAGAATTTTGGCAAAAAAAAAATACAGACACTTTAGATAGGCGGCCACCAATATCCAGAGTCAATGAAAGCCACTCTTTGAGGTTTTTGTAGTAGGTATAAACAGGCTTCCGGTATGTAAGAAAATAAACCATTGAGCTTTTACTAGATTAAACACAAGACAGATGAGTTATTTACATCATTGGAGTAGAGAAAGAGGACAACTAGTTCAAATACTATGATCACAATAGAAATATCTATTCAACTACTGTTGTAGAATACGAACTTGAAACACGGTTAAATAACTAATTATCTTCACTAAACCCTTTTGAAATGTTGTCATAGATTTGCTGCTGTCATAAATCCCTGAATCAATTCTCAATTTGGTAAATGACTTCTATAAAAACTTTCTCCCTGATGAAATGTCCTGAAATCGAAGTTTCTAATATATATTTTAATTAGTTTCCATACATGATGATGCATATTGGGACGAATCTTTGAAATTTAACAGAACAATACATTTACTATACAAGTTGTCCAACTCTAAGTACCCAAAATCCATTTTCCGTAAGACAGAGTATCACATACATGTCTCAAACCTTAGTTTATGCACCTTCGGATATCAGTCTTGCTAAAGTTTAATACGTACCCATAATTAGTCTTTAGGGATCAGCTTCGGCTACATCTCAAGCCTACATCCAGAGTATTAAAAAAAAAGTATACACCATTGGAGAGTTGTTTTTTTGGCAAATTATATAAAAGTGTAGTGAAAGTATCCATTATTTCAATATTCATTTCCCTTTGTTCTTTTTAGTTCTTTGCGTTGACACCATTGTCTTTTGTATTTCTCTTAACTTAAAGTCTACTTTAATCATAATCAGATCATCTGGACATAGAAGATTATCATATCATTAAAGCTAGATTGAATATTTCTATATTGTTCACTTTTTTTCCAAATCTTTCAATATTAACTGAGATATACCTAATATTGAAGAAACAAAAAAATTTATACAGTGGTTGTTAAAACACATCACAAACATACAACAAGCATAAATATATACACATAATTTCAAAATGGTTCTTGATCAAGCTGCTCATCCATCAGTTATGCAATGGAATAACTATCGTCCTGCTCCTGCCAGGGCTAATGGTGAATCATCCGATTTATTTCCAAATATTTCCACAGCAGATGTCTTAGGAAATCCATTATTACCACATCAACAACAACAACATCCACAACAAGCTGTTCATTCACCAGTAAACCAAGCTCATCAACAACACGATATCAACTCTCCAACCAGTACCACATCTAGAAATTCTCAACAATTTGAGGATTATAGATATTCACACGGTTCAGCCAACTGGTTATATGGTGGTTCTAATAACTCTGTTGCTCACAACAATGGTGATTTCCCATTAGATCCAAACCACAACTCAACTTCATTTGATGATGTTAACACCACCTTTCAAAGTGAAGATTCTACTAAACCAAGAACAGAATCTTCATTAACCTCTATCTCATCACCAGGATATTCATCATTAATTGATTTTCCAAGCAAACGTGGCCGTGCCAGCTCAACACCAAACTCTTCAAAGGGAAAAGTTCATAAAGATGCCACAGGTAAAACTAAAAGATCTAGAATGGGTTGTCTAACTTGTCGTCATCGTAAAAAGAGATGTTGTGAAAGAAGACCAACTTGTCATGAATGTGAAAGATTAGGATTAAGATGTTCATGGCCAGCACCAGGTTTGGAACACAGAAACAGACCAAAGAATGCCAAGATCAATGATGATATGCACTATGATGCCTTTTATGGTCATATCAAAATTTTAAGAGGGATTGTTGAATATAGAATTAATGCCACTTCATAGATATGTTGATAATTTCCAGTTAGCAACGGTGGGCTCTTCACAGCAGATGATCCCAAAGGTTTTTATTTTTTATTTTGGTTTAGTTATAAAATGTTTTGTTTTTGGTGTTTTTTAATTTGTTTCTGGTTACTTTGAATATTCCTATACTTTGTCGTTTTTGCTTTTTTTTGTTTTCATTTCTCATTCCCTTACTTATTGTTACATTGTGTTTAAACTGCTAATGCAGACCATTAATATTTGACTTCTATCAGTTATTCCAATCTGTAGTTTTTTTCCCAGGAAAGTATCCCAAAGCTTGAAGCACTTATATAACAGTTATTATCTTCTAATCATACAATCATCTCCGGGTAAATGAATCAGAAATCCGCGAACACGTTCTGCAAAATTAGCCAGGTATTGTTTTCAGCGTTTTCTCAGATCATCAAAGAAAAAAAAAGGTCATATTAGAACTACAGCCCGAATCTCAACGTACGAATATCATCAAAAGATCCCGCCACATATCAGCAGAGACTATCGCATCTCACGAGAGCCACTACTCCATTATTATCGCTATCTCTACCAATACAACTACTGAAAATTGGGACTCATCTGGTGTGACATCCCATCCACAGAGAGAAAGAGGAAAAAAAAGAAAACCACATATAGGAGAGCTACTAGGTGAAAGATTGGGCTGTTGCTAATAGGGGACAATGCATTTTTCTAAAAGAAATCTGCTGTTTGTCATTCTTCCCATTCTATCAGTGCTCTTTTTGCTGATTTCACCGGTTTGGTTATCAAGCGTTTCAAATCCAAAATATCGTACAGTGAGAACTATAACTGATGATGCTAAAGCTCAACAAGCGAATCCTTCTAGGTTGAGAAATAGTTACACTGAGCAGAATGAGATTGTGAGAGCCAGTGCATACCGTCCTATAAATGATTTCCAGTTGTCTGGATTGCTATTGGCGTCTGATATTGAAGGTGGATTACATGCCTTAGATAGAGAAACAGGTGAAATTGTTTGGTCTCTTGATGTTGAAGAGCCACTGGTCCAGATCAACTCAAATAATTCAAATCAAACAGATGCAGATCAGAGTTCATTGGTTTGGATGGTTGAACCATATGGTGACGGGAATTTATATTTTTTCAACAAAGAATTAGGATTGAATAAACTACCTGTTTCAATAAGTCATCTTGTGTTACAAAGTCCATTTGCTATCAACAATGATGACAAGATCTATACAGGTGTGAGAAAATCATCCCTTTACTCTATTAATGTCAATACTGGGGAAGTGGTGTCATCATACGGATCCGGTTGTAATGCATTTGAAAATACTTGCAAGAATAAAAAAGATCCTGGATTTGAAAAATGTCCAGAAGTTGTATTAGTTGGTAAAACAACTTATGAATTGACTATCCACTCTAGAGAAAACACTTATTGGAATGTGACTTATTCTACTTGGGGTCAAAATAACATTGATGTTGATTTGGCTTATCAAAATACAATCCCATTAGATGGAACTTATATTGCCCCATTCCATGATAGCACATTATTGGCCATTGATGTGAACTCTAAAATTGCCAAATGGGTAAGTCAATTACCAAATACTATTGTCAATGTCTTTGACATTTTACAAGATGAGAAACTATCAAGTTCAGATATGAATGATAATTATATCATTGTTCCTCATCCATTAAAACCACCACATGGCTTCCAAGATAATGAAAACTTGGGTGTTTACTTAGACCAAACTACTAACGGATCATGGTTTGCTATGTCAAGTGAGTATTACCCATCATTGGTGAAATCAGCTCCAACATCAAGATACTCATTAAGTGAAAGATGGAGAACACAACATATTCTCAATTCTGAAGAATTGTTTGCTACAGCTATTGTCGGCGTTCATCTACCCAACACAGATCTTCAAAGCACAATTCCTGATTCGTCAAGAGCGTTGATTGGATATCCTACAAATTTCCCACAACAATATCCTTACCATCAATATCATACCCCAAAATCTAACGACATAGATACCTATAATCCTCCTTCAAGATCAGAATGGATAGGGTTACCTTCATCATCTCAACCAGTACTTAAGATAGACCCTGCTCCAGAGGAACAATATGAATTTTTCAATAGCGTTTTCGGGAAGTTTATCTATAGATGTGTGGAAAATTTGATTATGGTGCTGGTCACTGCATTCATAATATTCATTCTGACCAAATTGAATTGGATACCCTCAATAAATGTGATGTTGAAGAAAAATGGTCTTGAGCTGAAACAATTAAACATGGAAACTGCAGTTACAATAGCTGGTGATGAAAACAGTGAAAAGTCACAAGAAGAGGTTGAGATTGTTGGTGAAGATTACGTGGAAGTCAAACACGAAGAGATTAAAGAGAAGGTCAAGAAGGAAGTTAAAATTATTGAACCACCTCAAGAAGAAAGAATGAGTAATGAAAACAACAATAATAATAACGGAGGATTGAAGAAACGTAAAAGAGGAAGTAGAGGTGGAAAGAAAAACAAAAAAAACATAGAAGAAGTTAATACAAAAGAGACAACAGCTGACGCTAATGAAATCGTTGCTAACGGCTCCACTAATAACACCACTAATCCAATTACAACTGTTTCAGCACCACAATTGAGCGGGTTGACCTTATCCGATGATATCTTAGGTTATGGATCATATGGTACAGTTGTATTCAAAGGTTCATTTCAAAATAGAGATGTTGCCATTAAGAGAATGTTGATTGATTTTTACGATGTTGCAAGTCATGAAATTAACCTTTTAACAGAGAGTGATGATCATCCAAATGTTATAAGGTATTTTTACAGTGAGACTCGCGATAAATTTTTATACATTGCATTAGAATTATGTTCTGCTAGTCTTGAAGATGTTATTGAAAAAACTGAGAATTATCCAGATCTGATTAAGATAATGAATCCTGTCAGTGTTCTACAACAAATAGCGAAAGGGTTGCATCATTTGCATTCATTGAAAATTGTTCACAGAGATATCAAACCTCAAAACATATTGGTTGCACCACCAAAGAAGGTCAGATCAAGATCAAGTCAAGAAGAATTTACACCAGTGAGGATCTTGATTTCAGATTTTGGTCTTTGTAAAAGATTGGAAGCAGATGAAAGTTCATTCAGAGCCACCACACAACATGCAGCTGGTACTTCAGGTTGGCGGGCTCCAGAACTATTGGTTGATGAAACAAACTCAACATATAATTCTTGTTCCATATCAAGTGATCATTCTTTCAACACATCAACAAATTCAATTGTGGAACCATTAGTTTTTGATTCATTATCAAGAAGAAAATTAACGAGAGCAATTGATATCTTTTCATTGGGATGTGTGTTTTTCTACATTTTGAGTAATGGTGGTCATCCATTTGGTGATAGATACTTGAGAGAAGGTAATGTTATTAAAGATGAATATTCATTGGAAGCATTGGATATATTACCAGATAATGTTGTTGAAGCTAAAGATTTGATATCCAAAATGATTACAAGAAATCCAAAGCTAAGACCAAATACATCCCAAGTATTGTGTCATCCATACTTTTGGGATAATGCAAAGAAATTAGAATTTTTATTGAAAGTTAGTGACAGATTTGAAGTTGAAAGAAGGGACCCACCAAGTGAACTATTATTGAAGTTGGAGGCAGTAGCTGAAAATGTTATTGGAAAAGATTGGTGTGCTAAGTTTGACAAGAATTTCTTGGATAATTTGGGCAAATATAGAAAATATCATCCAGATAGATTGATGGATTTATTAAGAGCATTAAGAAACAAATATCATCATTTCAATGACTTACCAACAGAACTTGTTGCAAGAATGAGTCCATTACCTGATGGATTCTATCAATTTTTCAACAAGAGATTTCCAAACTTATTAATGGAAATCTATTCTGTTGTTGAAGAGAATTTGAGTGATGATCACGTATTAGAGACATTTTTCAAAGGAGTTTAAGATAATTGAAAAAAAATAAGAGCAAGTTAAAATAATTGGTTTGGTGTGTTTATTGGGATTTAGTTTATTATTGATTTGGTGTTACACCAAAAATTTTATGCATTCGTTAATTAAGTTTCCCATCTCGTAGTTGAATCGATAGTATAATTTTGTCTTAATTTGACTCGATTGCCGAGTTCCTGCTTTTAATCTGAACTCTTAATTATATTATGATATTATGGGGCTTGGTTGGATAATAGTGAATCAATCTTTGTGATCAATTGGCTTTGAGTTATTTCACTAAATAACTGTTTTGCCATTAGGTCGACAGATTAATGATATCCAAGATCACTCACTGAGAGAATTGAGGTACCTGCTTAACTGCTCTTTCCACAAATCATTGAGTTTCAATTAGCAACAAAATTACTCTTCATCTTGTTATTGAGTTCTAATCATTGCTTGGACAAGTGGTACCTTAATGGGGCCACTAGAAGTCGCCCGTGTTAACGCTAACTCAACAGCCTGTGTGGTAACTAAAAGTGTAGCATTGTTTATCTCAAGGCCCCATGTAAGTCCAGAGCTCAAAAATCACTATAAATGAAAAGTTTAGATAGAGGCTTTTTCAGCACAAGAATACGTACTATCTGAACAACAAGCTCTCAGTATCAATTCTTTGCTCAAAGCTCAAAGCTCAACAACGACTTTCATGAGTAGGAAACCACCAAGTAAACCAATAAAAGTACATCTCCAAGAGGTAGAGGGAGACTGCAAGATCCGTATTTATGCTTTTTGGCACTCTAAGCGAGCCTAATACTTGGTAAGGGGTACTGAGTTCGTAAGCAGTAGCTGGCATCCCAAGCAGTCACAAAACCAATAGGTCTTCTGTCTAGATTCAACTAATGGTTCGATTTGTGAGCACAACTATTGTTAGGAACTCTGTTCAGGTCCTTTGAAAGCAGCGTCTTACCGTGTCCCCCGGTAAAATATATTTGTCTCGACTAGTGGTGAACTGTATTTGAAGTTTGAAGTCAAGACTGAATGTACAGGAGACATATTTTATGCTTCAGCTCTTAAATTTGTTGAGAACGGATCAAAAAGGACTTAATTTGAGGTTTTCTTCCTTTGGAATTTTAAGCATGTAAAGTGTGATGGACGTAAGTTTTCTCGAAGCTGCATGTAACGGTGTAAATAAGAGTTTGTACATTCAAATAACCATAGGATGGGCTGATTGTACCAAAAGTTTTTTCCCACTAGGCAAGGCTCAAGACATATTAAGAGAAAGGGCTTTTACCAACTCATAATACCCACTGCACCTAGTGTTGATTAAGAATGCTTTGACAGCTATTAGCGCTAATCTTCACAATAAATTGAGGTGTGGTGTACTAATATGATCTGATAGCCTTTAGTAAAGACGTTTAACAATGAATAGATCAATATCAATTGGTTTCTTAAACTAATCAACTTTCCACACAAAAATTTTGAGGTGTACAACCTTGATTTTTTTTGCTTGAAGTAAATGCACATCAGCATCTAGCCAGGACGTATTATAATATTTTTGGCTGGACTATCCAAAACTAAATTGGTAGCTGCTGGAAGTTAACAGCAGCTTAATTTATTTGGGACATATTTCAGATGGAAAGATCACCGACGGGATAGTAAACAATTATATCATTGAGCTACGTAATTCAAACCATAACTCTGAGACTAATTGCACTTGTACACTGTGAGTTTCCAATTACCTTGTTGGTATCATCCCGATTCCCTACCAGCTCCGAGTCAAAGTTAGTTCCTTGATCTATCGTGCAAGTCGGCTAAGTTAGCCCAACTTTCAAAACTCAGGAATTATACAACCCCCAAACTTCCTAGCTATTAGCTAGAAAATAAAAGACAGGCACCAGTGCACCACTTCATTTGTCTACTCCACCCAATGGACCATAACTACCATCAGTAAGTTAGCAAGTATAACCTCATCAACAAATAAACCTCAACCAACCTCAGCCTACTTATGTCCTCTTCCTATCACCATTTGAGTATCCCTGTAATTCCCCTAGCTGGATTTGATCATAGTGATCTGCTTTGTCTTATCAGCATTTTCCTTTAACAGCTAGCAGTTTCCAGCATCTATCCCTTTGGCTGTGAATCGTGATTCCCGGTTTCTGATATCTCCAAGATTCACTAATTTTTGGTTTGCTTCTGGAACTTGCTTCTATGCATTTTTCTCTCACTAGATTATAGATCTTCCCACAACGGAAAACTCAGATCACCTGATACAACACGTGAATGTGATGAGGGTAACACTGTCATTCTTACACGGGCTAATAGTACAATGTCAAGTTTACCCTTGCGAATAGTACGTGTTGATTTAAAAGTGGTTTGGTTGAAGGTATTCAGATATCACCAGACACAGTGATAGCAATGTCTTTGATCCAAGGGTCCACTCTCAGAGAGAGGCAGATAGGTATGTTATACTAACTTAACTTGTTTCCATATCAAATCTTTTCGCATTGAGTACTAATTGAGTTTGAATAGCCTCTCTTGAGAAGATGTTACATTTGAATATTGATTCAGAGAACTCGGATCTAACTTCAAGTTTGAACGGGGAAGAAATAATCTGGAAAGTGTTAGTGCTAGACAACAAAAGTACTGCTATTGTTTCATCCGTGTTAAGAGTCAATGATTTGCTAAGATGTGGAATTACAATGCATACTTTGATACACTCAGCCAGATCACCACTACCAGATGTTCCAGCAATTTATTTTGTGGAGCCAACGAAGGATAACATTACAAGAATTGCTCAAGATATTAAAGATGAAAAATATTCAAGCTTTTACATCAATTTTACTTCCAGTTTGAGTCGAGATCTATTGGAGGAATTTGCCCAAAATGTTGCAACTACAGGAAAATCATCCAAAATTTTACAAGTTTACGATCAATATTTGAACTACGTTGTTACAGAACCAAGTTTGTTCTCATTAGAAATTCCACATGTTTACTCCAAGTTCAGTGATGCTAAGACAACTGAAGAACAAATCAACGAACTAGCAGGAAGCGTTGCCGATGGATTGTTTGATTCAATCATTACTATGGGAAACATTCCTATAATACGCGCACAATCTGCTGGACCAGCTCAACTTGTTGCTGAGAAGTTAGATCAAAAATTACGTGATTATGTTATCAGTACAAAATTTAGTAATAACCAAGATTTCTCACAGAGATTTGTATTGGTTTTACTTGATCGTAATTTAGATCTTGCAGCCATGTTTGCTCACTCTTGGATATATCAATGTTTAGTTGCTGATGTGTTCAAGCTTGAAAGAAATACTATAACGTTAGAAACTGAAGAAAACGGAAAAAAATCCAAAAAACAATATGATCTTGATCCAAAGGATTTCTTTTGGTCAAACAACTCTCAATTACCATTCCCAGATGCAGTGGACAACGCTGATACCGAGTTGAAAAATTATAAAGAAAAAGCTGCTGAATTAACAAAAGGTGGAGGTGCACAATCTTATAATGATTTAGACGGTAAGAAAGATGATACCTTACAACAAACAGTTAATCAATTACCTGAATTGACCGCTCGTAAAACAATTATTGATATGCATATGAATGTGTTATTGGCATTATTAAATCAATTGAAGGCAAAGGGATTAGATTCATTTTTTGAAATTGAACAAAGTTTAAGTGATCCAAAATCACGAGCTAGATTTTTGGAAGTGTTGAATGATGATGGTAATACTAATAATTTAGAGGACAAATTGAGAACATTCCTAGTTTTACTTTTAACTACAGATTTACCTGCTGATTTTGTAAGACAAGTCGAGGAAAGTTTTAGTAAACATGAAGGTTTTGATATCACTGCTTTGAAATATATTCGCAAATTTAAAGAAAGTGTTAGAATGAGAGATTCATCAATTGTGCTAAACAGTTACACTAAAGACACAACAAAGTCATCATCACAAGCCAACTCTGGTGCTTTATTCTCAAGTTTATCATCAAAATTATACAATTTGACTGATGGTAAGATTACTGAAGGTGTTGGTTCTTTAATTTCTGGTATCAAGAGATTATTACCTGAGAAGAAGGCAATGCCAATTACAAATGTTGTGGAGACTATTATGGATCCACAAAGCGCTAGTGAAGATAGATTAAAAGTTACTGATGACTATTTGTATTTTGATCCAAAAGTTATTAGAGGGTCACATTCTAAACCTCCAAAAAGACAACCATACCTTGAAGCTGTTGTCTTTGTTGTTGGTGGTGGTAACTATTTGGAATATCAAAACTTGCAAGAGTGGGCAAATTTGGCAACTACTCAAGGTAATAATAAGACAGTTGTTTATGGTAGTACTCAAATATATTCACCATCTGCATTTTTAAAAGAAATTTCTGTGTTGGGTTCTAATTAGATAACTACTTTTGTATAAGTATTGATGAATGTAAGCAAAGCCAAAAAAAATCATAGTTCTTTTTTTTTTTCATGTTGTAGTACTATCTTACTATACATTCTATAATACAATCGGTATATTATCTTAAACATTAGATATAACCTTTAGAAGTTTCCAAAACTTTTGTACTTCTCTTAGCATCCAAGAATAATGATTGAGCTTCTTCAATATCAGAAACTTCAATTTCATTATGACCAAAAGTCTTGGACAAGATACCGGCTGGTGATAATAATTGTAGGGCATAACGTAAAGAAGTTTTAGAGCCTTCAATTGCCAATCTGTCCAAAGCTTCTGTAGAAACAGGCAAATTTTCAATCTTAGCTCTTTTCTCTATAATAATTTTGATTTCTTCAGTAGAATAAGGTAATGTACGGATAATCAATAATCTATCAATGAGATCTGGTGGGATACCATGAGGAGCTTTGATATCTTCAGTACCTCTAACAGTGGTTAAGCCTCTGTTTGAGGCAAGAACAACAATTGGAGCAATCGAAGCTTCAAGAGCTCTGTTTAAATATGTGAAGATTTCAATATCAAGCATATTAACTTCATCAATGAAAAGCACACCTGGTACTAATTCAGCAACACCTTGATCGATATATTTTTGAACAACTTTGTTGACTTCTTGACGTAGTTTTTCAGTGATTTCAGTTTTTTTTGGTTTAAGTAATTGACCCATCATAGATAGGACATCTTGACCACCTTGAGGTCTAGCATTTGCCACATCCAAGTCATGTAGTGTAATATCTTGAACAATTTCTTTCTTTTTATGAACATCACCTTTTGGTAATGGAACGTACTCTTCAGCTTCTAAATCAAATTCTGTTGCATAAGCATCTGATCTACCAACTCTTTTAACAGCACCGGTATTTGATTCGATATATATCACATCACCAATGGTGACTTTTTCCTTTTGAATACTTTCGTAGATACTTGGATCCAATCTAAGAGTCTTGGTACCTTTAGCAGATTTTAATCCCACAATAACATGAGAAATAGTTTTACCGTAGCCACCTAATGGATTTTCACTTTCTTCAGGAGTTAATTCTGTAACTTCACCTTCGTAAACTTCTTTTGTTTCTTTGATTCTTAGGCCAATGGCTCTTCTAAAATTTTCCATTAAAGCTTCAGTTTTTTTAACTTCAACTGAATATAATTCTGAACCAACAATTGGTGTAAATGGAACTTTTGGTCCCAATTCTTGTGAGATTGCTAATGCAATAGCTGTTTTACCAGTTGCTGGACCACCAGCGAGTAGAATGGCCTTACCACTCATCTTCTTGGCCTTGATCAAATCCACAATGACACCAGCAGCTTCTCTAGCTTCTGTTTGACCTACGAATCCATTATCAATTGTTTTGGCGATTCCGCGTTCATCTAGCCCTAGACCTTTGATATGAGTGTGTGCAGCAGTTCTGGACTCTCTAGAGTTGTTGTCCTTGACCTCACTGATTTGAACCATCCTGAAATTATATTAATCGGATTCAATTAGAGTCTGAATGCCTTTATTTAACACAGTAAACCTCTTCTTTCCTTTAGTTGTGGAAAAGAATTTCTTCCACGAGAAAACGAGAACCGGAACTTTCTGAGCCACGTGACTCAAAGAGGTTCAATTCCGACTTGTGTCCAATTTAAATCGAAAATGGGAAATTACCGCATTGGGAAATTTAAAAACATCGTGAGAAAACCAAAAAATTAAAGCTTTTGGAACAACTGGGAAAGTAATTTCACCATTTTTTGTTTTATATTCAGGGATTTGGTATTTTAGAACTCGAGAGAGAGGTATTGGAGCACTAGAGGTTGATATATCCAAGATCAAGCAAATTAATACAAGGTTTAAGAGATTATTCGGTTTGAAGGTGCATTTTTTGAGGTATAAGTAAGGTACAAAAGAACAGAGCCGCTACATTATAAAGGGATAGATATCATAGCAATGTCAATGATAACGCCGCCATCGTCACAGGTGTATGTCAAAGAGGAAGTGAAGCAATCTTATTATGATAATGGGGATATCGAGCTATTAGGAAGAGAAGTTGTTCTACCGCTGACTCCACCAAGTGAGAGAATCTTGGAACAAGAAGAGAAGAAGGCTTTAAAGCTCAAGGCAAAAAGGAAACCAAAGCTTAAATATAGACCTGAGAATGGCACAGTGCTAAATATCAAGCAATACGATGAAACTATTCCTATACTGGATCAAGACGATCTTATCGATAATGAAGATGTTAGTTTCTTACATTATGCTTTGAAGTATTCCAAGAAAATTACAGTGGTTACAGGAGCAGGTATATCAGTTGCTTCAGGTATACCAGATTTCAGATCCTCTAATGGTCTTTTCCAAGGGCTTAAATCAACAACATCTGCAGGATCCACAGGGAAAGCTTTGTTTGATAGTAACGTTTACAGGGATGAAGAATCTACTGCAAAATTTCACGCAATGATTAGACAATTACACAGATTAACAGAAGAATCTGAACCAACTGAATTCCATGAAATGTTGAACAAAATATCTGAAGATGGAAGACTATTAAGATTATATACACAAAACATTGACTGCCTTGAGACATCTCTACCGCATTTACAAACAACAGTTCCTATCAAATCACATCCACCATACCCTTCCACTATTCAGTTACATGGTACAATTAAGTATATGTATTGTTCCAAGTGTCGTTGGAACTCAGAGATTCAACCAGAATTATTTGAAGGAAATGAAGCACCAGCATGTCCTGAATGTACAGAATTAGATGAAATAAGGTCAATAGCTGGGAAGAGATCTCAAGGGATCGGTTGTCTAAGACCAAGAATTGTGCTATATAATGAATTCCATCCTGATGGTGAACACATTGGACAAGTTTCCACGATGGATTTAAAATCTAAGCCTGATTGTCTCATAATAGCAGGAACATCATTAAAAATACCAGGAGTGAGAAAATTAGTTAGGGAATTAGCAAGAGCTGTCCATGCAGCCAAAGGTTGTGTTATTTGGGTAAACACTGACGAACCATCAATCAGTATTGTTGATTTTGTTGAATATATTGACTTGATCGTCGTTGGTGATTGTCAAGATGTACCAAAGATTGTTGACAGTTATGAGGAGCAAATAAATCAACCTAAAAAAAAAGTGAAGAGAGAGGTTAAAAAGGAGAAATCATCCAAAATCACAAAACCTAAGGCAGAAAAGAAGATGACATCTGTTAAAAAACCACAACAACCAAAAAAATCAAAGATAAAGAAAGAAACGAAAATTCAAGCAAGATTAGAAGAACTTGTTACGAAAATTAATGAAGCCAAATAATATGTACAAAACTAGATACCATTCCAGAGATGAACAAAATAAATGTATTAATATTACATCATTCTATATATATATGATACTATAGTTCCTCGCCTTCGAATTCCAACTCATCATCCGGACCTTTAGGTTCTTGACCTTCAGCCCACTGTGTAACGTCATCTATATAACTTAAAATTGTTGCAATACTATCAGAATTCTTAGCTTCTAATGGTAAAAACTGCACCATTCCAAAATCATCAACTAAATGAGCTATACTTTCATTCAATCTTGCAAATCTTGGATTTGTTTCATTATTGACATCATCAACTAATAATAATGGATCAGGATTGAGAAATTTTTTCAATTGTTTTTTGGAATATTCATCCTTGATGAGATCTAATTTTGACAAGATATTTATATGTGGTAGTTCTAAAAGGATCATAGCACTCATTGCACTTAATGCTCCACTGAAAAATTTCGAACGATCTATTATGAATGGAGCTTCTAATAAATATGTAGCACACAAGTTAAAATTCAATTGTTGTTGTAAATGTTTAACAATTGTAGGGAGAACAGGAATATGAGTATATAATTCTATTTGTCCCGGACAATCAAATATCAAATATTCATCATTATAATCACCAATTTCTTCGTCTAACCAATCAAGATTATTTAATAGATATTCAAAACAATAAACTAATCCACCATTTGGACCTAAATTCATTTCTTCCATGACATCTTGAAGAGAGATCAAGTCTCTTATATCAATAGTGAATTCGTACTCACTTGGATCAGCAGCAGGATCCAAATTCACAATATGAGCTCGACGACCAACACTTTGCATATGTGTTATTATAGAATTACAAAATGTACTCTATTATCTCATTAGTAATTTTCCAACACAAAGATTTCATAGTTGTCCACATACTTTACCGACACCAGCTGGGCCGAGGACTAGTGTTCCGACTCTTGACATTGTTCTATAATTATAACAGTTACTCAAAGTTCAGTCTATGGAACTGTTTTAAGCTTAAATAGATCAGTTATGAATAGTTATTAGATAGATTTCATCAATAATTTTTTCTTTTACTATTGAATCGGTCAGGGCAACATATCATCGAAAAGGGTATATAAGCAATATAATTAATTTAACAAAATTTAACTACGAATTAGAATTCGAATATTTAGAAAGGATGTGGTATTTGGTTATTTCTGCGCTCTGCACCAGCAGTTTGAGCCTTCACTTTCGACCTGAATCCATGCCTTGATGCCGTTGTTCTCGAATAAAGTCTGGACTCTTTTTTTGATGATTGTAGAATTCTCACCATCGATATATTGAATGTGGATATAACCAATCAATTTAAATTTTTTCTCCTTTTCATCATCACAATGGTCATGACTGTGACTATGATCGTGGCTATGATTGTGCTCATGACTGTGCTCGACTTCGACTGAATGAGAATGTCCGTGCTCTGAGGAAGATGTAGTTGCAACATCCACTGAGGGCCAAAATCTTGGTGTGGTATAGCTAGCAACACCAGGAGTTGTTGAAACTTGAGATAAAACATCTCTCATCATCTCATCTTTCTTGTCATCTAGGCTGAGTAATAAATTGGACGCAGAAGATTTAATCAATGGGATTGCACTGAAGAAAATCAAAACAGCAATAAATAATGAAGCAATTGGATCAAACACATTTGAATGGAACCAAGATGTTAACAATGTAGATACCACGACACCAGCTGAGCCTAATGTGTCAGCCAATATATGTAGGAAGATACCTCTCATGTTCTCATTGTCATGAGGATCATCACTTGCACCACCATGACTATGACTATGGCCGTGAGTATGACCACCGTGCTCTGAATGACCATGATTGAAGGCAAAGATACCAACAACATTCACCACTAGACCCAAGAATGACACAACTAATAATTCACCTGTTTTTTCTAAGCTCACAGGGTTAATAATTCTCTCTATACCTTCAATGACAATTCCAGCAACAATACCTATGAGAAGCACACCATTGGCAAATCCAGCAAGGGTCTCTATACGTGCAAGACCAAATGGGTAAACTCCACTTGGTGGTCTTTTAGCCAATACACCGGCAACTAAACCTAATGCTAGAGATGTACAATCCAATGCCATGTGCAAAGAGTCTGATAAAAGCCCCAAAGATTTTGATCTAAATGAATATAAAAACTGGACAAACATAAATGATGTGTTTAATAGTAAAAAGGAGAATATAGCTCTTGTATCCTTATGTGAAAGTAAATGGCGTAATATTGTTGGTTCTTCATCTGTTTTTGTTGTGGTTTGGTTTGAAATTGGTGCTGATTTAAATAATGTATGATCAACTGGGATGATAGCTGTGATCAAAATGAGTATAATCTCACCGGCAACAAGCAGTTTGTGAGACATGATATCTTGTTTGAAAGATAAGAACGATAACAGGATCGATATTATACCCTCTGCAGTTGGTGCTCCTTGTTTGAAGTGGATGACATGAAGGTCCAGTTTTGTTATATTCATAATGATTCCACATCCTAAAGCCACCATAAACATGCTTAACTGAACAATGCTGTAGTTCCATAATACCCCTAATCCACTAATAACGAGAGATATGCTGGGTACTGTAAGATCATTTTTATGTTGTAATTCGTTAAAGTCTCTTAATGGATCTTTAATTTGGTATAAGATAAGATATGCAAATAAAATAAAATAAAAAAATGATTGGTCAAGTGTGGTAGGTAATAGATATAATCCACCTCTTTGATATAGTGAAAAAATATCGTATGCAAGTGATAATAAAGTGAATGGGATATTTGCGTTAATGATGAGTACCAGACTCAACACAACTGTTCTCACTGAACCCAGTATATTATTAGCAATTAGGAGTCCCAATATTCCTAAAAATACTTTATTATTTTTCAAGTTTTGCTCAATAGTCTTTTCAGTTAGTGCTCCTGATGTCTTTGAACCATTACCCATGGATGTATACACAACTGTCAGTATTGATGCTGTGAATATTGGGATATATGCAATTGTTAGTAGGAATTCATTTATGGTTGAAACACTTGAATTGATTGAGCTGAGTTGACCTTCTTGGTATATGAGACTTGATGCTAGTAGTGATGTTGGGAAAGCAAGTAATAGAGGAATATGAGCTATGTCGATGTATTGTTCCAATGTACTAGGTTGAGCACAATCTTGTGCAATTATATGACTGTGATGGTTATCATCATGGTCTGTATGGCTATGCCCGTGTGTATGTGAAGCTGACATCTGGTGAACTCTCAGTGCAATTGACTGGTAGTCTGGATGGCCATACAAATGTGATACAAAACAGTCGGATCAAGGTACCTGATTATAAGTGAACTGGATGAGTATAAAAGATTGTGTCTTCATCTTCGTGTCAAAAATTCAAACTCGAGAAAAATCAACAAACACGTCGCGAAATGACAGTACGAGCTAATGATCCAACATTAAGGGTAGCATTTGATGCCTTTAAAGTCGGTTAAATAGTCTCTTGGACTGATGATGGTGGTGTGTAGGCTACCAGGACTTTGGCCAGCACTTTTCTGGGCTCTTTGTCGTCAAATGGAGCCGTTTTAGAGTGGGTTGTTTTCATAATGGAATAGTCGCTTATAGATTGTTCAAAAGAGTGAATATTCTTCAATCTCAACGGTTTGCAGCCAGGTGATGGTGTTTGAGGATATATATAAGTATACACAATGGTCCCTTTGACCCTTTCGATGCTGTGATTTGCAACAATCTGGAATAACCAAACAATGAGCAATTACGTCAAGGGCTTTCTCAAGGCTATTGAAGTGCCCGTTGGTGAGCGTGAGACTCTATCTGTGCTCAGAAATCCAGATTTACAACCCATAAAACCTCAGTACAGAGTATGGGGATTTTGGTCAAATTTCGCCTACTGGGGGATCATCTCGTTCAGTATGGGGACTTGGTTATCAGCTAGTGCTTCATTGTCATTGGGGTTAAGTGTTCGTGAAATCATTGGAGGATATATTCTTGGTGATATATTGACGTTGATGTTCACTTTGTCAAATTCTTTCCCAGGAACAGATTGGCATGTCGGATACACAGTGTGTCAGAGAATCGCTTTTGGGATTTATGGTTCAGGTTTGGGTATCCTAATCAGAGTACTGTTGTCTATTGTCGGTGCTGGTTCAAATGCATGGTTAGGAGGTCTAGCATGCTCTTTGTTACTTTCAGCTTGGTCTCCAGCTTACATGAATATGAAGAACACATTCAGCGATGGAGTTGCAATGACAAGAAGAGATTTTGTCGGGTTCATCATTTTCCAAGTTATAACAGCATTATGTTATTGGGTCAGACCTCATAAGATGAATGCACCTTTAATCACTTCATGTTTTGCATGTTTCTTTGCAATGCTTGGTATGGTGATCTTCCTCGTCAATAAGGCTGATGGATATGGTGAATTATTTACATTGAAGACTCAATTATCAGGATCGGAAAGAGCATGGACTTGGGTCTATATAATTACTCTTTGGTTCAGTGCAGTTTCTCCTGGTTCTACAAATCAATCAGATTATTCAAGATTTGCATCCTCAAAGAAAAAATTGTGGTTTGGTACTATCTTAGCTTTGTTATTACCAACAACAATTATCCCACTTTTCGGTATTATTGGAGCTTCATGTACAAAAGCAGCTTATGGTGAGGAAATGTGGGTCCCTACAGATATCGTGTTATACTGGTTAAATGAACATTATGATTCAAAAACTAGATGTGCAGCTACGTTCATAGCATTTGCATTTATATTCTCTCAATTGTGTTTGAATGTTGTCACTTGTGGATTTGCTGGTGGAATGGATCTTGCTGGTATCTTGCCTAAATATATCAACATTAGAAGAGGTGCGTTATTAACAACTATATTATCATTTGCTGTACAACCATGGAACTTCTACAACACTTCATCTGCATTCTTGACTGTTATGAGTTCATTTGGTGTCATCACTACACCAATCATTTCAATTATCGTTTGTGATTATTTTATAGTGAGAAAGGCAAAATATAGAGTTTCACACGCTTTTGAAGTCAAAGGTGATTATCACTATACATATGGTTTCAACTGGAGGGCATATATAGCTTTTGTTTGTGGTGTTGGTCCAGGTCTTCCAGGTATGGCATGGCAAATTAACAATAATTATTTCCACGATGCACAGGGTATTATCAATTTCTATTATGGTGATTCATTCTTTGCGTTTTTGATTTCTTTCTTCGTATATTGGTTCTTATGTTGGATCAAACCAATCAAGATTTCTCAAGAGACTGATGAAAAAGATTTTTATAATGCATTTACAGAAAAGGAACAGATAAAATATGGAATGGAACCATTGGAGGATTCAAGTGTCAATCTTTCTGAAGAAGTGGAGCACATCCCAGAGTCAAAGTTTGGGAAAGTTGTACATAAGTTCAAATTTTGAGAACGTTTATAGACTTAATAGATGTGTATTTAATTTTCAAACTATCACCTTCATTTCTTGTCTAATCCAATCAACATCTTTCTCCATCCATTCTTCCCAACGGATCGTGATGAATGGAACTGCCTGAGCCCCATTCAAAAAGGCATCAATCATATGCGTCTTTGCCTTTCTCTTTGGACTTAACTTGAAGTAGGCAAAACATGCTAGTCCAGTCATTGGTAATCCTGTATTACCGAATTCAAATGCCTTGACAGGCAATTCTCCTGCAAGATCAATTTTTGACTTGGTCAAGATGTGAACTATATCATGTATTTGTCTGTATCTCAAAAACACGTATGCTAGCTCTTCATCTTGGATCAATTTAACTGGTGCTCTCTCATCGCCACCTTGAGTAAAATGATAATATTGATGGCCCAATGAGTTTTCAGGCAGACTTTTCAACCATTCAGGATCCAAAGTTGTAGTATTCATCAATGGTCTCTCTCTAAGAATCTTTCTCCCGGATTCTGTAGCAAGCATTTGATCTCTTAGGTCCCTCAATATGAATTCGGCAGAAGAAACTTCACCAAAGTTATTGATATGAGTTCCTATTTCAGGATGTAAAATCGCACTAACACCAGAGATGAGGAAAAGTGCACTTCTTTCCAATGGATTGAGTTTTATACGACCGTCAGGGAACTTTGTGTCCTGAACTGGCTGTGATTTTTGTGATTCGATGAATTCATCTAGCTTTGAAGGAAGCTTATGATGGATGTCCTCCATTTCGTCAGCGAGCTGGACATTCTTGAGGAAAGTGGAATTGCTCAGAGCAGCGAGCGTTGGAATGATAAAGGCTCTTTTCTGGAGAGCACTGGGTATGTTTCTTCTCAGCATTGTTTGCCTAATTGCTGAGTATGAAAATGTTGATGAAGTTGAAAGCTGATTATTGATTTTTTTTGCCCTTGAAAATCACACCAGAGTACAAACCAACACTATACAAATAGCCCTACAAACCAAAAGATGACGACTGAGATATTCCCAAAGCTCGATGACTCGGAGATTCTGGAGCTCGAGAAGGAGAACAAGCTGAGAGAGCAGCAATGGCTCATAGAGCACATCATCAAGCCAGAGCTACCCAAGATCATCGAGACACTGGGCAAGTGCTTGGAGATCATAACAGCTAAGGACGAGATTAAACTACCCATCAGTTCGAGCAAGACGGAACAGGTTAAAGGGATCATCACTAGGAGCTCCTCTGAGATCACGGATCTCGATATAAAGTTGCATTTGAAGAGCTTGTCCAAGAAAATTCATTTGAAGCTAAAGAATACAATCGAGTTGACACAATTGACAGAGATCCTTGGATTGATCAATGACATTATGAGCGAGGTACAAATCTTAACACAGCTTCCGTTGGATGATACAAAGCAGTTTGTGAAACAGTTAAATAAAGTGTTACAGAATTTGATAAAATGTAATGTTGTTTTGAACAAGCCAAATGAACATATATTATTTCCTAAACACAAAATCCAACTAGACAAAGTTTTCGAACCCAATGGGCAAAAATTGACTCATTATCAAGACAGATTAACAATTGATTTCTTCATTCTCAACTCAGAAATATCTATTGAGTTCAAATCATTAGAAAAAGTTACAGAATCACCATGGAATCAAATTGATGCATCTGGGAAAAGTCATGTTGATAAACTACGAGAAGATTTAAGATTGCATCGTATCAAATTAAATGATATACTGGAACAGGACAAGAAAAAACTCGGTCATGTGTTAGGGTTGAACAGATTCACCACTAATGATTATCTCACGCGAAGTATCACTTTTAATAACAACGTTGTCATTGAAGTGGAAAAACTTTTGATCCATTGTCAAGACCCAAATTTGATCAGCATAGGTGCTAAGCTAACTGGATTGGAGCATCTTGTGAGCAAAATGTATAGGAACCTGGATATGTCAATGATGTAATCTGCGTTCTAATTCAACGGTTCACCATACTTAATCGTGCTTTTCTATTTTGTAGATTTATGCTTGAGATTTTGTATTTAAGTCTATCCTTCTTAAGTTTGAGTTGTCTCAATTGCTCCATTTCTTCTTCAGTACCTTCAATTTCCAGATCTTCTTCTGGTTGGTGCTTATTTGAATCATTTCTAAAGTTATTTATTCTCACTTCATTTAATTGAATTTTTGAAACCAAATTCGAATTTTTCCGTTCCAATTTAGCCAATTTGGCTTGTATCATCTCAACAAGTTTATGTATCTTTGGTTCTATCTCATAAACCAAGTTCTTCTTTGCGGTATTCAAATCATGTTCTGGCACTAATGTGAATATTTTGCTTTGATCGAGTATCAATGGTAACCTTCCAAAATCATTTGTGAGCGTGTCTAATGAAGACAGACTATTATTCAAAAGTGAAACTGAGGATGAGAGTGAGGAGATGCACCCATTAAGGGTTCCTGAATTAGGATATGACATGATGTGAGTTGTTGATTGGTGTGATGTTGGTTTTACAAGAAGGTTTTATTAATGTTTATGTTTTGATCTTTGGGCTGATTCGCGAAAATTCTTTGTATATACTGCCCTTAACATAAAAGTTGATCCAGTTGAAGCAGTTGATCTTAGCTATGATACAATTTTTTTGCTTAAATAAAAACTACAGAAAAAGATAGGTACGCCGAATATTAAACAGTTAAAAGCACAAAACAATAGCAAAAATGTTCATAAAATCATCAAAAAAAAAGTCCTTGTTATTATTCGAATTCGTCATCACAATCATATCCAGAGCTCGAGGGTGAGTCTAAAAAGTCACAGCATTCTTGTCGCACTATACCTATGTAATAAGATACATCGTCCTCGTCATCTGAGCTTCCAGGTATCTCAATCTCTGATTTCTTTCTTGCCCTTACCGTCGTGAGATGCCTTGAATCCTGGTTGATTTTAAGATTTGATCCCTTATACTTGACTTCTCCTGTTTTAAACGCTGGAGATATATTTTCTGCATCCTCAGAGCTCTGGCTGCTTAATACTATTGGTAAATCACTTGAACCAATGTGTCCTGACATCACTTCAATAATGGATCCCTCATCAGAAGAACAAACAACCTCATCGCCATACGATATATTCAAATCTTCAATTGTCACTTCTTCAACCTCACAGCAGTCTTGCACATCCTTGTCTTCATAGACTTCTATTGCCTTTGGTGAGCTCTTGTAAGCTTGACTAAATGTAATTGGTGGTACACTATCAGCTTCCATACTCGATACTTTACACCGATCTTGGTATCCGTATAACTCATTCCAATCGTTCATATCAAATTCTGGTGTATCACCAGCAGCATCCCAAAGTCCCTCTTCATGGAAGTTTTTAGCGTTTTCCTTCCCAGCAAAACTATGAGAGCGATTAACATTTAGCACATATTTCAACTTGGTCCACTCTTTTGAATTAAATACAGCATCATAATTATTCTGCGAGCTGTCTTCAAATGATGGAGTTGCCGAAACGATTTCTGCTCTTTGAACATTATCCTTCAGTCTCATTTGTTTCAACTTTTGTGGTTTACCTGATAGTTTCTTGATCATTTGATCTGTAACAGATAGCTTTTTTGACTTTCTCTTCACCTTTGCCTTTGGTTTAGGTTTAGGAGCAGATTTTGTCTTCTTTGTGGGTACTCCTGGAGCAGTAACAACAGTTTGGTTCGCATATTGCCGTAGAGGTATCGCTAATGACTTTGCCTTAGCCTCTTCATCAAGCTCATCTAACTTGCCCTGTATCTGGGTGGAGATGAATATTTCATCATCACTGGGCGATATAACCTCTTGACTCATGGCCTGTATCTCTACCTAGAGCATATAATAAGATCCTATGGGCTTTAGGGCAAATAATGTTGGTGAAGATGTATTTTTGTTGATGTTTATGAGCTTTGTTTTTTTTCTTTTAGATGAGATGTGCCATACAAAATGTTCAGACTGATATTGAAGATTGTTACACAGCTGTTAAAGATGCCTTTGAGAAAACAAACTAGCTTAATATAAATACCGAGCAAGTTCTCTTTTCCAATAGGAACCCACAATTGAAGCTTCTTGATGCCATATATTGTACTAGTTAAACCGTTTCCCTTAAATTAAAATCACGTGACAGTATATATTAATTTAATTTTCGCGTGTTGAGAAACGCGTATAGCGTCCAAATTGAAAAGAATGTACAACTTCAACTCTTCAAAAAAAAGGAATCTGACCACAGGGCAATGGCCGCTACGAGTAACGCAATCGCACAGATAGCCATGGGTGCTATGGACAATGATGATGTTGAGATCATCGAGGCACCAGTGTCTTCACAAGTGACTGATTCAGAAACATTGCAAAGCACCAAGCACGAAACACCATCAAAGCAACAGAAACTTCCCTTCAGCCCAACCGCTAGCACACCTGCAAAGACGCCTAGTCAGTTGAAAAAAGAGGAGGAGAGACTAGCTAGAATGAAGCAGAAGGAATTTGAGAAGCAGGAAAGAGAGAGAGCTAAAGAAGCAGAAAAGCTTGCACGAGAAAGGGCTAAAGAAGCAGAGAAACTTGAAAAAGAGAGAGCCAAAGAGGCTGAAAGATTAGAGAAGGAAAAGAAAAGGTTAGAGAAAGAGCTGGAAAGAAAAAAGGCATTAGAGGAGAAGGAGAGAATAAAGAGAGAAAAGAAGGAACAATTACAAAGAGAGAAGGAAGAAAAAGAGAAGTTGAAACTGGAAGAAAAGCGCAGAAAGGAAGAGGAAAGACTGAAAAAGGAAGAAGAGAAGCGCAAGGCGGAAGAGGAAAAGAAAAAGATAGAGGAAGAGAAAATAAGGAAGAAGGAAAAGATTATGATTTCAAATTTTTTCAAACCAAAATCTGTCGTGAAGAGTACAACGGTGACTGATACACCTGCTAGTGCAGCTGCAGATGCTGATTACAAACTCTACTTCCATGATTTTTATCTTAGAGATACTGTCAAGCTCGCAAAGATTCCTCAAAAATGTGACTTAGAGCAATTTGATCAGGAGTTCAAAGCTCAAACCTCCACACTGAAAGGTTGGTTCAAGACGAAAGAAAATAATGAAGTTAATGAAATAACCACTGCAAAATATATATTCACTCATCAACTTGATGCTGCTCCTCTGCACATGTCATTCATCAGATTCTATGAGAATATCAAAACGTATATTGGATCATGTACCAGAACTCCTCCTGCTGGTTTAGCTACAAATCCATTCTTACCATGTGAGACTCCTCTCATTGACTGGGACAATGAAGATGAGGAGGATGAAGAAGGTGAAGGTGAAGATATTGATGAAGATGATGATGACGAGGAAGATGATGAGGATTTGGGTAGTGAGGAAGATCTGGCTGATTTCTTAGAAGATGACAAAGAAAACTCAAAGAAACGCAAGGCAATGGGACCATTAATCCCTGTGATAAGTTGGCATAATATAACTGAAATGAAGGTTGAGATACTTAAAGAGGGAATAGACTCGATCAATCCTTTCACCAACTACTGGGAGGTTGTACCAGAAGGTAAGGGAAACGGTCTAGTTGAAGAACCAAAGGCTAAGAAGATAAAATCCTTGATCACAAAGCGAGATGACCTTGAGAAGTTCGCCAAACAAGTGCACGAAAGCGACTTCACTGTTCCAACAATGGTGGAGCTATTGAAGAAACAACTACCAGATTATACGAAATTAACGATTGAGAATACATTGAAGAACTACGCAAAGAAAGTTGGTCCAAAGGCCACAGAGAAAAAGTGGGAGGTGGATATGGAATCTCTAAGGAGAGCTATGGAATCCTCATGAATAACTGCTATTAATATATATTTAGTTTAATACACCGATTGTAGCTTTTTTATTTCCGGATTGGGAAGTCAATCACTTTTTCCCAATTGGGAAAATTAATTGGACGCGTCACGAAGGAAAATCTGAAAACATTGTAAATGTCAACTTTAGAAAGAAAAAAAAAGATATAACGATTGAGCTTGTTTATTGTATTTTCACATATCTAATCACTAGTTCAACAATAAGTAATGAGTTCTCCAAACCATCAGAGCTCAGCTCAACCAAGAGATAGTGGCAATGATGACAGTTTAACTCAAGCTGATTCACTAAATCAACAAGATGCCGGTGCAGCTGTTCCATCATCGCCATTTTTTGTTCAACAGTCTTCAGATATCAATAGTTCTTCAAGACCAGGGGCTGGTCCTCGAGGTCAGGATGTTTCTTCACCAATCTTTTTCCGTTCATCTTCACAACCACCTTCAGATGTTCATGGTGTAAATCAAGCTGTTAGTTCACCTTTACATTATTCCTCATCAGCTCAGAATTCAGATGCTCCAAGACCAGTAAGAGGTAGTGGTGCAGGTGGAAGATCTGATTTAGGGTCTGACATTTACTCAGATTTGGCCTCAAGAAGACGTGCTGATCAAGCTCGTCATAGAAGAGGTGATATACATTCTTCAGATATTTCATCTCCAATGAGAAGAAGAGTCTTTGATAACCAACTCCCATCATCACAACCGGGAAATATATCTTCGAATCTAGGAAATGATGATGTTGATGAACCAGTGAGAATCATTTGGGGTACGAATGTTAGTATTCATGAATGTTCAAATGCATTTAGAAATTTCTTGATGTCATTCAAAATGAAGTATAGAAAATTACATGACAATGAACCAGTGGATTATGATGAAGATGAAGAGTTATACTATGTGAATGAATTGAACTCAATGAGAAATTCCCTTTCAACAAATTTAAACTTGGATGCTAAGAACTTGTTAGCTTATGCCCAAACTAAAAAACTTTACTATCAATTACAAAATTACCCACAAGAAGTCATCCCAATTATGGATCAAACAGTGAAGGATTGTATGGTCTCATTAATCGTAGAGAATAACTTGGATCATGATGTTAGCGATATCGAAGGTAGAATCTACAAAATTAGACCTTTTAACGTTGAGACTCAAAGAGGTATGAGAGAGTTAAACCCAGAAGATATCGATAGACTTGTGAGTGTCAAAGGTTTAGTCTTAAGAGCTACCCCAATTATCCCAGATATGAAAGTTGCCTTTTTCAAGTGTAATGTTTGTGATCATACAACTGTTGTGGAAATTGATAGAGGTGTTATTCAAGAACCAACAGTTTGTCCAAGACCTGCTTGTGCCCAACCAAACTCAATGGTTTTAGTTCATGTAAGATCATCTTTTGCTGATAAACAAGTTATTAAATTACAAGAAACTCCAGATAATGTTCCTGATGGTCAAACACCACATTCAGTTTCTCTTTGTGCTTATGATGAATTGGTTGATACTATGAAAGCTGGTGATCGTATTGAAGCCACTGGTATTTTCAGATCAATTCCAATGAGAGTTAACTCAAGACAAAGAGCTATGAAGAGTTTGTTTAAAACTTATTTGGATTTAGTGCATATCAAGAAAATTGACAAAAAGAGAATGAATATAGACACATCAACTAATGTGGAAGGTTCTAAACAACCAACTCAAGATGTTGATGAAGTACGGAAGATTACAGAAGATGAAGTGCAAAAAATCAAAGATACTGCAGCAAGACCTGACTTGTATGAATTACTAGCCAGATCGTTAGCACCAAGTATTTATGAATTAGATGATGTTAAAAAAGGTATATTACTACAATTGTTTGGTGGTACAAACAAAACTTTCACCAAAGGTGGTAAATATAGAGGTGATATTAACGTTTTGTTGTGTGGTGATCCATCTACTTCCAAATCTCAAATATTACAATATGTTCACAAGATTGCCCCAAGAGGTGTCTATACATCAGGTAAAGGTTCCTCTGCAGTTGGTTTAACAGCTTATGTGACAAGAGATATAGATACAAAGCAATTAGTGTTGGAAAGTGGTGCTTTAGTTCTTTCAGATGGTGGTATTTGTTGTATTGATGAATTTGATAAGATGTCAGACATTACAAGATCTGTTTTACACGAAGCTATGGAACAACAAACCATTTCTATTGCTAAAGCCGGTATTATTACCACGTTGAATGCCAGAACATCAATATTGGCTTCTGCAAATCCAATAAACTCTAGATACGATCCAAACTTACCAGTGACACAAAATATTGATTTGCCTCCACCTCTATTGTCAAGATTTGATTTAGTTTATTTGTTGCTTGATAAAATTGATGAAAGAACTGATAGATACTTGGCCAAACATTTAACGAGTATGTACTTGGAAGATACACCAGAAAATGTTTCCACCACAGAGATCTTACCTGTTGAATTCTTAACTTTATACATCAGTTATGCTAAAGAAAACTTCCAACCTGTTCTTACACCAGAGGCTAAGGATGAATTGGTTAAATCATATGTTGACATGAGAAAATTAGGTGATGATTCAAGAAGTTCAGAACGTCGTATCACTGCAACCACAAGACAATTGGAAAGTATGATTAGATTGTCTGAGGCTCATGCTAAAATGAGATTATCCACTTCTGTTGACTTGAAGGATGTCCAAGAAGCAGTCAGATTGATCAAATCAGCAATGAAAGATTATGCCACAGATCCAATAACTGGTAAGATTGATATGGATTTGATTCAAACTGGTCAATCATCAGCTCAAAGAAGATTGAAGGAAGATCTAGCAAAGACTGTTTTTGAAATCTTAGAGCAAAACACCAGTGAAGTTATATCATTCCCAGAGTTGCAAAAAATCTTGAACGAACAATCTCAAGATCAAGTAGAGAATACTGAGCTTAGTGATGTGTTGAATAGATTGGTTAACCAGGATAAGATTGTTGTGAATGGTGAAGGATCAAGAAGAGCTATCCGTCTCACCAGAAGATAGAATATGATTTAGTATGTGAATATAGTGTATTTTTATAGTTTCAGGGTTTTATTTTAGTGAGTTTCTAGTAATAATTTAATGGTTTATTAGTATAAAATTGTAGTATTTCTCTCTATTATGGTAGTGGCCCTAGCCTATTTTTTCAACAAAAAGAGATTGTTCAAAATGGACAGGTTGATTTATGCTGAGCCCATCGGGAATCAGTAACAACTTTGTGATTTGTTAAGTCAGGAACGACTGGAATCGATTGATTGTGTCATAAACGGATATAGAGAGAACATTAGGGGCATTGTACACATAGTAAAAGCGGAACACGGGGCTTGTTATTAGAAGGATTCGAGATAGCTCGCGGGATACCACAAATCAAATGAATAAGATACTGCAACATTGAGAACTATACAACAAAGAATAATAGATAAATAGCAAAACTCAAAGAAGATGGAGGTGCTAAATAATCGAAATGGTGATAGAATATCACACATGAATATCAGCGAAAACGGACAACGACATCGAAATGGCGATCATCACATATCGCCCTCTGGGAGTATGGACCTAGATATAGGGTTTGAGAGGAAACCAGCCAGATCACGTTCAAACTCAAAAGTATACCATCCTTCTGTCTCTCAATCTAGTGGTAAGGAAGAGAAGCTTCAGAACGGGTCGGGAACTCTTCTGAAACCACAATCTAAGCAAGATCAAAAACAAAACAATTCACATTCCAGAGACCAATACACCTACATCATAAGATTAACATCACTAAATGAGACATTTGATAGAAAGACATTGACAATACCAATATTTCCAGAAGCACTGAAACTAGGACGTCCAAATAGTTCCCAAAAGGCACCAAATATCGATAATGGTTACTTTGATTCAAAAGTTATTTCAAGAGAACAAGCAGAGTTGTATGTGAAAAATGATCAAATATATCTAAGAGATAAAAACTCTTCAAATGGTACATTTCTTAATACAAAGAAGATCGTACAGGAGGAAATCATCAAAGAAAATGATGTGATAGATTTGGGGATTGATATTGATTCAAACCAAACAAAACATCAACATCATAGAAAGATTAGTTGTAAAGTTGAAAGTATATACATTGTTCCACTAACAAATGGCGTTTCGCTTCCTCAAATACTGAACGACCTTAATAGCCAGGATAAGGAAGAAAAGCAAAAAGAAGTTTCCGCCTTTGATGCTGCATTTTTTGGTGATGTCAATTCTGATTTAGATGATTTAGCTCTAGGAATGAGCCATGATTTCTTATCAGGTATATTTGTGAACAACAATATAGGGACAAGTTCTAATTTGACAAAATCGGTCAAGATCTTAATGAACCAACTACACCAGGAAAAGATCAATAATATAAAACTTCAATCTGTTGAAAGATTTTTAGAGAATTATAAGAATGAGTTAAGCAAGAATGAACAAACAGCAAAGATAAGGCAGCTCAAGAAGGACTATTCTGAACAGAAACATTTGAATGAAGCATCACAAGAACAAATATCTCAATTTCAACAAAAATTATTACAGATTCAACAAGAGGTGGAAAAAAGAGAAAAACTTATTTTACAAAGAGATTCACGTATACGTGAACTCGAAGAAACTTTATCCAGAAATAATGAAACAGTAACGAGAGAATTGAACACAAAAATAAAATCACATCAAGCTAACTTACAAGAAAGAGATACAGTTATAGCAAAACTGAAAGAGGAACAACAAAGCATACAAACAAATTTTGAATCGAGCCTAAAATCATTGGAGGATAAGATATCTAATGATGCATTAAAATATAATGAATTAGAGATGAAGTACCAAAACTTATCACGGAAGACAAGATCAAACAATATTAAGCAAGACACTTATAATCTGATCATAATATCAATAGGAGTGCTGATTATTGGTCTACTGATACTGAAAATATTTTAAAATTTCTATATTCTATGCAACTTATTACTTCCTAATAAAAAAAGTTCTTTAAGCTCAAAATTATTGAGGTGGTCTATCAGGATCATCAGTATGTAGCTCTAAATTATCCAACTCCATAGTTTCCACTCTTTCTATTCCTAATTTTGTGGCGAATTCTCTAACGAATTCCTGTGATGCATCTTTTAATGAGATATCAATTCCAAGATCTTTTATTGTGGTTTGTTTCTTTCCTGGCAATCCACAAAATACCAATCCTGTATCTTCAATCTTTGGTATTTCATTCGCCACATTTAGAGAAACACCGTGGAAAGTGACAGCTCTTCTAACTTGTAGTCCAATACTTGAAATTTTAGTATCTTCATCAATCCAAACACCTGTGTTTGCAGTCTTTATGCTCTTAATTCCATGATTATCAAGCATCTTTATAACAGTATCCTCAATCAAAGAGACAAAACATTTCACTGTTAATTTTTTAAAATCTTTTAGATCAATTATAGGATAAACCACTAACTGACCTGGATTATGGAAACTTATCTCTCCACCTCTATCAGTCTGTACGAAATCATAACCTGTACTTTTCAACTTTGTTATATCTTGTTCAGTCAATCTTTTCTTCTCACGTTGTCCAGCAGTAAAAACTGGTTTGAATTCAAATGACATCACAGTAGGAGATGGTTTATTCTCTAATATGGATTGCACAATTTTCTTTTCATAATCATTGCTTTCAAATCCTTTACTAGCTAGTTCTTTATTGCTTTGATCAATTTTGGACATCATTTTCTTAAAATCCAAGATAGCACGGACAAACTCAGTTTGGATTTCATGTGCTTTGTTATATTCAAATGGAACGGTGAACCTTAGATGGCGAAGAACTTTTGCTGATTCTCTAGCTGGTGTGAACTTTGTACATGATTCAAATGATTCAGATGATGATGATTCAGATGATGGTTTGGATGTCTCGGTTGTTGATGCTTCTGTGGAGTGAAATCTCTTGAACGACCTGAGCAGTACGCTGCGATGAGTAAGTGACCTTCTGAATACCATTATGATCCTCTTATCAAGTAAAATAACAGTTGAATCTCAAGTTAAGTGTAGTTTTAAAAGACCGTTAAAGATCAAAAAAAGATGAGTAAGCTGAAAAGTTTATATTTCCGCGAACAAATTTCAAATCTTCAACTACAGAACTATTCACTATTTAATTTGTATATTCGATTCTCTTATTTCTGGCTACTTTCATACTTCTCAAAAGCCTCTTTCATAGCATCCAATCCCCATTTAAAGTCCTCTAGCTCCAAATAGATTTGAGCTGAAAATCTAGCCCAAAGCTCATCTCGGTAGATAAATACTGGGACATATGTTCTCTTCACCTTTGTGAGGTAATCATTAACGAAAACTCCAATCTTCATTAATTGATCCGATGTGTATCCATTCGCCTTGCTGTACGTGGGAATCTGAATATTAAACATGGTGGTGACGATATCATCCTCTTTACCATTCATCAAATATGAACCTTCCCAATTATCCAAGATATACTTTGAAGCTTCTTTAGCAAGTTTTAAATTGTACTCCATAATAGCTTCTTCACCCCCACAGACTTCTTTACGGAAGTTGATAGCATCTGGTATAGTAAGCATTGAGGTGTAGTCAACTGTGCTAACATAAGCGAACTGATTAACGAGTGTTCTATCCTTTACCCTTTCGGTAAATTGACTAGAAACAAGATTGGCAGTATTGGTAAACTCATCACCATCTTCCACATAAACAGCACTAATAGGTAGAGAATGAACTTTCTTATGATGCTGTGGATCAACGTATAAGAATGCACATGAATTTGGAACATATAACCATTTGTGAAGATTACTGGTGAAGAAGTCTGGTTTATCCACTGACAAGTCTAATGGGAGAAGACCGATATAATGAGCAGCATCGATGAATGATAAAATACCCAGTTCCTTACATAGCTTCACCATATCTTTCCACGGGAACAATGCACTTGGAGTGGATGATATGCCATCGAAAAATGCCATTCTAGGAGTTTTATTACACGATTTAACAACCTCTTTGAACTTGTCCAAGATCTCCGCATTTGAAATAGGATACTCATAGTCAATCTTGATCACTTCGACTCCTTGATTTTTCTTCAAGAACTTTAGAGTGTTATAGCACGACCCATAAATTGTTGCAAAACATATAATGATATCACCTTTTTGAAACGGGAATGATCTTAGGACTGAGTTCACTGCAGTAGTTGCATTAGGCACAAGAACGAGGTTATTCTCATCACAATTTACCAGATCAGCAACCAATTCTCGAGCATGATCAGTCTGCTCGTATAAATGATATCTGAAGAATTCATCTGGGAACTCCATAACTTTTTTCAAACGTTCCAGCTTCTTCTCCAGGATTCCAGGAGTAGTTGCTCCATAAGCACCATGATTCAAGTTATGGACGTCCTTGTGGAACCCATTGAAGTACTTTTCTCTCATCTGAGAGCCGAAGGGGACCAATGGAGCCATATTCCTCGAGCAATATACCTTTTCAACAATGATTCTTCAATAAAGAGCATCATCGTCTTATCAGTGAGATTTCAATGAGTCTTTATATGATTAAGTATGCGTCGGTATGGACAGTCCATCTCGCAAAAAAAATATGATTCGGTTCTTGACGGTTTTTCAGTATATAAACTAGTATAAATCTCTAAATTGTGAGTCACTAGTTGATTAAGGTATCAGTCACTGGTGCTCAATTGGAAGGTGAATCAGGGTGTTTGTTGTGCTGGAGGATGTCTACAAAGGAAGAGAAGCTAGAAGCTTTGCTGCAATGGCTGTTAAATGATCATACAAAGTCCAGTATATCTGAAAAGATCCAAGTCCAAGAAGCTGAAGGTAGTGGTAGAGGTATCTATGCTAAGGAGGTTATAAATGCTCATACTCCAATCATGAAGATAGATCACTCCTATCTTTTGAATTTCACCACTATTGTTGCCAATATATTATCATGGAATCCTGCATCATCTCCTCTACCAGAAACCTATAGACATATAAAAGTACCACCACTTGGTAAAGAGAGCCAAGTCACCAATTTCTACAAATCAGTAAATCTAGAGGAACTTACAAATCTTTCCTCTTTCCAGATCATGGCATTATTCTTAGTATTGGAAAAATCCAGAGGCACAGATTCTTGGTGGGATCCATTCATTAAGATGCTTCCACCAATTGACGATTTTTTGACATCTCCATTTATATGGAAAATTCAAGGTAAAGACGATTTAGTGAGTCATTTACCGAGATCCACGAGAAAACATGCGACAGAAATGGCTAAGAAGTTTAATAATGATTATACAACTGTGCGAAAGCTTCTTGAAAAACATAATGCTCCAGATTCATTAGTTGATCATGATGAATTTCTATTAAATTGGATGTGCATAAATTCACGTTGTCTTTATATGGAGATGCCTCAGAAGAAAAGCATTGCTGATAATTTCACAATGGCACCATACGTGGATTTCATCAATCATTCATCAACTGATCAATGTGTCTTGAAAATAGATAGAACAGGTTTCAGTGTGATCACTTCTAACAAGTACAACGCAGGGGAAGAATTGTATCAATCTTATGGTCCTCATTCAAATGAATTTCTGCTGTGTGAATACGGTTTCTATCTACCAAATAATGAATGGAATGATCTGGATATTTCAAAAGAAGTTATCGATCTGTTAAATGAAGATCAGATTGAATATTTGAAGAAGAACCAATATTTTGGAGATTATACAATAAATAATGAAAACGTCAGTTTTAGAACAGAGGTTGCATTGGCAGTCTCACAGGAACAAGATAATCTACAACTAAATAGAAGATTGAATGCATTAATCAACGGTGTTTCTGATGGATCATTCTACAAGAGAAGATCAAATCTGATACTGCTGAATATACTTCGCAAACTGAAGGCTGAATTTGAAGAATATATAACTTATGAAGATAATAATGATGCAAATTTAAAAGTTATTGGTCTACTTTACAGGGAAAGAGTGGAACTTATAGATGCATATATAGAGAAGCTACATGATAAATAATTCATTTCTTACTCATTAATACATTAATGTGGCTCTATTTATTTACATTTAAAAATGGATGTAGATCTCTATAATGAAGAGAATATGCAAAAAGGTGATTATGAAATTGGGTATAAAGTAGAACCGTAGATATCTTCATTAGCCTTAAAAGATGATTTGGCCCCAAGCATTTGAGCATGAACTTTATTTATATATGCATGAGCTTTATTTTTACGTGCAATGGAAACCAAAGTTTTGTTTGCTTCAAAAGGTGGTTCATCCTTCATAAATAAAAGATCTTTACCAACCATGACAATATCAGAGCTATGCTTTCTCAAATTATCAAGCACAACATCTAGTAATCTATCCTGATCTAATGCAACTTTACCTAGCTGACTCTTCGCAAGTCTAGGGTATGCTTTCTTTATTATAGCAACAGACTCTTTTATGATTCCACTGCATAAATCTGTTAGATTGGCCACATGTAATAGCTCACCATAATTCTTTGATAATACACCAGATAACGGTTCTATGCATGCTTTAATAATCGTTGCTTCAATCTGAAGTATCTCAAAATTCTTATAACTCACGAGCACCGGATTTAGTGACGTTGTATTGGAAAGCATCTGTATGAATGGAGGCTCGTTTTCCATTGCCTTTGAATTTGGATTATAATTTAACTCCTCTTCTGAACTATTACCCAAAGCACGCGGTAGTCTCGCTATTGTCATGTTACCAGATGATAACCAATTTGTTTCAAATTCAACTTCACCCCATACTCTATGTGAGCTTAAAACTTGATATATATTTGGTCTATTTGCGACATCTCTAAAAACCCCTCTATAAAAATTCTCTGCAGTATTGATCCCACTATCCAGTATCAAAATATTTGTCTTGTTCGATAAATTTTTCTTATATGCCTTCAAAGCATGTTCTATATGTGTTGGAGGTGCAGCAAAAATCAAGTTATCAATATGAGCAAATTCACCATTCCCATATCTTGGAGCACTAGCAGCAGCCATCACTTGGCAAGACTTCGTCACTTCTCTACTTCTCAGTCTTCGGTCATGTAGCGTTATTGTAGAGTTTTTCTCAAGAAACCGACTCAACTGTTGTTCTGATTTCAGTAGATATACTATTTCTGGGATTCTTGGTTGGAGTGGGTTCTGTGCCAGTTGAAACGTCACAAACCTTCCCAGTTGCGAAGCCCCAACTGTGTACACTCTCGGCACAGCTGACCTATTCATAGCTTCTGACTCGTGATGGATAAAACCTGAGATCCACTAGTACTAATTTCTTCATTATAAGGCCCATCGCTTTCAAAAATATTCATTCGCGAAAAATAATAAGAAAAGTAGTGCTCCTACCAGTTACCCTTTCAGGAGCACAAAAAGTGTCACAATTTATATAGAAAATGGGCTCTACTACTTGGTATTCTTTTAGTTAAAGTCAAGTGAGCTAAGTGATTTGGGATGTTGGTTGTTGGTCTCACCGGTGGTATTGCTGCTGGTAAATCAACTGTCTCGCAAAAGCTAAGAGAGAAGCACGGTCTGACAATAATTGATGCTGATCTGATCGCAAGACAAGTTCAAGAACCAGGAAGATCAAGTTATAACAAAATTGTTAAATACTTTGGACCAAAAGTTGAAAACTTACTGTTTGAAGATGGTAATTTGAACCGACCAGAACTTGGGAGGTATGTCTTTGGAGATAAAGAAGAATTGAAAAAATTGAATTCTTTTGTACATCCTGCTGTGAGATTTGAAATATTCAAACAAATCTTGATCGCATATTTGAAGATGAATAAAATGGTTATTTTGGATGTTCCTTTATTATTTGAAGCTGGTTTGGATAAAATTTGTGGTGCCACAATTGCAGTTGTTTGCAAAGAATCTATACAACTGGAAAGATTACTTAAAAGAAATGCTTATTTAACTGAAGAAGATGCTAAACAAAGAATCAATTCACAAATGCCCAACCATCTCAAAATAAGGAAAGCTGATTATGTTATTGATAATAGCTCTACATTGGAAGATTTAGACGAACAAATTGATGGTACTGTACAAAGAGTTCGACCATTCATAATTCGCCATTTGTTGGAATTGTTTCCACCTTTTGCACTGTTTTCAGCATTCGGGACATTTATGATACGAAGAATATATGAATGGGAATTAAAGCCTAAAGATGAATAGTAAAAGCTACAGATTTTTTTTTTAAAATTATTAATCATTAAATATGCAATTATAGTTAGATAAACATTATCATATCATGCCATGTAGTGAAGTGATTAACCTATGATCTAGGAGGAACATAACTGTCATACTCTCTTGGCTGTTTACTAGTGAGGTGAATGTAAAGACATTTGGTTCCATATGAACAGTTTGGATAATACTTGCAAAGAATAACGTGTGTTTTGGTAACAGATGCTGGAAGAACCCTCACTTTTTGACGTACATCACTGGCTCTCAAATCCATAAAAGACGGTCTCTCTCCTCCGTTTTCATGTCTATTCTCCAAATGACCAGTTTTCTTTGGACCAGTTGGAATATCTGGTAAACTGTTTTCTGTTCTATGCTCAGGAAACAGTTCATCTTCACTCTTGCTAGGGGTTTTAGCTATATCGTGTACTTTAGAAGGCAACAACTCAATTGGATCTTTTCTAGGTTGTGTAGGGACATATGAGTCACTAATCTGTCTAGGTTAAGGATTATAAAATGATTCAATGCTAGACTCTGGTTTTCTATGAGTGTTGACACCGTCTCGAATCTCTTTATTGTAAGTATTCAACTTGCGTGGACTATTCCCATCTTCAAATCGTGACATTCTCTTAGGCTGTGGATAACGATCTGACAATGCCCAAGATTTTTTGTTTGCCTCGTTTGCAGCACCTTTGATTTTCAGAACCATAGCACCTTCATTATTATTTGGGGAACTGGCACCTGAAGAATCTCTGGAGGATCTCGATTCAGTGTCCATGACTCTAGCACTATTCTTGGCTGGAAAGATAACCTTCAGTGTAGATTTCATGTTTTCAGTATTATCTATATGCTCTGAACTTCTTTCTGTTGGACTATTGGAACGCTCATTTCGAACCTCTGAATTTTCATTATTGTAACTCACAATTCGTTTATTGGACTCGGCTGCAAATTTATCATTTACTTGAACTTCAGAGGTTTGTATAGCATGGATAACTTCATCTTCAGGATGATCTGATGAATCAGATACAGGAGTTTGGGGCTCTGGTATATCATCCGTCTTTTCAAAATTTGAATTTAACTCTTTGCTATTCGACTCAGCTTCATCGAAAACACCTGTAGATTCCACTCTCTCTTTTGCGTTGTCAATATTAGCTTTGGCACTAGTTATATCATTAAAAGGAGCTGGGGAGCTTTTCTCTATGGAATCAGCAGCTTGCTTATCCCCAAAGATTTTGTTGTCAACAGGTTCGAATTTTAGCTTTGCATAATCAGATCCAGAATTATCATGCACTTCGCTTTTCTGATCCACTGCTGAATCAGTGTAACCTTCTGGCTTGTTGAAAAATTGGGCTCTCTCAAACTTTTGGAATTCTTCCTTTGGTATTTCTTCAATATCATTGGCGGTATCTTCATCATCTGATGAATCTTGATCCCCATTTTCGTGAGTATCACTATATCTTGGTGAATTTGGTGTATTCTCAATATCTAGCACATTCTCCTGAGTCTCATCCTGTTTTGATGAATCCCCTAGATCTGGTCCATTATCGTGGTTCTCAGTATGTTTTGGTGAATTCTCAATACTTGGTACATTTTCTTCATTTGTAATTGATAACTCAGCCTCAGTCTGGTCCATTAATGCCTGACCCAATATTGGCTCTTCATTGGGTATTTCTGTAGAATCGCCTCCTTCTGCTGTAGATTCATGAGTGTCATCGTCCTCACCATTGGTAGCCTTTGGATAGATCACTTCATCGTTAGAGTTATTATCATTAATATCCTCAGAGTGAAGCACATCATTAATGGAATCATATCTGTTTGCATCCTTTGGTTCTACTTCCTCGTTTGGAGGAACTTCATCTGTCGCATCATCAATCTTAGCATCAGAAATAACAGCTTTTGGCAGAAGCTCTTCTTTGGAATCTGTAGCATGGTCACTCTTAGCATCATGACTAACAACTTTTGGATGAAGTTCTTCTTCTAAAAAAGCTTTGCTTTTACTATCATCACTCTTGTCCAAACCATGGGTTTCCATGTTATGAACACGATCATGGTGAGCCTCCACATCTGTAGAATAATCACTATCAACCCCTAACTCATCTTCAGAAGCGTGACCATCAAAAACATCGTCAGCATCATCCAGCAAGTCCAGAACATCTTGATCAACGTTCTTATTAGTTTCATGCACATTTGATAAATCAGTAGAATTATTCTCCTCAGAAGCACCAAATGTAGTGGACTCGGGAGTAGGGGACTTTGATCCCAACTCATAATCATCATTAACAGGGCCAGAGGCTTCATCCGCATCAGGTAAAACATAATCATCATTGACAGGGCCAGACGATTCTTCAGCGTCTGGTAAAACATAATCATCATTGACAGAAGCAGAAGGCTCTTCTTCATCGGCTATAACATAATCATCGTCTTGATCCTCACCGATATTTCTATCTTTAGATATTTCAGCACTGGTGTCATTTATTGGCTCATGATTAGATGTTCCAGTTTTATTTCCTTCATCCACATCCATATCAAGATGCTGCAGCTCCACTATCAGACCCCTTTCAGGTTCAATTGGGTTCATTGGTTTTGTATTGACACCTCTTACCAACTTAGGGCGTTCCCATTTTGGTTTATACTTATCTTTAAAGAGTTGAAGGGGAATAGTACCACCCCTTGTAACAGAAATCTCATCTCTTGAAAAATTTTCAATGGCATCAAAATTAATTGGTGGAGGATTTTGGAACTTTCTGTGGAGATATTCAGAAACCGTGTAATGTTTGATTGTAGTGACTTTGTTTTCAGAAATTGCTTGAACCTCTGATGTCATAGAAGGATCTGAAAAATCATTTTTATGTTTCTTGAGGGTATTTCCTTCAGAAGTTTCCATTTCTCTTGCCCTCTTATGTTCAGATTCTGGTGTCATACCATGACCAATTACCATCTCTGATTCAAACTCTCTAACTTGATTAGAATTAGAAAAACGAACTGTCTTCTTTGGTTTTTTAGCTTTTTGTGATCCACTTCCCTTTGTTAAAATACTTTTCAAGGACGAAGATGTATTTGAAATAATCTGCTCTGGTTCTATACTGGAGGTTTTTGGTTCTGATATTTGCGGTACTGGTTCTGAGCCTGGCGTTTTTCTTTTCGTTGAACTGACATAACTACCAAAAGACCATTTTTTAGGAGCAGCTGGTGTTGGAATTGAACCTGATGCAAAAGTACTTGTGGGTTTAGCTGATGCTTTAATCTCTGGGTTTGAAGGTCTACTCTTTTCAGATGAACCAGATGTTGCCTGTGTCTGGTTTGATGTTGGTGTGACAGTTGAAGTGGAAGTTGGTCGAAGAGGTTTAGATGTGGAAAGCTTTGAATTTGCAGATGGTGGTGGCAGTGGTCTGCGGCTAAAGGACGAAATTGTTGAAGAAACTGGGACAGCGGCTGACAGCTTGGAAACTCTCTGAGCAGTGTTGTTGTTTTGTTGATCATTCACTTTTCCTTGTGCATTCTTGTAAATTTTATCTATTCTAGACTCATATTTTCCTCGTTTACCCTTGATGAAGTTAGGAATATCACTGAACCTATACTTTTGAAGTTGATCTAAGGAAAAATGCAGTCTATCCAAGAGACTTAAGCAATAACCAATATTCAGATCTTTCTTGCTGGAAAAGTCATTTCGTAACCAATTTGAAATTCGGAGTATTGGCTTTGTACGATTACCAATAGTAGACCAGAAAGGATGCCCCAACTCAAATGCTTCTAAAAATCCATTCGTTATAATGTATCTGGCATCATATTGAGTACCATATATTTCTTTTTCAACACCAAGGACCAAGTTAGAAAAGATATCTGCAACTTTTGCTGAAGGAAGAGACTTTAAACTTGGTATAATGTTTTTAAAAAATTTGACAATCGCATCTCTTGGAATACTCCTCGTATTGATCTCATTGATGATTGTGTTTAAATCCAAAATAGTTTGAGGGCTAGCAGCAACTCTTTCCAAAGGTTGGCTGCGCTTTCTAAGTCTCTCAGCTTCAAGTTGGGCAGCAGCGTCACCTCTCAGTTGAGCAACCTTCTCCAAGTACAGCTGCATATCATGAGATAGAGCACTTTCATTGTTGTTGTTCGCAGATTGGTTGGATTTGTTACCTGTAGGTTTCTGTCTAGAAGATTCTTCAATAGTCTTGGAGGCCTTTGAGCTTGCTCCGTTGTGTTTCTTAGAGCTTCCTCTTGAATCATAATCTGGGTCTTCCCTTGAAGTTGAAGTTTTTTCTAGTAATTCTATATCAGAGTCGGAGTCATACTCAGGTTCAGAAGTTCGTGACTTATTAGAAATAGTAGAGGGTTTTGATACAATTCTCTTTTGCTTAACTTTTTCTCTCAGTTTGCTTAAAAAGTCTGGACTGGATCTTGACGCGTTGATTAATTGATAGTAATAATGATCGCTTTTATAGTTTAAGTGTTTTTGAACAGCATCTAATTCTTGATATACTTCAACAGCAACATTACCAATATTCTTTAGTTGATGCTCAGCTTCTAAGAAATTAGTTCTAGTGTTTGAATATAAATCTAACAATTCTTCACAACTCAACAAGCTTGAAAGTGATAATGTTTCTAATGTGGGAAGGTGACCTGGTTGTTTTTCAGCTGAATCTTGAACCTGATGAATACCATCTAGCTTTTTGTTAGTAATCCCACTTGTTCTTAAACGCCCACTGCTATGGATCAACATACCGTTCAATGATGGATTAACATTATTGTTATCAGCATTCTCAGTTTGTCTCACAGAACCTAAGTGTGAATTCTGTAGTTTATTGCTTGATCCATTTGATTCATCAGCTCTTCGCACAGGCTGTTGTTCCAAATAAGGAGATGTCGACTGTTGCATTTCCTTTTTTGGTTATAAATTTGATCTAAAAATTTATAAGATTTTTAAGGCTTTCTGGTGAATAGATCAATCTCAATCTTGGATTAATCTTCAGGTTTACCTTTAGTTGTTATTGAATGTAATTGTAATTGCTTCAATTTTATCTCTCAAAAGAATCAGATCTTCAAGTAAGTTCAATTGATATATAGCGAGCTCTCAATAGGAATTTCCTACGGGAAGAATTAACTATACACTAGAGATGATAAGAGATTGAAAAAATCAAGAGTCTCAAAATAAGATGTAGACGATAGTAAATTAAAGGGTATCTAAACTCTGTTCACTCACTCACTCAAGACAAAAATGGTCAAAAAAAATGAGGTGAATAATCTGCTATTCGTCCACAGCAAATTTAAAGATGTAAAACTGAAAGTCAGAAAAGGGTATCGGGTATTTATAATAAAAAAAAGAAGGTGAATTTGAAGAGACAAAACAAGAATGAAACAAAAGGAGAACAAAACGCCCCCTTTATATAAAAAAAAGTCAAATAGATCAAATCAAATCAAAAACAAAAATATCGTTATTTTCGCACAAAAGGGAGGGTAATAATCTGCGATAATAATTTATAATCACTTATGTAATCGATGAGTTTACCCGGTTGATGGAAAATTTTATAAGGTAGATTTCTTTTGTATGATAATATATGTGAAAATTTGTAAAGACATAAATATTTAATCAGTTGTTGTTTATCTACAAAAGATTAAAAGAGGAAACGTTCCAGCAACAATGAACTCTTTATCTTTGCAAGCTACTCTTCTAAAGAGGTGCTTCACTTTAACACCAACAATCTCAAAAAGATCTTTGTCAGTCACTCGTTCATTATTCAATGAAGAACCAAAATTGGCTGATCAAGTCGTTGAGGAACCAGAAGCTCCTAAAACTGCTGATCCAAGTTTAATTCAAACTTTCTTTGATAATGGATCAATCAGTCCTCCTGTCTTTAAAGCTTTGTCTTCTTTGAAGTTCACAAATTTCACTCCTGTTCAAACTCAAACTATTGGTCCAATTAGTACTACTGAAAAAGGTATTGTTGCTAGAGCTAAAACTGGTACTGGTAAAACTATTGCATTTGGTTTACCATTAATCGAAGCAGCTTTGAAGAGAGACCGTAAGGATAACAAATCGGTTATTGGTTTAGTCATTGCACCAACAAGAGATTTAGCTTACCAAATTAGAGATGAATTACAAAAAATTACTAGACAATTTGGTAGAAATACCGCACATGTTAATGTTCACTGTTTAGTTGGTGCTGAACCAAAAGATCAACAAGCTAGAGCTTTTTACAATCCACGTAACTTCCCTCAAATTGTGGTTGCAACTCCTGGTAGATTATATGATCAATTGGAAAATCCAGCTATTCAAGATGCTTTAAAAGACTTACAATTTAAAGTCTTGGATGAAGCTGATAGATTACTTGATGATGGTTTCAAAGATTCTCTCTTAGAAATTGATGAGGCAATTAGAGAAATTAAGAAAGATAGTGCTCCAGAAAAAACTTTGTTATTTTCAGCTACTATTGATAAAAATGTCACATCATTTGCTAGAGATATTATGGGTACCGATTTCACTTTCATTGATACTGTTGATCCAAATGAACCTGAAACTCATGAAAAAATTGAACAATCTTTAATTGCTACTGACAATCTCTATGAAAGTTTTGTTGCTGCTACTTTATTCATTGCTAACGAATCCAAATCTAATGACAAACTCAAATCAATCGTTTTCTTACCAACTGTTAAGGCTGTTTCTTTTTACAAAGACATCTTAGAATCTTACACCAGAACAAACAATTTACGTATTCCAGTTTATGAGTTACATGGTAAATTAACTCAATCTGCAAGAGATAGAGCTGTTCGTAACTTCCGTGAACGTTCAAGATGTATTTTAGTCACTTCAGATGTTGGTGCTAGAGGTATGGATTTCCCAGGTGTCACTAATGTTGTTCAAATTGGTGTTCCAACTGATACTACAAACTATGTTCACAGAATTGGTAGAACAGCTAGAGGTGGTAAATCCGGTAATGCTTTGTTAGTTTTATCAAAACCTGAAGGACCTTTTGTTAAACAATTGTTGAACAGAAAGATTAACATCAGTAGTCAATTTCTTTATGAAAAACTTGCTGAAGCTGAAGGTCAAGTTACAGAATGTGCTGTTAATGGTATTCATAAACATACCCCAGATGCAGTTATTGAATCCTTAGCTGGTTTCTACAATGGTGTTCTTTCCAACTACCGTATGAATATGAGAGCTGTTTTGTCAAGTTTGAGTGCTTCATATGCTGGTTTAGTTGGTGAAGAAAACAGACGTCCAAGAGTTGGTACAATGGTCTGGAGAAAAGTTTTAGGATTAAGTCAAAGAGATGCTGAACTTTACTTTGATCTATCTCGTAACTATAGTGAAGACAGTTTTGATGATGCTGATGGATCATTCGGTAACAATAGAAGAAATGATTATGGTAAAGTCCGTTCAGGTGGATTTAATGAAAACTACGCTAACAAACGTGGTGGATACTCCAGTAGACCATCTTATAATCAAGGATCCAGAAATTCATATAACAGAAACTCAAGATCATCCAACAATTACGGTAACCGTGGTGGATATAATAAAAATAGAGGAAGTCGTAACAATTACAACAACTCTTATGGTGGTCGTGATGATGGTTTTGATCGTTTCTAAACAAATTTATACACTTTTATGGCGTAATGATGATTCAGACGAAAATTTTGGCTTATTTGGATACTGTACATTAGTTCATGTAACATAGAGAAAAGGCTCTTGTATATAACATTATAATAAAAAAATTTGAACAGAGTATAAACTTCTGGCATGGATGAGGAAAAATGTAGGTTTGTGAGTCAATATTACATAGACTCATATACAAATATTGTTGGTTTTATATGTTAAAACCAGTTGAAGTAGTTTTCTAGCGAAATATTTTGGTGGGCGAACCATCTGCAAAATTCAGATAATCGATTAGAACAAACTATCTAAATATACACTCTTTAACCAAACAAAAGTCCAATTCTTATTCAAAGTATGCTGCTATGAGCTCTAAAAGTGTCACATACTGTCTCTCTAGAGATCTGGATATCCCATTCCGGGTGAAAATCACATCGTTGGAAGGCTCTAAGCCTTTGCTTAAAGAATCAACAAAGCTACTAAATGCATCAAATTTGATGAAATTATCTGATTTTGCAACAAATTCTGATTTATTTGCCACTGTAATAGTCACTTTGGATGGTATGCCATTGACAATACCCATCACTACTTCATACACATCCTTCAGAAACTCTAGAAAATGGAACGAATGGTTAGAACTACCAATTAAGATCAATCAATTACCATTCAATTCAAGACTACACATTGCCCTATGGGAATTCGACAATTCAAAAAAATCTATCTTTGGAGAAGCTGAGATCAACATATTTAGCATAGAGGATGATTGTACGTTAAAAAGAGGAAGACAGAAATTGAATTTGTCCTTATCAGGAGGATCAAGTCAGACAAAACTATCACAACCCTCCAAAATGGATACAATTGAAAAAATGATTAAAAAACATGAGAATGGAGACATAATATCAGTTGATTGGTTAGATAACCTTACATTTAGGAAAATTGAACAAATAAACAAATCGCAGTCTTCTGAATCTGACTTTCTATTATTCATTGATTTTGTTCAGTTTGATATCCCCGTTGTGTTTTCTGATTTCAAATATCCAGCCCCTCAGATCCCAGTATATACTCCATCAGAGCAACAGCCACACAATCAACCAAAGATAAACATTGGGAAATCTTCCACTTTGAAAGTTTATGACCCAGAACAGTACGTTTCAGATCCTATTGAACAAAAATATAGAAAGTTGGAACGTAGTCATAAAGATGGCCCATTGGACAGAGAAATTAAACCAACAGCAAGAATTAGAGATGAATTGCACAAGATTTTGAATTACTCTTCAGTGCAGCAATTATCACAATACGAAAAAAATCTTGTTTGGAAGTTTCGTTATTTTTTGATAAATAATAAAAAAGGTTTGAACAAATTACTCAAGAGTGTTAACTTCAGTGATGAAGCTGAAAGAAGGGAAGCATTAAAACTAATATATAAATGGGTTGAGATTGATATTGAGGATGCATTGGAGTTATTGGGTCCAAATTTCAAAAATATTACTGTTAGAACATATGCCGTTGAAAGATTGAAGAAAGCACATGATAACGAATTAGAGTTATACTTGTTGCAGTTGGTTCAAGCTCTCAAGTATGAATCATTATCCAATAATGGGTCAAATGAAAATAGTGAATTCTCCATCGTGGAACTGAATGGCTCTTCAACATCATCAGTTCTCAATTCTTTCTTATCGCCTCTTTCTCAATTTCTTGTTGAGAGGGCATTGGTTAATGACAGGCTTGGAAGTTTCCTATATTGGTATTTGAATGTTGAATCAAAAGATAAACCAAACTCGATCTATAAAAAGATTTTGAACTATTATATGAAGAATCTTACAAATAGAGGCCTCGCAAAAGAGATTGAATTTGTTGATTTATTGGTTAAATTATGCTTGAAAATCAAAGCCACTAAGGATTCTACTCCAAAAAAGATTGAAGCATTGCGGTCGTTACTTGAAACAAAATTCAAATCTTTTACACCAGTTAAATTACCTTTAGATCCATCAGTAGAGGTATGTGGGGTCATAACTAGCGAAAGTTCTGTCTTTAAGAGTTCATTATCTCCTCTCAAAATCACATTTAAGACAACAGATGGTGGTAAATATCCATTGATGTTTAAAGTTGGTGATGATTTGAGACAGGATCAATTAGTTATTCAGATCATTTTATTGATGAATAAATTATTGACGAATGAAAATGTTGATTTGAAATTGACGCCATACAAAATTTTGGCAACAGGGCCTACAGAAGGTGCTATTCAGTTCATACCCAACAGTACACTTGCAAGTGTTTTGACAGAATACCATGGTATCTTGCCATACCTAAGACATCATCATGCTGATCCAAATGAAGAACTTGGTGTCAGTAGTTGGGTTATGGATAACTTTGTTAAATCATGTGCAGGTTATTGTGTCATCACATATATATTGGGGGTTGGTGATAGACATTTAGATAACTTACTCATCTGCCCCGATGGTCATTTCTTCCATGCTGATTTTGGTTATATCTTAGGCCAAGATCCAAAGCCATTCCCTCCATTAATGAAATTACCTCCTCAAATCATTGAAGCCTTTGGTGGTATAAGTTCATCTAATTATAACAAGTTCAGAAATTACTGTTTCGTCTCGTACTCAATTTTGAGAAAGAATTCTAATTTGATTTTAAATTTGTTTGAAATGATGAGGGACTCAAGTATCCCAGATATAAGTATTGAACCTGATAGAGCAGTCTACAAGGTTAAAGAGAAGTTCTGTCTCGATATGAGTGAGGAAGAAGCCATCATCCACTTCCAGAACTTGATCAACGATAGTGTCAATGCACTCCTACCAATGGTGATAGATAGACTACATAGTTTAGCTCAGTATTGGAGAGCATAAGTAACGAAACCATTAAACTAAATTGATTATAAAGTCTGTAGATATTCTCACATGTGTCAAAATCCACAAAACACATTCGCGGCCGCGAAATATATTTGTTTACCCGGACTATTCTGCAAAAAGCGATATATCAGCTTTAAACTGACAGAAAGTACGTTATTATGGTTAGTAGCTCACTATCGAATAGGTTAAATGGATATATTGAACTCTTCTGACAATATTGACTTGCGGAAGCCTAGTGCTAGAGTCGCAAAGACACAGCTTGTGATAGCGCTGGGACTGGGGCTCTTTGCATTTCTCACATTCTGTGTATTGAGAAATACTTGGTCTAAACTATATGTCTCAAGACTTACCAGAAGAAAAGGTTTACCCAAGATACCCACAAAGTCATTATTTGGGTGGGTTCCTGTGATATACAAAGTTAATGAGCAAGAAGTGCTAAATCATGCTGGTCTTGATGCATTCGTATTCTTGGGGTTTTTCAAGTTGGCAATTAAGCTACTATCATTATGTGCGTTCATATCAATTGCCATTATTTCACCTGTGCGGTATCATTATACAGGAAGATACGATCAAGGAGATGGCAATGGTGATAATAATGATGGGGACGAAGATTCTGGAAGTGGTCAAGGAAACGGTCCAGGTCCAGTTATACCCGGTGATTACAAACCGTATCTATGGATGTATGTTGGATTCACATACGTATTTACTCTGTTAACTTTTTATATGTTAATTAAGCAGACAAAACATGTTGTTCAAACAAGACAACAATATTTGGGGAACCAGAATTCAATTACTGATAGAACTATTCGATTATCTGGGATTCCACCTGAATTGAGAGATGAAGAGAGCTTGAAGAAACACATTGAAGAACTGAACATTGGTAAAGTTTCAGCAATCACCATATGTAGGGAATGGGGTCAACTTAATAGACTCTTCAAACATAGAAAGAAAATCTTGTTCAAACTTGAAGGAAAATGGGCAGAATACTTGGGACCACTTGCATTTAGTAATCAAAAACAGAATTTACCAGTCAGGTCCAGAGTAAGAGAGTCATTTCAGCTGGAGAGAAGTACGAATCAAAGACCATATCATGATGCGCCTTCAGATGATGAAAATGATGCTGAGGAACAAGCAGGAGATACTACAGTGGAGTCTATTGTTGATGAAGGCTCTGCCGATAGTGTTCTTGACTACTCTGCAAGAAATGGTGTCGTTTCAATTGATGCGCAACCATACGAACACAAGAGACCAAAATTCAAAACTGGGTTCTTAGGATTGATAGGTAAAGAAGTTGATGCCATTGATTATCTTACAAATCAACTTGATGTGTTGGATGAAGAAATTTTGAGAGCACGTCAAAGACATTTCCCAGCTACACCTACAGCATTCATTACAATGGACACTGTTGCTAGTGCCCAAATGGCAGCACAAGCTGTATTGGATCCTCATGTTCATTATTTAATCACAAGACTTGCTCCAGCCCCTCATGATATCATCTGGGATAATATTGTTTTGTCTCGTAAGGAAAGACTAGTGAAGAATTATGCAATAACAATAATTATTGGAATTCTATCTGTTTCTTTGATTGTTCCAGTTGGTTATTTAGCTACATTGTTAAACCCAAAAACTATTAAAAAATTCTGGCCAGGTTTAGGTGATTTGTTGGAAAATAACGAATGGGCAAAGAATATTGTTTCAGGTTTGTTGCCAACTTATATCTATACCCTCATGAACTTTGCAATTCCATTTCTTTATGTTTGGTTATCCTCATATCAAGGTTTTATATCACATGGTGACGAAGAGCTTTCAGCTGTTTCCAAGAATTTCTTTTATATCTTTGTCAATATGTTCTTAGTCTTCACCACTGCCGGTACTGCCTCTAATTACTGGGGATTTCTAAGTGATACTACCAAAATTGCATATCAACTTGCTCAATCATTGAATGAACTTTCCTTGTTCTATGTCGATTTAATCATTCTTCAAGGACTTGGGATGTTCCCATTCAAGTTGTTACTATTTGGAAGCATTTTACGCTTCCCATTCTTCAAAGCTGGCTGCAAAACACCAAGAGACTATAGAGATTTATATAAGCCACCTATCTTCAACTTTGCCTTGCACTTACCTCAACCAATCATGATTTTAATTATTACAATCATCTACAGTGTCTTTTCCACAAAAATTTTGGTTTCAGGGTTGGTTTACTTTATTATCGGGTTCTATGTCTACAAATATCAACTAATGTACTCCGTTGTTCACCCACCTCACTCTACAGGTAAAGTATGGCCAATTGTTTTTAGAAGAATTGTTGTTGGATTGTTACTATTCCAATTGACGATGGCTGGTACATTGGCTGCATTCCAAGATGGTTATCTGTTGGCAACTGTGCTTACCCCATTGCCATTAGCCACTATCACCTTCCTCTGGAACTTCCAAAAGAATTATCTACCTTTGTCATTCTTCATTGCTTTAAGAGCTATTGATAGAGATGAGGAAACTCCAGATTTTGAAGCAACTATTGGTGACGGTATTTATACTCCAGTCCCTCCAGATCCAGTCACACCTGTGAAATCACAAACTTTGGATGAGACAAGAGAACAGAACCAGAATTACCAATACCCATTCTTAGTGCAGCCACTAGATGGGCCATGGGTGTCAATTGAAGGTGATCATGTCGTTGTTGCTAACTCGGAAGGTACAGTTCGCAAGCGCGTCAATTTATTAGAATGGGAATGAAACTAATTATTGAAATTGAAAAAAAGTACTTAGGCGTTAATCATTTGAATTTTAAGCATAAATTGTAGTTCATTAAATAAAAGACTTTAAATATTCTATAGACACCACTTTCATTCCTACTATGCGTTGCATCAAGTATGCATATTCGTTATTCATTAGCTTATTTGCAAGATCCTGCTCACCTTTGGATAAAATACCTATTAGTAGTATCCGCGTCAGTATGAACTTTACCACTGTATTTGTCAAAAATATTGCAATGGCACAAGGACCTGAACAATCTGTAACTATTCGAAGGGCTTCAATTAGATTCAAATCTGCCACAGAGCTTATAATATTTGTGATCACATTATCATTATAGGGCCATATTAACATGAGGATAGGGAACAACTTTGTGGCCCCAGAAATAAGAATTGTCAAGGATAATGCCATTCTATAGTATTCCTTGATATAAGAGTTAGTTGGTGTATAACCTTTAGGATTCCATCCTGCAAAACTAAACATCAGAAACGGTATGAGAGTATGAGTGACAACATCATCTGATATACATTTGAGTGAGAAATACAGGTATTGAGCAAATGCGCCTTTTTTCAAGATCGAGTTCATCACTAGCAATGGTCCTCTTGTTTCTCCTAAATTGTAGTTTTTTTCCTCGTAAGCCCAAGTAAGATATATTTCAAATAAGATCATCAAAAGCCGTATTCTATTGACTTTTCTATTTTTCACAAACCACTCTTTCAACGATGGCTTCGAAATCGGATCATCAATGTACTCTGTAACCATCAAGTTATACACCAAATGTCTGTAAGCTTGGGGCTTCAATAGTAATGTGTCAATAAATAAGATGACATTGTCAAACTCGACATATTTATCAGCAACTTTTGAGCAGCTGGGGCAATCTGTAAGCTTGATATGATCGTTGGAGTATTTCACATAGAGCGAATTCACAGGCTCGTTACACTCCACACAAATCATTTGGCAATTGGGCTTTCTAATAGAAGATGTTCTTTATTGTTTTAATGTCAGTTGTTCTAACAGTTCTTTGATCTGAGGAGCTGAATTCCGGTTTGGTACAAAGTCACGTGCTCAGAAATTTTAAGTATGGCACTCTTATATCCGAGGGTGTATATATTTTTTGTAAACAGTTTAACATCAGAAGCTTCATGATCTTGAGACTTGAATACTAAATCACACGACCCATAATGAGTTCAAAACCTCCTTGTAAATTCTATGCGTCTGGTGAGTTTAATTTACAACTTTCTGTGATATTGTTACTAACGTTTTATTGCAGGACAGTGTAGAAAAGGTCTGAACTGTCCATTTCCTCATGTTAATGGGAACAACAGTAATAGAGGAGGTTATACAAGACAGTCGGGTCAAGTTGACGTTAACAAAAGATTGAGAGATTTTTGGGACAACTCTACTCTTGATAGAAAGTCTTCCGAGATAGCTGATGAATTGAAAGAATTTGCTGAATTTCAATCGCTCACAACTTCATCATTCGGTCTAGCTGATCCAGCTGTACAGAATCTAATATCGGGGAGAGATTACTCATTTGAAGAGTCAAGACTGGACTTTTATCAAGCTCAACAGAATAATTCAATTCCAGACTATGAAAAGACGATAAATATAAGGACACAAGATATGAAGAATTGTATTGATTTTTTGAAAAAAGATACAAAGAAAGCTGCAAGATATACTCAATTGACTGCGAAACAAAAATATGAAAACCCAAACGAAAGTTTTAATATCAAGCCATTCATAGAATCCCCGCTAGATCTCACTGGGAACTCTCTTGCTGCTAATTCACAATCTGGAGCATTTGGCTCGAGTCCGTTTGGAGCTACTAGTAATGCATCAAATCCATTTGGCTCTAGCACAACCTCTAACCCATTTGGGGGTTCCAATACAAGTCCCTTTGGGAACCAGAATACAAAACCATCAGTGTTTGGATCATCGAACCTGTCACAAAATACTACCAACTCTGCATTTGGCCAAAGCTCTTTTGGTAAGGCTCCTGCAGCAGGTGCATTTGGGAGCCAGTCACTTGGTTCCACCGGTTCATCAGCATTTGGTCAAAGTGCTTTTGGAAACCAAACTTCAACAAACACCTCACCTTTCGGTGGTAAATCTCTAGGAGCTACAACTACTACACCTTCCTCAGGCTCAGCCTTTGGATCATCAGGGTTTGGTTCGTCAGGATTTGGAACTGGCAATACTGCTACCACCAATTCAGCATTTGGTTCAACGGCATTTGGTGCTGCGAAACCATCTACATCGTCAGCTTTTGGATCTTCTACATTCGGTGCTACTCCTTCCAATCCATCTACATCATCAGCTTTTGGATCTTCTACATTCGGCACTGCTCCTGCGAATCCATCTACATCATCAGCTTTTGGATCATCTACATTTGGTGCGGCTCCCGCCGCCTCTAACACAACGAGTGCTTTTGGCGGAGCTTCATTAGGAAGCACTACCACTGCTAACTCAGCTTTTGGATCTTCTGGGTTTGGACAATCAACTGCCTCTACTTCGCCATTTGGTCAATCAACTACTACTCCAAACAGTACTTCAATATTTGGTCAATCTGGGACATCCAACACAAGTCTACTTGGGAACACTAATAGTAACACATCAGCCTTTGGTAAACCACAGGCATCGAGTGGATTAGGCACAGTCTCTTTTGGTGGGTTTGGAAAATCATTAGATCCGGGATCAGGTGCCAGCTTCAAACCAGCTTTTAAACAAGCTGCGAATGATGAACCTAGGGCCAAAGAAGATGAATTAAGTGACCAAGTAAAAGAGCACTTTACAGCAAATGAGTTTACGATAGGAATGGTACCTGAAATTCCTCCACCTTTAGCATATTGTTAATAGACAAATTCGGTTAACTACTTGATAATTTCTTATTTCGTAATCATTATTATAACTATTATTTACCCAATGACTCTTTCATTCATATCTCTTCTGTATTGTTGATAAGCATTTAAAATGACAGCTTGGTGCTGGACTGATAAAGCAAAAGATTCTCTATATAATTCAACCATTTCATGACTCACTTGTTCTTTAGATTTTCTCCCATCACAGATCTCTTTAAGCTCTTCTTCCATATTTTTCCGTAAAAATGGCTTTGTTAGCGAATTTCTGAGATTTAACTCTTCAAATCCATCAACAAGTGACATTCCAAGAATTGTTGGGACTAAAGATTTCTTATTTCTTTTGGTGACTTTAGTGATATATTGTCTTTTTGTGATTTTTTCTATATGTTCAGCAATTGTAGCATCTGTTCCAATACCATTCGCATCCATCAAAGCAATCAATTCAGTTTCAGTCATCAAATTAGGTGGTGTCGTCTTCCCGCTATTAAGGTCTGCTGAATTAAGCTTGACTTTTTCATTCATGTTGAACTCAGGTAGTTCAGCACTTGATTTCCAAGTTTGATATTTATAAATGTCTAGATAGTTTGTTTCAATAACTTGAAGCCCACTAGCTGTGAAAGTTTCTGATTCCCATTTTAGCTCCACATTCATACTTGATCCCTTTGCATCTTTTGAACAAGTTGCTAAGAAGTGTCGTACAACAAATTCATAGACTTTCTTTTCATTAGCCTTGAGGGTACACCCAGGTCCTAGATTAACATGGTTAACAGGATGTATAGGTGGATGTGCTTCATCATTGTGTCTCCCAGCACGAGGGGTTTGAAACTTGTCATCGTTAAGTAGTCCTTGAGCATATTCACCCCAAGTTGGATCTTCTTTCTGCTTATCTATCAATGCCTTCAAGTCCATAGTCTTTGGATAAATATCAGTTTCTGTTCTTGGATATGACAAAAACCCTGCCTGATATAACTTTTCAGCACACTCTAGTGATTCTTTGGCACTCATTTTGAAATAAGATGAGCAGGATTTTTGTAATTCAACTGTTGTTAGTGGTAAGGGTCTCCATTTGGATGTAGGAGAGGACTTCACTCCTGTTATTGTTCCATATTCTGATTTCATACAGTTTTGATACAGAACAGTGGCTGCCATTCTATCAAATAAACGACCTCTTTTCCAATTGAACTTTACTGTTTTGTTTTTCTTCTTAACACTGATGTCTAAGAACCAAAATTCTTCAGGAATAAAATTTTGGACTCTTTTATATCTGTCAACAACGAATCCTAATGTTGGGAATTGACATGAACCATATGAAACAATGTCTACTAATTTAGCATCTCTATATCTCTGGAAAACACCACATAAGAATCTGGTGAAAGCAGCACCAGTTCGAAGATCTAATTCTTGTCTTGTCTCAACAGCATTTATAGCGTTTCTATCCAATTGCTTTGGCTCTTTAGCAGCTTTGATTATATGACTTCTTTCTAAGTGTGAGAATTGTGCCCTCCATGTATTTTCAAGTGTCAAGTTTGGATTCCCCTTTCTCGCAGCATCCAAGATTTCTTTCCCAATATATTCCCCTTCTCTATCACAATCTGTCCAAATCATCAATCTATCAGCATTTCGGCTCAATGTCTCTATATTCTTTGCAATCTTTTCTTGATCTTTAGACATAGATATTCTAAATGGGGCCTCAAATAGCTTCCCTGGGTTGCACTTATCCCATCCGTAGTTTTCAGGAAAGTCAACACCTCTCAAATGACCAGCAACACTAGTCATAACCACGCTGCAATTACCCAATTGAGGGAAGTTGAATGAGAACTCGTAGTTCTTTACGAACTTGTATGGGGAATCCTGGACCCTCACTCTTCCTCCACCCAAAATCTGGGCCACCCCTTTACCAATGGAGTTCTTCTCAGCAACACACAAGACCCTCATGGCTCTTAAATAGGGTAGTCTGTGGTTAAATACTGACGAATCTCTACTATCTGTTTACCTTTCACGTACGCCATCTTTTTATTTTCGCGTCTCACCAAAAAAAAGGTCTGTCATATAAAACCGGTTCATCAAGCGCTCGTCAAAATTTCGAATATAATGAAAAACTGGACGGTGAGGACATTTTATCAACAGAAAACCAATAAAGATTAAGGATTCCCGGGGGCTAAGTTGAATAATGATCAATTTGTTGAGATAACTCACATTCTGATTTATTGATTATCCTACTTTCCAGTCCTTTTGACCCACCAAAAAGCTTCATTTCTACTGCAGCTTGAAAAGCCGATATTTAAAAAGTCCTCCACTTAAAGACAGCAGCAAAACATTCAATTACTAGATTGAACCTTGCTAAAAGCTCTAAATTTCAAAATGACCACTAATACTACTAATTCCCCTTTGTCTGTGATTGAAGACTCGAAGAAACAGTTAACTGAGGCACTCACTAATGTTACACCTGATGATTTTTTGATATCTGGGATACTCAACTTTGTTAGATCCAAATTTCTTTCACTAATCATCAAAGATATAAATGATTCAATAAGGAAGTCATCTCCTGGTTTAGATGAGTCAGAATTACAATTAGCTCAAAATGATTCCAAGCAAGCTGACGAAACTGCAGAGAGTCTTATTGATAGGGTTTGGAGTGATTTTTATCATCCTGTTTTCAAATATTATCAATCACAATTTCAAGATTTGAGAAACCAGGAATTACATTTGAATAGGAAAAGATCTGTTGAAATAAGGAAATTGAATGATAAATTTAGAAAATTGTCCAAATTATTCAGTGATTTTTACCTTGATTTACTTAAGCACATTCTTACTCAACACAAAGTATCATTCATTATCCCTGAGGCTTTTTATCAATTTTTAAAATTAACAGTACAACCGAATGCTATTCAAATAAACAAATCAGATAATGCTACGGTTGTGAAATTGGTATATATTGTTCATCGTTCGTTATTGTTCTTAGGATCTACTTCTCGTTATAGAAGTACATTTTCTCGTTTCCTCGCAAAAACTGAACATGAGGATTTCAATCATGCCTTGGAATACTGTCATTACTCTGAACTGTTATTGCCAGCTTTTGGTGAAGCTCATAACCATATAGGTATGGTTTACAATGCTCAAGGTGATACCTTTTTAGCAGCATATGAATTTTTGAGATCAGCACTAGCAAGAATACCATCAAAACTAGGTACTCAGAATTTTCAAGTTTGTCTCCATAGTACCTCTAAGGTAATTGATGATCTCAACAGATTGAGACTTGAGAATAATATTAATAATAAGAATCGTGATAAGTGTTTGTCAGTTTATTTTATGGTACTTTTCGGATTCCATTTTAATCCAAGTCGATGGAAAAGATCTGAAACAACTTTTATCAATGGTACACCTGTGAAGGATGTCAAGGCTGATTTATATAAAATCATTACAGAAATTGCATCAAAGGGCAATGATGTTTTTCAAATTCAAAAACTTCTCATAATGTTGATTGGTGGTATCGCACTTTCTGGTAACGCAAAAGATTCTACATTGACCCCTGAACTAACTAGTCATCTTAAATTCACATTTGAATTCGTGGATATTATTTCAAAGTTCTTCATTGAGCAATGGAATGTTGATAAATCAAAATGTTTAAATCTTTTACCATTTTTCCGTTTACTTTTATCATGGTTAAGATCAAATAAAATTGTGTTACAATATGCTCATAGAGATACTAATTTCTTGAAAAATACTGCGTTGTTACTAAATATTTTGTTCAAATATGTTTATGATGGTGATTTTTCACATCGTCCAAAAAGAGATCAATACTTTTTAGAAGATGTTGGTCTTAAAGAATTCACACCAATTGATAGATTACTTTGGGATTTTGATGATGGTCATATTTTCGAAGATCTGGATGCACCTACCAAACTCATTGGTCAATTCAAGAGTCATGATGTTAAAGAAGAGAATAGATTAAGAATGTTGGCAATTGGATGTTTAGGAAAGAAAATAATTAGTGCAAATCGTGTTGGTATTAAATATGATGCTGATAAGAAAGTTTTTGACGTTTCAGAATTAAAAGAGATTAGAAAACCTAAAATTCCAGGAGATTTACCTAAAAAGAATCAAGATCCAATAATTGATAAAGAAATTCATGCAACTAAGAAAAATAGAAGAAGAAGAAGAGGAGGAAAAGGTAAGAAAAATGAAGAAGATACTACTCCACAAAAACCTAACTCGGCAAAACAAGTTATTCCTTCATCATCATCTTCAGATAGTTCTGATGCTTTGGTTGAAGTATCTCAAAACAGTTATAACAGAAAGACCAATCATGGTTTAAATGCTGGTATTCAACAACTTTCAGTTTCACAAAACACAGCTAATTCACACCAAGCAGTTTTAAGTATTGAAGAATTAGAACTTAAATTAACAAATTCTAAAAAGGATCAAAATTATGCTAGTATGGTTGATTCACTTGTTGATGAAGTTTCAATTGAAAATCAAGTTCCAAAATCAAATACAGCAACTCCTCAAAATGAAAAAACTCAATGGGAATCCACACCACCTTATAATCCTAATCCACATACTCAAGTTCAAGCTTCCTCTCAATATAATAGTTTTGGATTCTCACCAAATTTCAATAATAGTGGATACAATACATCACCATTCATGAATCAATCACCTTTCCCTGCATATCAAAATTATTATCCAATGTATCAACCTCAACAGGGGGCTCCTCAAGTTCAACAACAACAATCTCAATCCCAGCCAGCTAGTAATATGTATCGTCAATATCAAGAACTATATCAACAATATCAGACACCTCCACCACCTCAACAGCAACAATTTCAACCACAACAACAACCACAGTCATCTTTCAATATGTATAGTTATGGATATCCACAATATGCATACCCTCCAACGACTCAAGTTCCAGAAACTCCAAGTCAACATCAACAAAATGGGGGTCAGTCTACTGGAAATTATCAATCATGATTTGTGTGCGTTTTTTTCCTTTTTCAATTTTATTAGAACTCTATATATTATAGCTATATATATGTGTGTGTATGCTGCAAATTCTAGTCGTCATCAACTCTAATTTTTCTAACACCGATTTTTTTACGTTGACTAGTATGATGTTTAATATCATCTAATCTTCTTCTCTGTAATTGAGCATTCATCATAAAAGCAGGTCGTTCTTCAGAATATCCATCACATTGCAAACCAAGTTTAATACATTGTGAACATGATGGTTTTTCCTCTGTACATTTTTTTTTACGTATTCTGCATGTCCAACAACCAGATTTAGATCTAGGTAATATTGATTTTTTACGTCTATGATAAGACGATTTATTTGAACCACTACTTGAACCTCTTTTACTTGGAGATGAAGAACGATAATCTTTCATTCTTGTACTTCTTTTACGTCTTGAAATCTTTGGTGATTCTTCAAAATTATAGTTATCCATATCATAACTAATTGGTTTTCTTTTGCGTAATGCTCCTCTAATGCTATTTGAGATCTCAAACTGAGGCCGTTGTGGTGAAGAGGATACTTCTGGATTTTTGTCACTTTGCTTTAACTCAATATCAATGTTGTCACTTTGAAAGGCATCAGTTTCACCTTGATTCGTCTTTTCATCATCTTCAGATTGTGGAACTGAGTGTGTCTTGTCATCATCATCATCTTCTTCTTCTTCTTCTCTAAGATGGTAGTCAACAGGGACAGAATCAAATAACTCATCATCCATAATGTGATAACCTTGTCTTTCAGTATCAACTGGTGGGAATATGTTTTCTTTCTTGATATTCTTTCTTAAGAAATGAGATGAATAATCAGAGACTGCACTATTGAAGCGAGTCTTTACAGGTGAACTATTAATCATGGTGAAAATAGTTGGTTTCAATTTAGTCTTTGATGGTTTTCTATCTTCCAAAACATCAAGTGGAACAACAGTTGAAAATTCAGCAGCTTCATATTTTTTAATTGAATCATAAGCTTCAATTGTAGAGTGTGATTGATATAAAGTTCCATTTGCAGTCATTGTTGTTTGATTTATAAAATCCAAAGTTTTATCACCCAAAGGTGATGAGTTTTGATTACCAAAAGATTCATTATTATCAGATGTTAATAAATCATTGATACTTAAGAATCTTGAACTTTCACGACTAACTGGTAATTTCCCTGTATCTTGTAATTTATGAATATCATCATGCAAACAAGCTAATTTCAGCTTTAAAGGTTTAAGACGATCCGTAATGTAGTTTGAACTTGAATAGACAAATTTCTTTGGTGATTGAACTGGAGTATTTGAAGGAGCGCCACCTTCTTCACTTTCATCCAACAGATCAACTTGAGTAGTTGTATGAATCTCTTTTCTTTTCAATAGAGCAGCTATTTTATCAATCTCTTTTTGAAGAAGTTCTCTATGAGCTTTTAATTGTTCTTCATCCAATTGATAATTATCCGAATTATCTTCTTTAGAACTTGAATGTTCTCTTGCCAGAGTTGACATCTCAGATCTTTGCTTGTTCGACTATACTAGATCTTTAGTTAGCCGCCCTGCTAAAACCCACAGTTATGACACAAAATAGATTAACTTGATCTTTGAATTGATAATTATAGTTGATTGTTTAATAATGATAATAATGTTATGTTTAATTGATGGATATTGTGTCTAATTGGTAAAAGTATCGATTTATTCTGAATCTGGTAATTTTTCTTATTTAGTTGATTGATTATGCACTCAATATAAATTATTTATATAGGCTCTCGGGAATAAGCGCCCTCTGGAATATAATATTGAACTAGTTTCTTAAATAGTGTGTAAATTTATTGTATATAATAAAATAATGTCTAGAAATGCTATGAGGGACTTCCAATAGTGTTTTAAATGGTTTTTATACCAAAAAACTTGAAATAAAAAATTACAAGTTTTTTTCAGAGTTGTATATTGATTTTATAAATAAAAATACTTGATTAATGAAATTCTCTAAAATTGAAAAAAAGTTCAAATTTTTTTAAAACTGATTTATTCTCCTAAAAATGACTTAATAATACCGAAATTTATTTATTCAATTAAATAAAAGAATATAAACCTTCATAAAACACCAAAGAATAAAGAATTATGCACAAATTGATCAAATAATGACTGAATATTTGGACGTCGTAATCTCTCTTTATAGTGCGGTGTCCGGGTGTTGATAAATACTAATTCCAATTGAAAAATCAAATTGAACCAGATGATTAAACACCAATGGATAGAAAGGTACAAGACTCAATTTACTATAATCAATTGAGAATGTCATCTCAAGAAATTGAAGAATTAGATTCAAAATATCCAACTTATTCATCGGAATTCAATATTCCAACTTTCAAATCATTAGATATATCAAATTCAAATGATGGTGTCATATATTTATGTGGTAATAGTCTTGGATTAATGCCCAAATCAACACGTAAAGCCATAAATGATGAATTAGATGCTTGGTCTTCACGTGGTGTTGAATCTCATTTTAATCATCCAGATGAAAAATTAACATGTTGGATGAATATTGATTTACCAGTTGTACCTCAATTAGCACCAATAATTGGTGGTTTGGAAAATGAAGTTGCAATTATGGGATCATTAACAAGTAATTTAAATGCATTAATTATAGCATTTTATAAACCTCAAGGAAATAAAACGAAAATTTTATTTGAAAAAAATTCATTCCCATCAGATTATTATGCAATTTATAATCAAATTAAATTAAAAGGTTTAAATCCTGAAGAAAATATAATTCAAATTGAACCAAGAAAAAATGAATATTATATTAGAACAGAAGATATCTTGAGAATAATTGAAGATCAAAAAGATGAAATCGCATTAGTTATGTTACCAGGAATTCAATATTATACAGGACAATTATTTGATATTGCTCAAATAACTAAAGTTTCCAAAGAATTAGGATTGGTTATAGGATGGGATTTAGCTCATGCAGTAGGTAATGTTGAATTGGAATTACATAATTGGGGTGTTGATTTTGCCACATGGTGTTCATATAAATATTTAAATTCAGGACCTGGTGGTATTTCTGGTATTTTCATCCATGAAGTTCATGGTAATAATAAACAAGATGAATATATACCAAGATTAGCTGGTTGGTGGGGGAATGATTCTAGTAAAAGATTTCAAATGTTGGAAAATTTTGAACCTATAAAAGGTGCCTTGGGATTTAGACAATCAAATCCATCAGTTATTGATGTTGTTTCATTGAAAACTTCATTAGAAATATTCACCAAGGCTGGTGGGATAAAACCATTAAGATTAAAGAGTATTGAGTTAACAAATTTATTAGAAAAATTGTTAAAAAAATCTAAATATTATGTTACACCAATTGAAAGTTTCCAATTATCATCCAAAGATAAAAAATTCACTATAATAACACCTCAGGATTCAAATCAAAGAGGTGCCCAATTATCACTTTTATTTTTCCCCCAGAGTAGTGAAGATAAAGAAGGTTTAATGGGTCAGATATTTGAAAAATTGAGAAAAGGTGGTGTTATTGGAGATGAAAGAAGACCAGATGTTATTAGATTGGCACCTATACCTTTATATACTGAATTTAAAGATGTTGTTAAGGCTGTTGAGGTTTTAAACAATGCTTTTGAACAAATATAATAAAGATGGTGATCAGGTAATTTTGTAGATTCTTTGTATGGGATCACGGTTTTTTTCTATTAGGACAGAAAATCACAAAACCAAAAAACATCTCATATATATATAAAAACACATTATAATCTGAAATCTAATCTAACCACTAATTGATCAGTCAAGATCAATCAAATATGTGCTATATCACAGAATTCATTATTTTCAGAAAGTCTCAATTCTGGAGCTTATAAAACCATTTCATTACCCACAGAAATATCCACCTCAGATCCCACAACAACACCATTTAAATTATTATTCACACCAACAGATTTAACAAATCGAGAGATTCTTAAAGAATACGATTCTCAATTTGGAGAGAATAAATATAAGAGAGAAAAGGCTAAAAAATTGTATAAAAAAGTTTGTTTGGAATATAATAAATTATTAAATAAAAAAGATGAAATGATTGAAAATGGTACAAATCATGAATGGATTAGTTGTAAAATATTGAGGAAAGAATGTGAGATTTTAAAATTTGAAGAATTTTTCCAAATTGAAGAATGTTATATTGGATTAATTTCATTATTAAAAGATTATGAATATTGTTATAGAACAGAAAATGAAAAGGCAATAATTTTACCAGTTTTAAAAATGAAGTTGGAACAATTTAATGATTTAATTAAACAATTGAAATATTTAGATTTGGAACGTCATAAATTGATTAAATTACAAGATACGAAAATTCAATGGTTTAAAATTAAGAATTTTATTAATATAATTGTACAAAAATTTTAATATAGGCGGCCATTATTTATTTGCATGGATCGAAAATTTTTTGTAATCTTGGAACTTTATCGAAAACTCTCATCCCCATTGTGGAACCATTGGTAAAATCACCATTTAATCTTGCTTTTAAAAATTGATATTCTTTTTTTCTTAACCATGGCCAAATACATGCAAAACTAATTAATGCATAACCACAACCAGCTAATAAATCAATTTTAAAATGATGATCTAAATAAATTGTGCCCCACCATTGAATACAAACAAATCCACCAGCTAGAATTCTCAAAGTTTTATAATTTGCAAAATAAAATATAAATAAGAACACTTGAACAGCCATTGCTGAATGTAATGAAGGGAAAGCACCGAAAACAATAGGACTTTTATGGAACCCTTTGGAATGCATATGAGTTCCTAATGCAACATCTATTCTTGTTAATCCTGCAGCATAACCAGGCATATTATAATCAGCAGGAGCATCAGGTCCATACATGTGAATAAACCAAGGAGGAGCATTAGGAAATAATAAATGAGTCATTACACCAGCAATATTTTGACAACCTAATGCAATTGAAAAAAATTTTAAAATACCTGGTGGATGGAAAACATAAAGATAAATTGCAGTTAAAATTGGGAATGTAATGTGGCCAAGAACATAAAAGAACCATGCTATTAAATCTAATGTAGTTGTTATATTATGAGCAAAATGGGATGCAATGTTTAAGATTGGCCAAATAAGGAAGAATAATATTGGTGTTATGTAGAGAGAATGAGTTCTTGTTATGACATTTGTTGATATACTTAATGAATTTGTTGTGGAAGTTGAACTTGATGTGGAGCTTGATGTTGAATCTGAATCTGAACTTAGTATATCAAATTCATAAGAATTTTCTTCATCATTTTGAAATTTTGATAAAATTAAACCATTTGATAAATCTAAATTATAATGGAAACTTTTCCTTTTAATAATAATCCACCAAATATAAGTAAATCCACTTGATATTAAACACCAAATAAATAAATTTTTAAAATTAATTTTAAAAATATTTAAATCTAATTCATAAATTAAAGAAACAAAAATTTTTGGTCTAATTTCAATTGGTATAAGTCCTGCATTTTTAAAAATTGCTAACCATATTGCAACAGGACTAAAATTTATGAAAAAATTCAAAGGTAATGTTAAAAAATTTCGTTCATTTAAACCAGATTTTATAATTTTAATTAAAAATTTGATAATAAATATCGGGAAACTTGATATTAATTTAATCATACTTTTTGATTCATATGATCTTTATAAATATATTAATTGAATTTCCATATAATTGAATGAGTTGTAAATTCCTTTCCGATTGATTGAATTGTATTTATAGCCTAACAGCCTTTTTGAGATGGAATTAGCAGCAAAAGAGCACCAAAAGATGGGATAATGAACGTATGAAGTTGTAGAAGACTCTTTTCGGTATTGATTCCAAAGAATGAGTAACCTATTAAATTACTGAATAAAATACTAGATATTAGAATAAAAAGGGTATAAGTTAAGTTGTTTTGTTTTAATGTCTCCAAATTGTTGTTTCTTTTATCGGCTTGAATGTTTTTTTGGTCTTTTTTTTTTTTTTTTTTTTTTTATTTTAGTTTTTTTTTTTGATTTGCAGTTTTAAATTGAAATTCTCAGCCTTGTGAAAGAAAGTTGAAGTTGGTACTTAATCAGTGGTGTATAGTGGGTGTATATATAATGGTATTAGTGGTATTAATGATAGTAGTGATAGTATAATGGTATATTAATAGTATTGTGTGTGTATTAATAGGGCTCTAAAGGTCTTGGTATATTCAGTTGTTGTAATATTGAATCAATGTTTGTTCCTGAGTAGTCTCTAGTTGATCAATTGATTGTGGTCTAGACTGATTATGGTAACAATATTAGACTAGTCCCTGTGTCTAGTGGTCTAGAGTGGGCTGTACTAAGGCAGGGTATCCTATTATCATTACATAATCAGAGACTAGATCAATTCAACTGCAAAGATTATTGAAATTTTTTTATTGAATAAATCATTTTTTATTTGTTCCTCGGTAAATTAATTGTCGGGTGTTCGGAATGGCTAGAGACCACTTCCGATACCGAATAATAATAGATTAATCTATAAACAATAGAATACACATCAATCCATAGCGCTTATAGCTTATAGCTTATAGCTTATAGCGCTTAATGTCTATATGTCTATACACAGATTACCAAACAATTCTGTTGCCTCAATCACATCAACATCTTCATTATATTCCACAATATCCATAATAAAAGAATTGTTAGATAATTCAATTGATTCAAATAGTGATTCAATAATTATAGAGATTGATTTCAATACTTGTGGATTACAATATATAAATATAAAGGATAATGGGAATGGTGTGGATCCAAGTGATAGACCATTGATGTGTATGAATCATACAACCTCTAAAATTAATACATTGGATGATCATATAACCACATTGGGATTCAGAGGTGAAGCTTTATATTATATTAATCAATTAGGATCATTAGAATTATCTTCCAAAACTGAGAATGATAAAATAGGTCAATCTTGGAAAGTTGATCAAAAGGGGGCAATCATCACCAGTTCAATTAAATCTATTGCTATGTCTAGAGGAACAAACATCACAATTAAATCATTATTTAAATCAACTCCTGTAAGATTAAATTTATTAAAAAAACACAAAACATCAAATATTGAAAAATTAAAGAAATTAATATTATCTTATTCATTAATCCATAGAGATATAAGAATTCATTTAAAATTTATAAACAAGTCATCCCATGATGAATTATTTCCTTCCAATCTATCACAATGTTCATTATTATCACAAAAATTTAAATTAAAATCATCACCATTCCATCAATTTCAATTCAAGATTAATGATCTTTGGTCAATCAAAGGTTTATTACCAATAATGAATGCACAATCAGAATTATGTTCAATAAAGTCATCTCTTAAGATTATTAGTGTTAATAATAGACTTTTAAATAATCAATTAGGATTAGCGAAAAAATTGGTGAAATTGATTAATAATATTTATGAATCATTAGATGTTTTATCTCCCATAATGTTTATTTTGGAATTAGAAACTAATGATAAAATTGATGTTAATATTGAGCCTGCAAAAGATGATGTTTTAATTCATGATGTTGATAAATTTATGGTTGCAGTAGAAGAATGTTTATTAATAGAATGTGAGGAAGCACATAAAAATGAGAGTGAATCTAAGGAAGTAGAGATTGAAGTGATGGAAATTGAAAGTGAAGTTGAAGAAATTAATGAATCAAATTCACTTGATATTACTAAACAAGTTGATGAAATTGAATGGAGTAGAAATCTTCATGATACATTATCTTCAAGATCAACAACTCAATATGATTCAGATGATATCGAAGAATCATTTAATATTTCTAAAGATACAACTATTTCAAATCCATTTACATTAACAAATTTACAAAAAAGATCAGCTAATCATTTAATTACACCTGATAATTCAATTGAATTAATACAACATCCAATTAAAAAATTTAAACAATCAAATTTATCACAAGCTCTTCAACCAACAACAAAACATAACATTACAAAATCATTAATTAATAAAAGATTTAAATTTCCTCAATTTGATTATATCCAATCATTTAAATTAATAATACCAAAATGTGATATTAAAATGATTGATGAAATTTCAAATTTTGATGAAACAATTGATTCAATTTCATCAAATATTAATGATTATTACAACTCTTTACAAAATGTTCAAATGATTAAAAAAAATGATGAAAGTTATTATATAGGTCCAGCCGGTCCATAGCTACGAATGAAATGACTTAAAAAATAGCCACCAGCTAGCTTACTAATATTCAATTAATGATCAGTACCGAAATCAGTAGTAATGTATTAATCATTCTCATTAATTTGCAATAAGATACTTATATCTTTTATAGTACACCATCGCTACATAACCCGAAGATTTCAATCATCATGATAATCAAAAAAAACTATTATTCTCCATCAAATCATCATCATTTCAACCCAATACATCATGCCCCAAATTGAATATTTCGGTCCAGCAAAGGACTTCACAAACATCACCACAGAATCCCTATCAAATATATCATCACTTTCTGAATTATATAATCACTTCTCATTAAAATATTCAATTGAATTTAAAAATTTCGTTGAGGAAAATTGTGGTATTACTTTAAATTTTGAATATATTGATAAAAATAATTTATTGATGAAATTTAATGAAAAAGATGAAATTTGTATCATACCTCCTGTTAGTTCTGGATAAATAAACTACAAATTAAACTCATCAAAATCGTTTATTAATATACATAGAGATATCACCATCCAAATCCTTGAGGTCCTCCAGCTCCAGGCTGTTGGGATATTCCTTGATTAAATGCCGCAACACCCTGTGATTGTTGCTGTTGAGGTGTCCCACCCTGTTGTTGTTGTTGTTGGAATTGTCTCTTGAGTTGTTCTTGTCTTAATAAAAGTGTTCTTCTTTGTATTATTTGTACACCTTCTGGAAATAATTGTTGTAATCTTACATATAATTCCATTAATTCATTTGAATCATTAGGAGGACTTAATATTGATGGGAAAATTGGTTTAGTAGTATTATTCCCTGTATTAAATTTTTCTGATAATTCTCCAATACATGTTAAATTTGCATGTAATCGTTTTAATAAATTTTGATCATGAGTTTGAGTGTATTTATGTAGTAATAATGTGTTTATCGTTAATAAAAGGCCTACTCTTTGTTTATCCAATTGTAAATCCATCTTAGTGATTGTTGATATTGATTAAATAGAGGTTATTTATTATGTTTATATTCATTATTTTCATTATATTTTAAAAAAAAACCCAAACACCAATAATCTTTGGATCGAATTTTTTACAAATTGATTTGATTTAATAAATTATATTTACTTTTGGGTTTAGTATATCATTAAAATGGCTTCAAGTGCTAATGATTATAAAATTCTTGGGAATAATTCTCTCAAGGAACATAAATATGACGAAGCAATAGCTCATTATACCAAAGCTATTGAATTAGATCCATCAGATGCAATTTTTTATGCAAATAGAGCTCATGTTGAAATTCAAATTGAACAATATGGTTTAGCAATTCAAGATTCAACAAAATCAATTGAATTAAATTCAAATTATCTTAAAGCTTATTATCGTCGTGCTGTTGCAAAAACAAGATTATTACAATATAAAGAAGCTATAAAAGATTTACAAATTATTTTAAAATTAAAACCTGATGATAAAAATTCCAAGAATTTATTAAATGAATTAAATAAATTAATTAGAAGACTAGCTTTTGAAAAAGCTATTCAAGTTGATGATGAAGATTTATTTGATATGGATCTTGATGGTATAAGAATTGAAGAAAATTATAAAGGTCCAATTTTAGATTTTTTTGATGATAAAAAATTTGAAGTTGATGATGAATTTATAACTAAATTAATTGAATTTTTCCAAAATGGTGGTAAATTACCAAAAAAATATATTTATGGATTATTAATTAAAATTAATGAAATTTTAAATAATGAACCTGTTTTTAATGAAATTTCAATGAATCATAAAGATAAAAATTTTATAAATGTTGATAAATTTACCATTGTTGGTGATACTCATGGACAATTTTTTGATTTAATACATTTTTTCCAAGATAATGGCCCAGTTAATGATAATCATGGTTATTTATTTAATGGAGATTTTGTTGATAGAGGTAGTTGGTCATGTGAAGTTATAATATTATTATATTTTATTAAAATTTGTTATCCAAATAAAATTTATCTTAATAGAGGAAATCATGAAACTTCAGATATGAATAAAGTTTATGGGTTTGAAGATGAATGTAAATATAAATATGGTGAAAAAATTTATAAAATGTTTGCTAAAACATTTGAAAATTTACCATTAATAACTTTATTAAATAATGATTATTTAATTATGCATGGAGGTTTATTTTCAAAACCTGATATAACATTAGATGAAATTAGAAATAAATTAGTTAAAAAGCCAAATCCAAAAGAAGGTTTAGAAATGGAATTATTATGGACAGATCCTCAAAAAGAAGATGGTTATGGTATAAGTAAAAGAGGTATTGGAATTCAATTTGGTCCAGATATTACCAAAAAATTTTTGGAATTAAATAATTTAAAAAGTATTATAAGAAGTCATGAAGTTAGAATGAATGGTTATGAAATTGAACATGATGGTAAATTAATAACTATATTCAGTGCACCAAATTATTGTGATTCAACTGGTAATTTAGGTGCTTTAATTAATGTAAATTGCAAAAGTGAATTAGAATTTAAACAATATAATGCACAAGAACATCCACCAATGAAACCAATGGCATATACAAATAGTTCATTTGGATTTTAATAAATATTCATACAACACAAAACCCAATAATATAGCTATAAGATAAAGCGTAGTCCGTTTATCCCCATTTCTGGGCCATCAATCCAAAATCATAAATGACACATTTTAAATTGGCTCTTAAAGAAGGTTCCATATAGCCCAACATACATTATTCCATCAATCCAATAAACTAATTAATGACTGAAATCCTTGTAGATCGATATCAATTGTAAATCATATAATCTGTATACTTATCTATTGTTGTTTCCCCTTTCACGTGACCTTCCAAGATGTTTATGTGGAGATAATCATTTTTGTTGATTTTCAGTATTTAACGCATTGAGGGTAAAAAAAGAATGATTTGTAGGAGACCGTAAAAGAATTGATTGTGGATTGATTGTTGTGATTGTTTTATTGTTTAAAAGCAATTATAATTGAATTGTGGTGATGATGATGGTGTTGATGCGGAGTGGGAAATGGTTGGATTGATGGAGGGATTGTTATCAATTGGATATTGTTGGATTGGGTGATCAACTGGGTATAAATAGGGAGTGATATGTCCCTTGATGGTGTGATTTATTCTATTTGGATATATATCAATTAATTAAACAATGTCAGTCTTTCCAGGAGTTGAAGAAATTAATCCTGAATATCTTGAATCAGCTTATGATAAAAATATCCCAGTTGAACATATTTATGGAACTTTAAAACCAGATCCTGATAATATTAAACATCATGATGTTAATTCATTAGCTACTGGTTGGTTAGCTGAATTTAATAATGAATTATCAAAAGCTAGTTCAAATTCAAATCAATTGGATAAATTCTTATTATCTCATACAGTTTGGAAAGATCATTTATCTTTACAAATGGATTTACGTGATTTTATTGGTCCTGATAAAATTAAAGAAATTTTAAAAGATAATGTTTCAAAAATTGGGAAATTTGAATTGGATAAATTAGCTGATTATCGTTCTCCAACTGGTGTTGCCCTTGTTACTATTCATGAAGCTGGTTTGAATGGTGAAGCTCCAATTGAATGGATACAATTATATGTTAAATATGAATCTGAATTTGGGTCAGGTCGTGGTTCAATTAAATTAGTTAGTGTTGATTCTGAAGATGCTCCAATTGGTCTTAAAGCACTTTCTATTTTTACAGTTTTAGATGAATTGGCTGGTATTCCTGAACGTGTTGGTAAAAAAAGACCTCGTGGTACAAAACATGGTGAAAATGTTTCAAGAAAAACATGGTTGGAAAATAGACAAGAGGAGCAAGATTATAAAGGTGATCATCAACCAACTTGTGTTATTGTTGGTGGTGGTCAAGGTGGGTTAACTATTGCTGCAAGAATGAAGGCTTTTGGATTTAATGTCCTTGTTGTGGAATCAAATCAAAATATTGGTGATAATTGGAGAAAACGTTATAAATTTTTATCATTACATGATCCTTTTTATTATCATAAATTACCTTATATTACTTCAGAAACTTCACCAATGTATTCATCAAAAGATCAATTTGCTGCATTTTTAGAATGTTATGCTAAAATGCTTGAATTAAATATTTGGACAAATACAACAGTTACTGGTGCATCATTTGATTCAAATTCTAAAAAATGGGAAGTTGTTGTTTCAAATAATTCAACAAATGATACTAGAAAAATTTATCCTTCTCATGTTGTTTTCTGTACTGGACATTCAGGTGAACCAAATATTCCAAATTTCCCAAATCAACATTCTTTTAAAGGTGAAGTTGTTCATTCTTCAAAACATACTTCTGGTGCAAATTATGTTGGTAAACGTGCTTTAGTTGTTGGTGCATGTAATTCTGCTCATGATATTTGTCAAGATTTTTATGAACAAGGTGTTGGAGAAGTTACAATGTTGCAACGTTCTTCAACTTGTGTTATTTCAAGTGATGATGGTGTTCGTGTCAATTGTGAAGGAGTTTTCGATGAAGATGGTCCTGATATTGATACTGCAGATTTATTATTACATGGGAATCCAATTTGGTTAACAAATGCAATTATGAGACAACAATATCGTACTTCAAGTAAATTAGATTCAAGATTATTAAAAGGTTTAGCTGAAAAGGGGTTTGTTACAAATGCAGGTATGTCTGGTACTGGATTATTTGGTTTATATTATCGTCGTGGATCTGGTTATTATATTGATGTTGGATGTTCAGATTTAATTATTCAAGGTAAAGTAAAAGTTAAACATGGTTCAATTAAAAATTTTACAGAACATGGAGTTGTATTAAATGATGGTTCCAAGATTGATAATTTAGATATTGTTGTTTTAGCAACTGGTTATTCAAATATGAAGGAGACTGCAAGAAAAATTTTTGGTGATGATGTTGCAGATAAATTAAAACCAGTTTGGGGGCTCGATGAAGAGGGTGAATTTAAATCAATGTGGAGAGATTCAGGTCATGAAAATTTTTGGTTTCATGGTGGTAATTTAGCAATGGCTAGATATTATTCAAAAAGATTAGCTTTACAAATTATTGCAAAAGAACAAGGTTTGAAAGCATAAAGCTCATCTTTTTTGATCTAATTAAATCCTGGTGATTTAATTAACTTATTTATTTTTGGTTTCTTTATATTATGATTACGAAATACATATTTTTGTTATATTCATTTGTAGACTACACTTAACCATTTATCATTACTTTTATTTTTTATAAACACATGATTCTCATGACCAAAAGTTTTTTTTTCTCTTTATAATTAAACCAAAAAACACACAAATTAATTAAAAACCACAAAACTCTGCTTAATTAAACTAGAATAAATAATAATTTCCCCCAAAAGAACAATCCAGTCCAGTGGATCGTTTATTGAGTCTCTTTTCTTCTTTATTAATCCATACCGAAAACTTCAACTTCTTCATCTTCAACAGCATTTTCATTCTCTTTATCACTATTTTTACCACTATTTTTACCCTTAATAACACTTCCATTTCTTTTTTTAGGATTGTTTGAACCTCTTGGAACATCTAAGAATCCACCAGTACTAAATTTCCCAGCTGGACTTGCACCTTGATTAAATCCACTTGGAGGTACTTGACTTATTGAACCATTTCTATTTTTCAATTCTTTTAAATAAGGTGATGGACTTTGAGATGAATCCTCTTCTTCATCTTCATCGTCGTCATCTTCATCATCATCTTCTGTGTATTTAGGGTTAAATTTAATTTCTTCATCTTCTGTGATTGTTTGTTCTTTAATTGGACTAACTTCATTCATACTAACTAATATACTAGCAGCTTCTAATAATTGAACTTGTTGATGTTTTGAAATCAACAATTTTTTCGTAACGTTCCATTCTGGAGTATGTTCCCAAAGATGTTTTGCAAGTGATGAAATATGTTTATAACCTTTACCACAAGCTTCACATTTCAGTTCTTCTTTTAAACGACCAGATTCACCTTCACTAATTCTTCGAACAACAAATTCTCTTGAAAGAAGCGGCACCGAGGTCGAAAGTTGTTGTTGTTGCTGGGATTGAGATTGATTATAAGTTGGTGGTGTTTGATGTACTGGAATATGAACATTTGTAGAATTTGGTGGTGAAAATGGTGTAGATGATGATGATATTGAATTATGACGTGAAGGTATCGTGTACGGTGCTGTTGCGACCGATGCTCTTCTCGAGAGATGATTGTTTGGATTATGACTATGCTGATATGAAGAAGTCATAATAAAATGTCTGTGTTGTTTATAGTATTCCACTGTGGAGACGTTGTACACCTTATTAATTTTTTATAGGCCCGATCAGTATCAAAAAACAGCAGGGTTAATTTTATCCGTGTAGCAACTGAAAGTGGGTGTGTCTGTCTTTGGGTATCTTCTGGGGAATGATAAATGAAGCGATATCTATTTGTCTATGAGTTTTTTCGTTGGTTGTTTGGTTCGGTTGAGTTTATGAATTTTTAACAATGAAGGTGACTTTTCAATTTAAATTTTGGTCTAAATTTTTTTTTTTGTTTGGATTTTTTTTTTTTTTTTTTTGGGCAGCTAAAAAAATTTTTGTTACGATTCACGTGACTTTTAAAATAAAATATTGTTGAATTTATTGATTTATTATTGGATTGTTTATTAGTTGGTGTGTTGAGGTTATATTGTGTTGGTTTGATTGGAATTAGTGAGTTTGGGATAGTTGGTTTGATCTGTTTTGGTTGTTTGGTTGTCGAGGAATTTTGTTGCTATTGTGAGATTGAGCCTCATGATGAGCATCAGCAATCGTTATGAGAATAATTGATTAATTGGTGGATATTTGTGGATTGATTGATTGATATTATTGATGATATTATTCCCATAGTTTATACTAGTTGATAATAATCCAATTAATCCATCTCATACTAAGCTCATCGCAATCACGTCAAACGCGTAAATCAAGATAACCAATACGCTAATCTACATCTACGAGATTATCCACTAAATCTAAACACTAATTACAGCAATATTCCTACAATTTAACCTAAATATTAATCCCATCAACACATCAATTCGCTTATTCTTATTCTTCAATTTAAAATTTACTTCGATTAAACGTTCAAATAGTAGCAAACAAAAACTGTCAGACGACTTAAAATTAACGGTTCAACCACGAACAGTCACATGCATATACTATTACACTATTATACTACTTAGATATAAAAGATTACACTCATAATCAATTGAAGACACCATTTCCATTGAATTAATCCAACAATCTTCCCATTTGATCGTTTTTATATCATCATTTCCTTATCATACGGATATAAACGGCCTGTTGCTTTATCGGATTCCACTACAATATACCCACATTAATCTAATTCATCACTTCATAATCTCTATAAATGCTAATAGATTGCAGAATCTTCATCTACACCATCACTATCACTAAAATCATCTAATCCATCATGATCATAGAATAAATGCTCTTCAAGACTTTGACTAGCCCTGCGATTTCTAGCTGATTTGTGTAATCGATCACCACGTTGAGAATTCTTCACTAATGAAGAATTATTTTTATTAAACATCAAATGTAAATCAATAAAATCTTTATTTTTATGAGTTTCTGAAGCAACTGTATTTGCTTCTTCTAAATTAATAATATAAATTTTACCCTTATAATATCTTAAAACTCCAGAAGTTAATCTTGCATGAGGATTAATACTAACACCAAATTTATGTATTTTTGCTAAAGTTTCTTTAGCTAAATGGAAATGAGTTTCATCTTTTATATCAATTGACATCATATCTTCAAAATCAACAGATATTGGTTCATATATGATATAATATCCATCAGTCTTGAAATGTAATTCATCTTTCCCATTATTATATGGTTTATCTTCTAAATATCCATAATCAATAACTTTTGCAATAACATCTCCTTGTAATGGTTGTAATTTATTATAAACATCAACACTAGAAATCCATCTTAAATAAGATTCATCAATTGAACGATGATATTGCTTTTGTGATAATGATCCAAATATAGAATCATTATTACCCATCGAATTAATTAATCTATTACCATATCGATAATAATCATTAAAATTAAAATCTTGTTGATCATATTGTTGATCATAAATAGATATTAGAACTTCTTTGGTTGAACAATCATGAATATTTAAATGTGAATAATGTAATTTATCTTGAAATAATTTTTTCAAATTAACACTTAGAGTTTGACATGACCAATCATATCCAATTGCAATGAATTTAATTAATGATTTTTCTAAATCAACTTTTTGTTTAACAAATTTAATACCTGTAGGAGTACTATATGTAAATGGACTTGGTTTAAATCTTTTAATTGGATTGACATAATCATTTCTTTTAATTAAAGAATCGGATTTTTGGAAAAGTTCCCAATCTTTAACAATTCTTTTATTTATAAGATCCATTTTGGAATTAATTTTATGATATGTTGTTGATGATATATTGAAAAAAGATCCAATTATTGATCTAATTGATAAATTTTCATCATTTTCAAAATTTGAATAACTAAAATGACGAACTTTAACTTTTGATATTAATTTCTTAACATCTTCAATTTCACCATCATAAATATCTTCAATTTCAAAAACACCAATCCAATAATAATCTAATATAATAAATCTATTAGTTTTAGAATTTAAACATATAGAAACACATTTTGTAAAATATTTTAAAAAATTATTAATTTTGGTAGATTCTAATCCATGAATTTTATCATCTTGGAAATTTTGCTTTTGTAATGATTTGAAATATAATTCATAACCTTCTCCAATACCTAAACTCATATGTACTAATTCCACATGAACTAATAATGCATTTAAAAATTGAGTATCTTTATCACTAATTCCAAATGCGAATGGAGACGTGGCAACTGAACCAATTGGTTTCAAAGAAACATTATCAGATTCATTCAATACAGGATGATATGATTCATCAGTATCATTGAAATATTTCCTTAGTTGTACTTCATCCATAATTTTCAATACTTTAAATGTCTTGATTATAACTTGAAAAATTTTATATTGGAAAACATCGAAAAATTCTCCACTATGCAATGTGAAATAACTTTGATACTCAACTGGTGATTGTAATGTAACAATATCATTAACAAGATTTATTAATTCATCATCATAACCTAATTGTTTAAATTTTTTGGAAATTAAATTTTCAAATTTTTTAACATACAAGTTATGATATTCTTTATTATCCAATTCAACACTTGTATCTATATCAGGTTTAAAATAAGGATATGACTCCCATATAAGGTCAGGTTTACCTGGTAAATAAAAATGTTCACCAATTTTTTCAATTCTATCCTTTTTATGTTTAAATCCAATATCATTACCAATAATTGTATCTCTTTCCAACACGGCATCTTTAAATCTGAAAATTCTAGTGTGTAATGAATCACAATTATCATCAATCAATTCAAATGGATTAGCATCATGATATGTAATATATGGTAAATCAAATTTATAAAATTGTTTTAAAGACTTTAAAAAATCTTGATTTGTTAATGTTTTAGAAAAATCACGTAACTTCTTGAAATCACCATTTAAATTATAAGTACAAAACACTGGTTCCTCTTCATCATCTTCTGGATCCAGAAGAATAGCCACCACCTTCTTATTAATCATCTCTCGGTTGTTAATAGTACAGGAAATGTTTTATTATATGATCTATTGTATAATTAATCATATATTTTTTTTCTATCAAAACCGATGAGCTAAAAAAGGGAAAATCCGGGTATGAATATAGTCATGTGATTCTGCCCTCGGAAAGATAAATTAAGTAGATTAATGAAGTTTTTAGAGTACTATAGGTGGGAAAAGGGGAATTATATAGAAGCTTTGAAGAGATATAAATGATGATGACGAATATGATATTTGTGGCTCAAAAATAGTGCTTCTTTGGGTCTTTAAACTACTCAATTCACCGTTTGATGGGTATTAATACTGATCTTACACAGAAAAGCTATATACACCAAAACTAATCACTAATAGATGGAAAAAACACCAAAGTAAACCTATAAATCATATATTAAACCCTCTAAACCCCCAATATGCCCATAATTCCCCAATTGTACCAATAAATTCCCCTAAAACTCATCATAATGGATTATTACATAAGCACCAGCATTAAATTTTTATCAAAAAACGTCAACAAAGGCGAAATTTAACAGACAACGATAAAATTGTTTCTTTAATATTAAATAGATCCATTGATTTATAATTCTGATTCAAGATGGTTGTTGATACAGAGTACTATGATATATTACATATAACACCAGATGCCACAGCAGCTGATATTAAAAAGGCATATCGTAAAAGATCAATTAAAGATCATCCTGATAAGAATCCAAATGATCCAAATGCTACAGAAAAATTCCAAGCTATATCTCAAGCATATCAAGGTATGTAATGCTACTATTTAAGGTTGAGGTGAAGACTGACTAACATTTTAGTTTTGAGTAATGATGAATTGAGAGCCAAATATGATAAATTTGGTAAAGAATCTGCAGTTCCAAATGAAGGGTTTGAAGATGCTGGTGAATATTTTGCAATGATTTTTGGTGGTGAAGCATTTGTATCGTATATTGGTGAATTAAGTCTTTTAAAAGATTTGACCAAAAGTGCTGAATTGAATGAAGAAGAAGAGAAGGAAAAAGAACAAGAAGAGAAGGTTAAGAAGGAAAAAGATGAGAAAGTAAAAGAATCCACAGAGACACCAGCTTCCCCTGAAGCAAAGACAGAAAGCAAGAAACAAAAAGTGGAAGAAACGAGGAGCTATTCAAAATCAAAAGAGACTCTTAGATTAACAGCCGAAAGTGAACTTTCAGAATCATCAGAAACTGATGAGGCAAAAGAGAACAAAGAAAAGGAGAAATCTAAATTAGAGGAACATGAAGAAGAAGTGCGTCAAAAGAAGGAAGAATCTGTTAATGTATTATCCAAAAAATTAATTGAAAGATTATCCGTTCTTACAGAATCTGCATATGATGAAGATTGTAAAAAATCATTTCAATCTAAATTTGAAATAGAGGCTAATTTACTTAAAATGGAATCATTTGGTCTTGATATACTTCATACAATAGGGCGTGTTTATGTCACAAAAGGTGAAACATATTTAAAATCTTTACAATTTTTAGGATTACCAGGATTTTTCTCTTCAGTTAAAGCTAAAGGTGGTATAGTTATGGATACATTTAGAACTATTTCCACTGCACTTGATGCTCAATCTACAATGCAAGAATTAGAAAAATTAAAAGAAATAAGAGAAAGTACAGAAATACTTAAAGATGAAAAAACTGGTGAAGAAATACCAAAACCAACAGAAGAAGAAATTGCAGAACTTGAAAAATTACTTATGGGTAAAGTCTTAAATGCAGCATGGCATGGATCAAGATATGAAATTCAATCAACTTTAAGAGATGTTTGTGATAAAGTTTTAGAAGATGAAGAAATTAGTTCTGCTGATAAAAAACGTAGAGCTGAAAGTTTAATTTTATTAGGTCAAGTATTTTTAAAAATAACAAGAACAAAAGTTGAACAAGAAGAAGCTCAAATATTTGAAGAATTAGTTGCTGAAGCTACAAAGAAGAAACAACATAAATAGAGAATATACATAATTTGAACTAATTATAATTTTTAAAGACCTGCTCTACGTTCCTTTTGAGATGGATTTGCAGGTTTACCATTAAAAATATCTTCTGCAACTAATTGATCAGCACTAACTCTTTTTGGAATATAATCCAATACACTTTCCAAATCAATTTTTTTTGGTATTCTTACAATACCATTCTCATCTGCAATAATTAAATCATTAGGTTCAATAGTTTCATAAATATTTTCACCAATATTAATCTCTAATGGTACTTCAACACCAATAACTTTAACAACAGATTGTCCAGCAGTAGTACCTAATCCATAAGCAAATACTGGATATTTTAAAGAACGATGTTCATTAACATCTCTTATTCTTCCAAATACAACTGTCCCATTAGCATTTAAATATTGTGCTCTTGTACTCATTAATCCACCATAAAGGGCATTGTTCACTTTAACATAAGGTGCACCGTCTCTTTGAAGGTCTTTTGTTAACCCAATAACAACAATAGAACCTTCTGGGATATGATCAATATAACCACCTTTAACAGCAGGTCTTGGATCATCAACAGGTGCGAATAAAACAGTATAAGCAGTTCCTACAATGGAACCTTCAGGAGTACCATGAGAAAATTGTGTTAAATTTGGGAAAAATCCACCATTTTTTAAACCATGTTTTAATAATGAATCACTAACATCACAAGGAGTGAAATCTTTTAAAAATTTAACAGCATTTTTTAAAATCTTTGAAGTCATATTTGTGGAAAAGAAATTGTTTGCCTAGTTGTTGCTCTTTTCTAAATCTGGGGGTACACTGATTTTAACTAATGTAAGAATTCTTAACTAAATTGGGGAAGTATAATTTTAATCAACTAATTGTAAATTGAATATAATTCACCACAACACAAAGACCCTTTATTTTGTTGAATCAATTGAAAAGGGTGTATATTGATTCATAGGTATTAATTAATCATTATATGGATTAGTGGAAAATGAGATCTGCCATACGATTTGACGTGTCAATAAGGAAAATATTACCGGCACGTAAATTTGTGACAGCTTTAGAAAAATGTTTATAAATTTGTTGAACTAATGGTGTTTATTGTATTGGATTGTATTGGATTGTAGGAGATGAAGTATGTATGAGAGAATGGTTAATGTGTGGGATTATACTAACGTTGATATAGTCAAGTGCGAAACACAGAGAGACTTAATCAAAGAGAGTTGGAAGCTGGTGTGTCCATCGAGGCATCATGGCATAACGAATACAACGATACTGCCTATATATGTGAGTATTTATGCATCAGGGGTGTTGGAGCATTACTAACAATGGAACAGTTTTTGGATCACTGCCCTATGAGTTAACAGAGGGTGATATTCTGATAATATTTTCACAGTACGGGATACCGGTTCATCTTAAACTTGTGAGAGATAAAGAAACAGGAAAGAGTAAAGGATTTGGGTATTTGAAATATGAAGATCAACGGTCAACCGTGTTAGCTGTAGATAATCTCAATGGTACAAAAATTTTGGGGAGAATAATACGAGTTGATCACACTTATTATGAAGAACGTGAAAGGGATGAAGAGTACGAAAAATTGTTAGAAGAAGAGCTTAAGAATGATTTTGCTGATTTGGACCAAGAAGATGATGTAAAAGAAGAGAAACCAGAAGATGATGAATTCCAAGATCCATTGTTGCTGATGCAAAAGAAGGAAGAATCGGAAAGGATCACGGACAAAAAGAGACACAGAGATCACAAAGACAGAGAACATACTCACAGAAGCAGTCATAGAAGTAGTCACAGGGAGAACCATAGAGATGATGAGAGAAGTAGTGAGCATAGAGAAAGAAAGCACAAGGATGACCAAGAGCACCATCGTTCAGATCATAGGGAAAAGAGAATAAGGAAAGAAGGAGAATCTGAAAGAAGTAGAAGCCATCGTCATCACTCGTCTAAGGACAAGAGAGACTACAAAACTGAGGACCAATCTTCCCCAAACAAATAATTAATAAATATCCTGGATTAAATATTACAACAACTCTCTATTTACACACGACTTGAAATGTAGAAATTACTCTTCATCACAACCACCTAGATCGATTTCATCAACTTCTTTTCCTAATGCTTCAGCAACTTCTTCTTTTAAAAGAATCCCCAATTTGTGTTTTGTTCTTAATGATTGCCAAAATGGTTCAACATAATCAAATCTATTTTAAATGTTAGTTTCTAACAAACTTATTCTCCCTTTCTCTTAATACTCACCTATCAGGACCAGAGACTGGACTACTTAGCCATATCTGTTTGTTTGGAGGTTGTTTATTGATGACATAAGTTCCATTTGGTGGTAATGTCAAAGTAAGAACACCGTGCTAAAAAGTTAGTTTTGACCTTAGAAGAATACACTATTTTTAAACATACCGAATATTCAGCATCAATTTGTGGATTTTCCTCACTCAATGCTTCAAGTGAGTCTGTCAATGTTTCGAGATACTCCTCGGATATCTTATGAAAAGTGTTGGCATCAATATCGGTGATTCCCTGTTGTAAAGCATCACTATCACTTGATGTAAATCTTTTAGATGTTAGATTTGGATATGTTAATTTGACTCTATTCTGGAAACATTGGGTTCCTGGAGTTAGCCTTGTACTAAAAGCCCTCATGCATTGTTGAGTCAATCTCTTTCCTGTCAATCCCCTAGTAGCACCAATCATTTTAACACTAGCCACAAAGATAGTTCAATTCAATTGTATTCTTGTTGTAAAGGTTGGTCATAGTTTATCTTTTCGATTCGATTTGCCAATACAAAATTTAAAGGCCACAGTAAATTACGCAAATTACGCAAATTGGCGGAATAAATTGCGAAGTTATAACCGAATTAGGAAAGTTTGGTCATTTTCGGTAAAGTCGTGAAAAAATATCAGATCAAATAACGTCTCAATTATTCAACATCTCTTTTAATTTTTTACTCTTTTATAGAAGTACAATCAATCCATAATGGAGTTGCTCGCATATATCGTCATCTTTGCTGTCGTTGTGTTCTTCATTGCGTTTCTTCCACTCATCTCAGGTGTCGCTTCATACAAATACCAAACCACTAATAAAGATTACGACTCCAAAAAGAAAGATGATGAACCAATAATTACACATCAAGGTTACTTATCACCAGAGGAGAGAGCTGAATTAGAGGCTAAATCAAGCTCGAGAAACTCAAAGTTCTCCAACCTAAAGAAAATACCAAATGTTTCTAAAAGAGATATACCTTTTAAATTCACTCCAAAGATTGATGGTAATAGTCAAATACGTAATAGAAAAGTTAAACAATCAGGTGTGGATTTAGATCCATCAAATTTCGATTATGATCTTGACGAATTGATCAGAGAGGAAAATGAAGAAGATGCCAGAGAACAAGCACAAGAACTTCAACAAAGATTATACAAAGGTGAAAATGTCCAAGAAATGGCTTAATCATGTACAATTAGAGATCTTAATATTTAATGTCCTAACGAATTAACTTATTGTAGATTTTGTAACAAATATTTCTGTTTTTTTGGGGGTTTTAATTATACAATATGACTACCAATCAACTAATTTACAATTTTTTTTCCTCTCTCTTCTCTCACTTTCTATGTCATTCAATATTGACCATAAGCACCTGCACCAGGAGCATAGGTTTGTCGACCACCGGCATAAGCATTATTACCATAACCACCATAGCCACCATTACCTTGGCCATATCCTCTACCACCTCCTGGTTGTTGTCTTTGTCTTTGCTCTTGCTGCTTGTTCTTAATCAATGTCTTGAAACCATTACACAATGAAGTAACATCTGGATATTCATAACCGTTAAGTTCGAAACCTTTTGGAACAGCTTTAACGTTCCAAGTGTACATCTCACTATTCGCACTAGTTTTGAATAATAACAAGAACCAACCAGGTCTTTTATGGCTTAAAGCAAATGCATAAGAAGCTCTCTTTGGATTGGCTTTAGAATAATTATCCAACCATTGAATCACTTCATCTCTGGTTCCTGAACGGAATTTATCATGATATGTCATTTCGTTAATCTTCTTAACAATTTCACCAATATAAGTTTCAATAATTTCATCCAAATCAGTAAATTCAATGTTACCAATAGTGAGTCTTCTTCCTAATGAGAAGTCATTTTCTTTATCATGTTCCACAACATCAACGTGTTGATATAAATTGTTGTCAACTTTCCAAGTAATAGCAATATGGTTGTTACCTTTAGAGGATGGTCTAATGATCAAACTACCACGTTCTTTTGGTGCCAAATAGTTTTGAGCTTGAACTGAATTGAAATTCTGGAATAATGGATGTTTGATAACTCTATTAGCTCTTTTACCTGAATCACTCTTGACTTGTTCAGCTCTTTCATCAGCAGCTTCTTGATCGAAATCCCATTGACTACTTTCTTTTTTGAAATTGGTTCTAGTAGCTGGTGATTTGACATCACGTTCAAGTAAACTGACAACAGCACTGAAATTTTCATAATCAATTTCCAAAAATTTTGCAGGAACAGTTTGACCAACATTATATATCTCAGCTAATGGTCTGTCATCACCTCTTGGAATAGCCGATTCTGCATTCGCAACACATTCAATTTGATTTGACGTTATACCATTGATTTGATAATTACCAGTTCTCTTGATATTAACTGGCATGACAATTCCAACATGGAATGAATCTGGTGAGTCACCAGTTAAGGTCTCAAACACTTCTTGAGATTGTAATATATGGAAATTTCTTCTGATTTCACCAAAAGGTCCTTGAAGTTCCTCCAAAATCATTTGTAAAGTGGCTCTCTTTTTCTTTTGATACGTCACTTCCAATTGTCTAGAATAATCTTCTAAAATCAAACTTTGTAGAATTTCTGCACCTCTTTCCATCAATCTATCTATAATGGTTTCACCTGCTGGCGCATCTTTCAATTCTTCAATTTCATCTTCATCAAGATCTAAAGCATCCGCAGCCATCTTATCAGCAAGTGCATAATCTTCTGGATGTATTCTGGTATCATCCAAGATTGTAACAGCTTCTGCATCTTCATTTGATTTAACAGCTGCTCTTCTTGTATGATGTTGTGGGATTCTCAAGAAACTTGCACAATTCAAGAAAACAATTTCACCAATTGGCATGTTTGGATCAGTAATCAAAGCTTGACGACTGAATAATGAATTTTGTTGAATAGCTCTTAATAGCCCAAATGCTTTACGTTCACCTAAACCAGAGATATAAGGTAAAGCTGCAGCCAAGTACTGACTTGAAACACATTTGTTAACATCAACACCAACCATATTGACGATATCAACAAGCCCTGTTATGATTGCTTGTTGTAGTTTATCCTCATTCAATAAACTTTGGTGTTTATGAATAGACAATGAATTAACATCTGATCCAAGACTTATATATTCAAGTAATGGAGATTGTAAATAACGTGCCAATGCAATAGTATATCTAACAATGGTTGGCTTATCTGGGAATTCTTCAACTGCTCTTGTGGATAATTGATATCTACTTGCGACTTCATCATTAACCCAGACTAGAGGGATCAAGTCATTGTCAACAGTCAAACGGTGTTCTTCAATGGCTTTTTCAATAGCTTTATATAATTTGAAACTTTGGACATTGAAACCATTTATTCCAATAACATCTGGTTTTAGATCTTTCACAACAGCTGCTAATTCAACATCAAATGCAATTTCACCTTCTTGTAATCTATCCCTGTGACGTAATGGATTACCATCCAATTTTCTGTCTTCAATAAACTCACCATGTTCACTAACTAATGAGCAAATAACAGCATCCATACCAAATTTACCATTACCTGCTGTTATAGCAAGAACTCTTGGAACAGTACCAAATTCAGTCCCAATTGGTTTGTATGGAGCTTGATCAATTTTCTTTAAGAATGCAGCACGAACATCGTAGAACAAAATACGTTCACATTCACGACGAATATCTTCTTTAATGTTCAAAACCACTAATGGATGTAGTTTCTTGACAGAAATATCTAGAGCTGAACGACGGAATTCATTCCATTCGGCAGCAACATCTGATTGACCGTCTGATGCGATACCATTGTATAAAGTTTCAAAGAAACTGTCAAAAGAAATGATTTCTAATTTAATTTCCACAAGATGTAAAGATTCAGCTTCCAACATTCTTAGAAACAAATCTGGTTGAGCATATAATGATTCCACTGAACGATTAATAGCATATTTGAAATCAGCATAAGGACTATTTTTATCAATTTTCAATCTACCTTGTTCTGTAAGACTGATACTTAATTTTGAATAAGTACGAAGCATTTCTCTCAAATATCTTCTGACTCTAACATCAACGAATAATTGTTCAGCAAAATAATGTTTAGCAACTTCTAATGCTTGAGAAGGTTTGGCATATAATGAATTAGGATCTTCACAAATTTCTTGTACTATAGCATATGGTGTTCTTTCATCGTCAATTGTTGGATACAATCTTGTATTCTGTATAATGTTTTCAGCAGCTTGACCAGCTGGTATACCAATGGCACGAACCACATCATAAAGTCTATCTGCTTTGACTTTTTCATATACAGAACTCTTGTTGTGTTTTTTCAAACCCAAATCTTTCAATTTATCACCATAGTTGAAATTGATATATTCATGTAAATCTTGAAGTTCAGTGATAACACGAGCTGAAGAAAAGTAAGTTGTAACAACTTCGTCATCAAGTTCCAAATCAGTAATAAGTTTTTCAACTTGTTTTCTTTTCTCAAGCAATGCATGAAATTCAATATCTAATTGAACAACACGCCATAAATCATCTTCAGTTAATAATGTGCTAACATCTGTTTGAACATCTTCACCTTCACCAATAATTGTAGTTTTTAATAAATGATCACGACGATGTGAATAGATGAAAGGAACTTCTAAATTCTGTTTAGCAATAAAAGTTAAAGAATCAGAAACAGCTTGTTTGAATGCAAATTGGTCATATTGTGGATCACTTGCTAAGTTCTTTTCAGTTTCTAATTGATAGGAAACCCATTCTTTTTCATAATAGAAATCATCATCATTCAAATCATAATTCTTAATATGCTTTCTCAATTCTTGGAAACGTTCAGGAACATCTGTGTCTCTAATTATTCTATCATTATCAGTCAATAATCTTGCCTTCAATTCTTCAGGTTCATAAATATCTTGAAGTTGTGGTCTGGCTTCATCTTCTTTTTCACCTTCATCTTCTTCACCATCAAGGGCCCAAGCATAATCTTCACCATCACCAAAGATTTCATAAAGCTCTTCCACTTTTTCTGATTCAATTCCTGAGATTTCTGTTGGTTTTAAACGTGTTTGTTTACGTCTTTCACGGGCTTCTTCACGAGCCTCTTCATCCAGATCAGAGAATTCATCTTCTTCAATGAAATCATCTAATTCATCAACCATGCTTCTTTGAGTTTTGTTTGGAAGTCTAGAAGCACCATCTGCAGTATCTTCACGATCATCTTCATCTTCTTCATCAGAGAAGAAGTCATTCAAGCCGCCTCTTCTCTCTTGAACTTCATCTGCTGGTGCTCTTTTTAAACGTTTGAATTTAGTCTTCTCTTTTGAGGTTGTGACACCAGAGTTTTCCATAAGTAAGTCCAAATCATCCTCATCTAAACGACCTTCATCTTCTTCTGCTCCGTTTTCACGTTCAGCTTTTTCACGACGACGTTTATGCTTCTTTTTTCTTCTTTCATTAGCTTCTTCATCTTCATCATCAACAATGAATCCCTCTCTTATCTTTTGGATTTCTTCTTCATCGTCATCCTCTTCTTCTTCAGATGAATCAAAAGCTTCTTGGTTCGTTGGTTGAAGATCATCTCCTTCTCCTTCGGAGGATCTATGCTTCAACTCTTCGTCACTCAAATCAGACATCTTGAAACCTGCTTCAATTGCAAACAAAAGAGCAAAGAATCAATAAACCAAACAAATAAAAGTCAATAAAGGTGATCCTAACCTGACTCAAATGTAATGGGTGATTTAGATGTTTGATATCTTTAAAACTTCGATTGGTTTATTGACAGTTTTTGTTGTTGTTCGTTCATTTCCACCAATATTAATTTTCAAACTATATATTCGCGGGCCGGGTAAATATATAAAGATTTCGAAATTTTAGTGCCATTTTAATGTAAAATATTACAGATAAGAAGTCCTATAAAAGGGTTGTTAAACTCATTCATTTCAAGTATTTGTCATAATGACGGTTAAGCTTTTCGTTAAATTGTTTGTTCTTATCATTGACTGTTGATATGGGTTAGTAAATTCATCATCATTGGGCAAAAACAACAAAAATCTATACTCACTGTATGTATTGGTCTCTTCATAATCTTTTCTTCTCCTTAGTTTACGAGCATCTGACCCCTTCATGTTACCTACTAGTCTATCTATAGCAGCTTTGGAAGGTTTATTTGTGAAATCCACTTCTTCATTATCTTCATCTTCATCGTCTTCTCCATTTCGTATCTTCTTTTGTTTCAATCTCTCCTTTTGTTTCAAGTATTCCTCTTTATTTATCTCTAGATTGTCAATTTCTTTTTTATATGATTGCTCAGCTAGTTGAGAGTAGTTAACAAATCCTCCATTATTTTTATTTTGATTCTTTGCTTCTTGCTTTTTATCCCATTTTTCATGATCCTCAATACTATAATCCCAACCTTTCTTTCTTTCCCAGTCCTCTCCTTTCTCTTTAGACTCTAGTTTATCTAATTCTTCTAACGCCTTCTCCTGTTTTTGTTCAATAGACCTTAGCTTTCCTTCACCTATTGATAATTTCTTGTGTTCTTTGAATAACTCTTCTCTATTCTTTTTTTCACCTTCTGTTTTACGTTTCTTCAATTGCTGCAGCTTCTGCAATCTCTCATCAAGACTTCTAGCACTCATACTATTCAACAAACTCAAATTCCTGTTAATTAACTCAAATATTCAATGAAAATATTTCCTCTAAACATTTTGTGCTACAAACCAAAATAAAAATAATCTGTCATTTTGTCACGGTTCACATCGAGCGACTGAAAAAAAAAAATTTATAGAGCTCTCTATTTCCAAAACATGATGAGAAGCATTGAAAGATAGATCAATCGAATTCATAGCTCATATCATGTCTTTATCAGAGCCATACACACTGGATAAGCTTCCTAGAGTTTCAGGTGTCACTGAGCGTTGTAAAGTCTCTAGAAATAGTGACTCAGACACACTACATGTTGGTATATCTGGTGCTTCAATATCAAACTATATCTTAAAACCAAGTCCGAAATTGATATGGTCTCATTCTACTCCTCCAAGTAGTGTCATAACTAGTTTGGAGAACAAAGACAACCAATATATTGTTGGTATTTATAATAAGACAAAGAAAAATCATAGTTTACAAGTTATTGAAAAATTAGAAAATGATTCTAAATTGGTTAAAGAAGTTGAATTCGAATCCAAGATAATAAATATTAAAGCTTTGGAAGATTCATTTATTGTTGTTTCTGAAGAATCTGTTTTTGGTTTTAATCTAGACTTTGAAATTCAATGGGAAAGTAAGAATCTTTACACAGCTATATTTGCAGACTTTATAGAGAAGGATGTAATTTTAGTTGTTGAACATCAAACTAAGAAGAACAATTTAAATTATAGACTCATTTCATCCACAGGAGCAGAAGTTAATTCCAAGATTGTTGAATCTAAAACAAAATTCACAGATTTGAAATTTGCATATTCCGAAGGAACATTATATCAATTTCATGAAAATAGCATCACATTATTACAATTACCACATTTTGCGGAATCCAAGAGCATCGAGCTTGAAGAACTATCAATCAATGGTGATAAGAAGACAGTTTCAGTGGAATCTCCAGCCAAAGATAGACTACTATTAACTGTTGATCAAGAAATTTATTTAATAAACACAAAATTCAACATTATTGTTTCTCAAACTTCTTCATCAAAATCAAAAGCACAAGTTTTACTTACAACAAAGGGAAGAAACGCACACACACCAGTCTTTGGTATTATTTTGAGAGATAATGATATATCTGGTGTTTCAATCACATTGGATTCAAATACTTTAAAAGATTCATTAGGTAAAAGAACTAATACTCAAAGTACTCAGATATATAAATCAGTTCCATCAATTTTTGAAATTAAAGATGAAGAAATTGATATAACCAAATTAACAAAAGCTAAAGATTTTGATACTGCATTATTAACATTCCTTAAAGCTGAGAATGATTATTATACAGAACAAGACAGAGTCGTTGATTCAAAATTCATCAAACATATTGTTTCTCATATTTTCCAAAGTGGTGAATTACCAGAACGTGTATTGACTTATTTGTTGACACATCCGTTATTCCCAACCATTGATGGTTTATTATCACTTTTAAGATCTAAACCAAGATTATTGAGACAAGCTGTGGTCACTGCTAATGTGTCTATTAAGGAATTGAATCAAGAATTAAACATCACAGATAGTGATGAAATTTTCAAAGATATTATTACAAGATTACTTGAGTTCCCAAAGGATAAATTAAATTTCAAAGATTTGGATAGTTTCAAAATTGTGGAACGTATTATAAATTTAGACTATGGATATGAATTGATTTCATTACTTATTGATGCTAGTGGGTTGTTCACTTGGAATGATGATTTAATTTTACAATTACAACAAGTTCTTGAAAACAAGGTGGAAGCATTGGACAGTGCTGCTAATGCACTTGCTGTTATTGAACAAGTTGAATTGAAGCATTTCAAGAGTGTTAAGAAAGTGCCAGTCTACTCCATAGAGAAACTCACTATATAACCAATCAAATAGATATATATATAATGAATTCTATTGTAGCTTTAATACCATCCGTGTGACTTTTTCCAACAGCTGTCAAATTTAGTGACATAGCTCCGGGGCTCGAGATCCTCTCATCAAACTTCACCAAAGGATTCATTTTGAAGATTGTTAAAACTACCTAATAGACAGTCACCAGTCACCTCAGAATATATTCCACATCAGTGTCATCTTAAGAAGTCTTTGCAACTAACTAATATTTTAATCGGTTTTAAACCCCAGTTTTATATCGGTGGTTTCTTAATTTAATACCCGATACATACACGATAAATTCCTATAATGGACTGATTCTTAATTCGCAAAGGTGTAAAAAACTTGATATATAAATATAAGGAGAAGTCCACTTCTTAGTTGCTGAGTTATACTCGATGATTTATCAAGAATATAGTGTGTTAAGATGACTGATAATTGGACAAGTGGTTCTTCTAACTCAAAAGAGGTGAGTATTGTTGTTTGAGGTGTATTGTTTTAAGCATCACGACTGACAGGTTTTTGGGAAAGAAAAATGCAAATGAGGTAGCTTTACTCGAATGGTTGAGAAAGAAACAATCTGAATTACAAGATAAACCAGAATTAGTTTTGAAAGCAATTGATGAGTTTTCTAAACGGAAACATTTTATGAATATTGGTCCTTCTAAAGGTGCGATATTAGCTGAAGAATTACAAAAGACAAAACCAGAAGTTGTTGTGGAGTTGGGTACAAATTTTGGATATTCTGCAATTTTAATTGCTAATGAATTAGTCAAGATTGGTTCAACTGAATCCAAAGTTTATACTTTTGAGATTGATCAAAATTTATTCAATATTGCTGAAGAAATCATTAAAATTGCAGGTTTACAAGATCGTATTGTACAAATTTTTGGTAAGGCAAGTGATAAATATGAAACACTTATTGATGAATATCATGTTGAAGAATTTGGATTTCTTTTCATTGATCATTGGAAATATCTTTATGTACCAGATTTACGTCTTTTCGAAACTGAAGGTCTTGTTACATTAGGAACAACATTATTTGCAGATAATGTGATTATGCCAGGTGCACCAGATTATATTCAATATGTTGAAGCACCACCAAGTTGGAAACAAGAACATAATATTAGACATAGGAATGTTAATGGTCTTCAATATCCTGGGAAATGGGGGTTGTTGTATGATTCCAAGATTGTTGAATCTGTTAGCAGTAATGGTCAAAGAGATGGTGTTGAGATCACAAAATGTGTCGGTGTTCTTGATGCTTGATACATCTAGGGATCATTTAAGTCATAGGAAGTTTCTATTGTATAGCTTTTCCATTCATGCACTTTCAAAATAACCATCTTTTCATGTAATTCGTTGTCCGATGGTAACATCCCATACTATATTAATCAACAGATACCCAACATCATAATAGATTAACTTCATTCTGAAACAACAATCAGATGTTCTTGAACGATAAATATTAATTAAGAAATGACTTTTGTCGTTTCGTGATGGTGCCAAACTTTAGTGCCCTTACCCAACAAAAAACACGATCTAATCAAATCTACAAAAGTTGTATCAAAAATCTCTATAATCTATTAAAAAAACCAAACTATATTTATAAAATGTTTTATATATAGCAAATAAGTAAAACCCAAATTGATTCCTCACCCATTGAGAGAATCCTAGACCCAAAATAAACAAGAAAGAACAGCTATTTTTCTTTTAATTGAAATGAACTCTGAAGAGTAACTCTGGCCCAGCTCATGATTTTATCTTCTTCTTATATGTAATGTTGTATGGTGTGTGTAAACTCAACTTAGAATTTGTTGGCAGCTAAAGCAGCTTCAGAAGCATGAGAGTATTCATTGATTAACAATTGGAATGTATCATCTTCAGCATTGTAACCAGTAACTTTAACATTTGACAGATCTGGAACAACGATATCAGCACCGAAACCTTTAACAGTGTCCTTGTCATAAGTTGAAGCGATACCAATAACCATACAACCAGCTTTTTGACCGGCAGTGATACCAGCTGGAGCATCTTCGAAGACAACAACTGACTTATCAGTAGCTTTGTAACCTAATCTTTCTCTACCTTGTAAATAAGGTTCTGGATGTGGTTTACCATTAGAAACAGATTCAGCAGTGATGAAAACTTCTGGTTTTTCCAAGTTCATGATTTTGAACCATTTAGTAGCCATTTCATAAGTACCTGAAGTGGCAACAGCAACTCTTTGTTTATTATCAGGAGTTTGTAATTTTAAAATTTCACGAACTAAATCTGGTGAACCTTTAATTTCTCTAGCAGCTGAACCAAATTTATCTGGGATTGAACCTTCTAATTCTGAAACTAATTTTTCATCAGCAAAATCTGGAGCATATTTGGCAATAACATCATAAGTTCTCCAACCATGAGAAACATCAATAACTTCTTGAGAGTTGAAGTATGGTTTATCTTTTCCGAATTCTCTCCAGAATTCAGCAATAGCTGGTTGTGAAACAATGATGGTACCGTCGACATCAAATAAAGCAGCGTTGACGTTAATGGCGATTGGTTGTTTTGTAATTGTCATGGTGTATAATAATAATTTAATAAATGATTGTGTAAGAACTAATGTCTTGATAAGATGAAGATCTTACTCATAATTCAATTGAGAGATATCAGGAAATGGAACTACTTATATACATTTTTTAAAATTTTTTTGTGGAATATCTTTTATCAAAGTGAAAATGTACCTGATGTACACATGTTCCTTTTGCAATCAGTCAATCTGCACACATGTTCGTGATGATACATAACTTTTTTTTTATCAGGAGCCCAAAAGAAACAAAACATCACCTTTTGTGAAAGTTTAAAAAAAAAATTTGGATCAAGAGATGGCTTAAAAGAAAAGACGGTAGAGCCAACTGCTGGGCAAGAAGAATATACACACCGGTTAGAGGATAGGCTATTTGGAAGGCTATCTGGTGATCACTAGATTGTACAGATACATCTGATGAGTATAATTTAACTGACCATATGGGTACATCTCTTTGTAAGGTGATTCTTGATTGTATCTTTTAATGACTAAAGCTCATTATTACGTTCCATTCAAGCCTTAACGGACCGTTGAAGCTTTGTGATGATGAAATTGTGAGGATCTAGAGTCTGTTCAATGATATCACAATTCTACTAAAACGACACATCAACACATCACTTCACACAAAAATGTCTTCAAGATGAAGCCTGAATTTATGTTATTTATGCTTAGTGACGTTGTGATTTATTAATTTTTATAGTGTTGTGTCCGCGCGTATAGTTTTTCCGGTGGTTCGGATTATTGGAATAGCGCGATGGGCTTGTCTCGAAGCGGAAGAAGAAACGCCATTAGGCGAAATAGGCGCAAAAAGAAAAGCGCCAGGCTCTGGGCAAAACGATTTTAATTCTGTTTTCCGGATTGGGATCTTTTGCCAAATTTGCACAATTACCGTAAACAGTAATTGCCCAATTAGGTGTATTTTGTGATGTTTTCCTAATTTTTGTATTCCTTTGAATCAACACTTGAAAATCTATAAGCGGTATGACAACAATATTCAACTAAGCGCTACGCAATTCTAGATCTACCTAAACCCAGTTCTGGAGTATACGGATCAAGAAGTCAATACGAATCCATCAACAAACAAATATCCCAATTGGATTCTTTTAGGAATTGATACAGGATTGAATACGTAATTGAGTACTTGAAGGTTCCACGGTTAGATCTTCAACAGGTTTTGAACAATTATCAACAAAAACAGATCGGATCAAGGTTCACTGGATGAACTCGGAACTAGTTTGATATAGAAGAACCAAAACAAATAACAACAGATTAATCAATTATATCCAAAACTAAAATCAATTGAATTGAATCAATATGGCAATTACGTCTCCTTTTAAAAAACTATCACATAGTCGGGAAGGTTCAAGAGATGAAACATCAACACAACCCAATACTCATCAGAGGAAAAGTTCAAAGGGGAAACCGGTGATACAACGAGGAGGTTCTCAAACTCAACAGATATCAGGTCAAGGACTTCATAAAAAATCAAATACTGTGACAAGTGTTAGTTCTACAAATTCAACAAATTCAACTTCTTTAGCACAACAATATGAAAGTGATAAACAAAGATTGATCAAATATTGTTTTTCTAAACATGAACCTGATGGAACATTATCAGAGAGTTATATAACCCATGTTCGTTTGATTGAAGATTCATCATATCCATCATCAAAACCACCATCAACCTCAAATCCTTCAAATAAAAAACATCGTATTTTAGCATTAGCTGTTCAAAAAGATGGAACAGTTAGACTTCATAAAGGTAGAGAGAATCCTAATGGTTCGTTCCAAATAGGTAGAACATGGTCAATTGCTGAATTATCACATCTTATAAGAGAACCAACTAATGATACTGGATTCATAGCCAAGTTGAGGAAAAATTATTATTGGGAAACAAATAGTACTAAGGAAAGACAAGTTTTCGTTACTAGTCTTGTGAGAATTTATAGAAAATTCACAAATGGATTTGTTCCATTCTTGATTAATTGGGATTTAAGTATCTTTGGACTTGATGAGGAAAATTATAAAATGTTTATTGATAAGAAATGGCTCGAGAGAAAAGAATCTGTTGCATCAACTACTTCTATTCCAAGAAAACAATCAACAACTTCAGAGGTTTCACTTCCTAAACAACAACCACAACAACATAGACCATCAGTGACAAAAGCTCTAGAGACAAAACCTGTATCACCAAAGAAAACAACAGATCCTTCTGAATACAGATCATTATCCCCACCAAAGAGAGAACTACCATCATATAATGATAGAAAACATCAATATGCATCTGATGCAAGCTTGAACTCAAGAAGACCTTCTGAACAATCAAGTGGGAGAAATCATTCAAAGCCTCAACTTTTCGCAACAAGCACCGCATCTTCAAGTGGATCCAAAGATCATGGTTTATTACCTGCTGTGTCAACTCCTCAATTGGCAAAGAAATCTAGTTCAAGTTCATCATCAATACCAAAACAACCTGCTCCTGATCTCCCAGTCGATGACGATCAAGATTCGAATGCTACACCTGATGATTTAACCAGAGAAATCAGTCAACAACTTGATTCTTTAGCACTAGGTGGTGATTCAGACATCCCTGAAAGAAGAGATATTGATGGAATTCCAATACGGAAAGATACTTCATTAGATTCACAATTAAAACCCCCATCTTCTGGAAGTGCACCTAGATCCGCTAAAGATATTGAAATCGTGGCACACAGAAAATCAATGCATGAATTTGAGCAAGATGAAGAAGATGAAGATGAAGATGAGGATGATTCGGATGATGATGATGGTGACATCACGGATATGTACCAAGATGCTTATGGGGAAAAAGAAGAAGAATCTAAACCAGAACCTTTCCCTGGTACTCAACCAACAGAATCAGAACCATTCCCAGGGACTGAAAGAGATTTTACACCAGATGAATCCTATGAAAATTCATTTGATACTGGTGTTGATTCACAAGAAGTTATTGTACAAAACACACCAGCTACATTAAAATATCATTCTGATGATGGTGAAGATTATGATGATCTTAATGAGGTTCCAGAAACACCACATCTCAATATCCCTAAAAAGACTCGTGGTGCTAGAAGTGCTACTGTTGATAGTGCGATAAGTGCAAATATTCCGGGATTAGAATCCGAAGGTTCTTCTTTTGATGATATTTTTGATCAAATTAATTGGGAAACTACAGATGATTCAGAGACTTTAACTTTGAAATTGATGAAAGAATTAGCTGATACAGAATATGGAACTACAAAGAATCTTATTGAATTAAAATCACAATCATCAACCTTGGGGAATTATACTACGAAAATTAGTGAAGAATGTGATAAATTATCACCATTATTGAATTTCTTTGCAGTGGAATTGAGTGGATTTGCAAGAGATATTCAACATGTTGAAACAGAAAGTCAAGGTTTACAAGTGGAAACTATTAATAAAAAGACTTTATGGAATGATTTACAACAATTATTAACCACTGTTTCCGTCGATGAGAATTCTCTTAAAATTCTTCTTTCTTCAGATATAGATCAAGATTTGAGTCAAATTGAAACCATATTGGCAGATTTACAATCAGCTATTGTGGCAATTAGAGGTTCTGATAAATATGAAGAAGATCTTGGTGATATGAGAGCTTTAAGAGATAGACGTAATAAATATGAGAATGTTTTGAGTGAGTTTTTGAAAAAAGTTAAATATGATTTGGATTATAGATTCAAATATGCTGTTAAACGTATTGGAGATGAAGATGATCATTCCATAATTTCTGATCAATTGTCAAGATTGATGGTTTATTCAGGATTAACTCTTTTCACCAAAGAAGTTTCTTCAGAGACTTTCTATGAATTGGTTACAATTTATGAAAGTTCTGCAAATCCATTATATAAGAAAATCTTTGAAGATTACAATTCTCAATTGATCAGTTCAGTTCATCAACAAGAAAAATTCTCCTTGGTCAATGTCAATGCTTTTAACGATGTCAAATCTACCAAGAATCATAAGAATCAACATGAAAGTAAACATGATAGATTAAGACAAAGATTTGGTCTTTTAGATGAATCAAACGGAAGTGGTAGTTCAGTCAATTTAACTGCTGTTTCAGATGATCAAACCGAGGCTTTAGCAATATTCAACGTTTTCAGTAAAATTCAAAGTTTGATGACTTCACAACAAGATTTCATTTCAAAATTCTTTCATTTATTAAATGAAGATACTACCTTATCCCATTATATCCAATTACATCCACCTCATGAACGTCCAAATTTACTTAATGAAAAAACCAGTGAAATTGATTTTGATAGAGACAATGCTAGAGATGTCTTCAACTCTATGAGTTCTGTTTTCCAACCTGCATTTGATGATTTGATCAAGACTGTGGTGCAACTATTAAGAGATAATCAAAGAATTACGCCAAGTGTGATTTTATTCTTGGAATTATTTGAAAAAGATGTTGGTGGTACAAATCAAGATTTCTTATTGAATGTCTTCAAGAGATTTATTGATAGATTGAAAGTTGATTGGTTGAAATTTATTGAAAATCAAGTCAAGATTATTGATAAATCTGTTTTGGCTCATAAAAAAGTGCGTGAAGTATCACTTATTGTTAAGAATTTCACATCATTTGTTGCTGAAATTGAAAAATCATTAATTGAATTACTACCTGGTTATGTCAACATTGACACTTTAGAAATTAGAACCATTGTTAATAGTTCTTATGAAGGTTTAATAAGAGCAATCCTTAAAAATTTTGAAAATGAAGAAGATGAAAAGACATTTGCTAGATTCAAATTACATGATGATGGTGATCATAAGGAAAAATCTAATCATAATATCAATTTGATTCAAAATTCAAATTGGCTCATTGAATCATTATCACCTTATAAAATTGTCACTCTTGAACAATCATTTGCCATTCTGAAAACCTTGTTCACCACTTCAAGAGATCATTACGTTTCTTACTTGGTTCATGAACATTTCGGAAAGATTGCAGATTTTGTCAATGATGTTGAAGCTCTTGTTCAGGAGTCACCTAAATCTATTGATCCATCAAAAAGAAATGCATACAGCAGAAGTACATTGAACAAAGTTCTTTCAAATTATCCACATTCTGAGATTGCAAAAACAGTTACCCATTTAAGGGCTACTGTTATAAAACATTTTGATGGTACTTCAAATGAGATTCAACGTCAATTAGTTGAAAAGATTTGGTCCTCATTACAAGCACAATTTGTCTCTATTACGCTAAGATTACAAAACATTACAGAGAAATACTATAGAGATGTCGAACCTCGCTTCTCTAAAAAGGATTTGATTGCCCTATTCAACGCAGCAAGGGTTTGATAATTAGCATATATTATTTATCACATTTTAATGAATAACGTTATTATACTATATATTTTTGAACGGGCCACTCCATCACGTAAAATTTCGCGCGTACCAGCTTTACTTAACTAAAAATGTAAATAAAGTAAAGAAAGTGAAGGCAAATATACAAATTGCTCAATCATAGCAAAAAGATTCTCTTTTGAATGTCTCAAAATGTCACAATCAGATGACTCGTTTGACGACAGTTTCGATGACGAGCTAGATCAAGTCTTGAACAAGCCCACAACTGTGAATAGACAAATCCAAGAATCAATAATACGGCGGAATGAACCTGCGCAGAGAACTCTAATGGGGGAAAGATTACAAAACAATGATGAAGTTCAATATGAAGAAATCCATAGAGAAGTAACTTATGGTCCTACACATCATAAAATGAATCAACTGGACCTCAACACATTCATTTATCCCTCAAATCTGGATATGAGAGATTACCAATATGACATAATTGTAAAGAGTTTCTATAAGAATTTACTATGTGCGATACCCACAGGTATGGGTAAGACCTTCATTGCTAGTACAGTGATGCTAAATTACTATAGATGGTTCAAGGAAGGGAAAATCATATTCATGGCACCAACTAGACCATTAGTGGCACAACAGATTCAGGCATGTCTTGGTGTTACAGATATACCCAGTAGTGATACTGCGATTTTATTGGACAAGACTAGAAAAAACAGACCTGATATTTGGAATAGCAAAAGAGTATTCTTCACAACGCCCCAAGTTGTTGAGAATGATCTTAAGACCGGTATTTTGAGTCCCAAGGATGTTATATGTTTAGTGATTGATGAAGCTCATAGAGCAAGAGGTAATTACGCATACACAAATGTGGTTAAATTTATTGATAGATTTAATACATCATTTAGAGTTTTGGCTTTAACAGCGACTCCTGCTGCTGACATTGAAGGTGTCCAGGAAGTGGTTAATAATCTACATATATCACAAATTGAGATAAGGACAGAGGAAAGTATTGATATTTCTAAATATATGAAAAGGAAAGAAACAGTGAGAATACCAGTTGGTCTTAATAGTGAAATGGAAGATATAATAGAACTGTTGAGTGAAGCCATTGATCCAATCCTGAAACAAGCCAATGAAGCAACCATTTATGAAGTTTCTGATCCTATTAGGATCAATGCCTTTCATGTTATGCAAAAATCACAGGCTATAGTGAGGAACCCAACTTTGAGTGAAGGAGTCAAGTGGAAATATTACTATATTTTGCAAGTTATTGGATTTGTTGGCCAGATGCTGAGAAGATTGAAGATATATGGTGTGAGGACATTTTATTCCTACTTTCAAAACAAGTGCAAAGAATTTAGGACCAAGTATAACTTGGGAAAGTCTACAAATAAACTGTCTGCAGGGTTTTTTTATCATGATGCTTTGAAGAAAATTGAAGCAATCTGTGACAGAGTTTTGAACGATCGAAGTTATGTTAGTCATCCAAAGCTCGAGCATATGATTGATGAGCTCCTGACTTTCTTCCAACACAAGAAAAACTCAAGAGTGATTGTTTTTACAGAATTGAGAGAATCAGCATTAGAGATTGTCAAGTGCATTGATAACGTTGCTGGTAACGAATGTAAAGCTCATATTTTCATTGGTCAAGCAAAAGCTAAGGATGGATTTGATGAAGAAGAGTATGTTCGTAAGAATGGTCCTAAAGGTAGAGGTAAAGCAAAAAGGTTAGAAAGAGAGGAAAAAGAGAGACAAGCAATGGAAAGAAAAGAACAAGAAAAGAAAGCTGCTGCTCAAGAAAGGGCCGCTAGTAGAACTGCAACTTCTGAAGAGGCACAATTGCAAGGTATGAATCAAAAGACACAGAAGGAACTTATTAAAAAATTCAAGAAAGGTGATTTCAATGTCTTGGTGGCAACATCAATTGGTGAAGAAGGTTTGGATATTGGTGAAGTTGACCTCATTATATGTTACGATTCCACAAGTTCGCCAATCAAAAATATTCAAAGAATGGGGAGAACAGGGAGAAAGAATGATGGTAAAGTCATATTGTTACTTGCAGCTACCGAAGAGCAAAAATTCGATCAATCAATGGAAGGTTACTCTTTTGTCCAGAAACAGATTGCACAAAATGCCTTGGATATGCATAAATCAGATAGAATTATTCCAAAGGAAATACAACCTAGGTGTGTCAAGCAACTTATAGATATTCCAGATGAGAACCTGAAAATTGTTAGAGGTGAAGATGAGGATGAAGTCATCAAATATGCAACTCAAGCGATGCTTGGTAAGAATCCAAAGACCAAAATGACACCAGCGAAGAAAGCAACTGGAAAAAATGGTAAGTCACTTGGATCTCGTGCTGCTGCTACTGCTCAGAATCAACAACAACCAAAGATCACCAAGAAGTTTTTCATGCCAGATAATGTTGATGTGGGATTTGTGAAATCCTCGAAGCTTGTGAGAAAGGTTGGAGGTGATACAGCAGGAGATACTAGCGTTTCCCTAGACTCTGATGGCGATGAATCTGATGGTTTAGAAGCTGAGACTTCCGCAAACAGATCAAGAATATCAGTCAATTTATCAACAAAGAAAACACCTAGTGCAAACTCCAGCTTTCTACAAAATGCATCGGTTTCTTCTCCTTCAGTAAATCACAAGACAAGAGGAGCAAAACCAACCGCTAGATCGGCATTCTTCAGACCTGATTTCAATGCAGTGGAAGAACCCGTGAGAAGAAGGAACTCTGAGGTGTATTTAGACAGTGAAGATGAATCAGTTGAAGGTAATGAAAATAATGAAGATGAACCTTCGAAGATTACGGAGAACACAGAACGGTATGACGATGCTAGTGCTGATGAAGAAAATTTCCCTAAAGCACTCACCCCAGAATATGAAAAGAATGATTTTCTCGCAAGCTCTCCTAAACCAGTTGAAAGGGTTCAAGATGATGATCTTGTTGAAGATTCCGCGGAAGAAATAACATCTGTACATAGTGATGATGAAGATGAAGATCTACTTGGTGCTCAAGATAAGAATGATTCAAAGGTTATTCCTCAAAAGAGGAATGTAAGCTCATTTGCTAGTGAAAGTAAGCACCAAAGGGTTCAAGGAAATGAAGCATTAGATTCACTATTGTCCTTCAAGGCCTTTGAAGAGGACAATATTGAACAAGAAGCGAATCAAGATAATTTTTCTTATGTACAACCTTATGAGGAGGCCCAGAAAGTCATGGAGAAGCAGTACGAAGATGATCCAGAATTCAATGATGAACCTTCTTTTGAGAATTCAGAACCTGTGAAGCAGAAAAAGAAAATTGCAAAAACACCAAAGGCAAAGAAGACAACAGCCGTCCAAGGGAAATCTACAACTATGAACAAACGAAAAGGTGCAGATGATAAGGTTGAGTCTCCACATCCAAAGATTGATATCGCCAGTTTGTTAAAGGAAAGTTCAAGGAAACCAAAACGTTCCTTAGGTGCAAGACGCCGCAAGGTCGACATATCCACCATCGCTAAGGAACATATCATAGATTTGGATCTTGAAAGTCAAACGGGTTCACAAGTTAAAGAAGTTATACCCAGAAGAAGACAAAGATCTGTTGAACCTCCGATATATCTTTCACAAAAAGATCGTGTTGTTGATAATATTTTTGCAGAAGATGATGGTTTCTTAACAGAGGAAGAGAAGCAAGTGTTTTTCAGTGAATACTTCACACATGTTGACGTTGGTGAATTGGTTATTGATCCTAAGTTGGCTGCGAAGAACAATAGACGAAAAGGTACAATAAGTCATAGCAGATATGCACAAAGATTCATCAACCTCATACGCATGACTTCCAATACACAGAAGCTAGAAAAGTCAATCACTCAGCTCACTAAGAACGCCGATACGCATTATAAGGACGACATTAGAGCTACAGATGTCATTGTTGGGGAGAATCAGATCGAATATGTCAAACCAACCACCATAAAACCAGTTGAGCCAATTGAGATTGATGACGAATCAGAAGGAGAGGATAGTCTACTGGATAACGAGAGACCTGGTGGTGCCGCATTCACAAGCATCAGTCTATTGAGTGACGATGATGAAGAGTTTAAAGGTTTATAGAAGCATTATAAGATATTCATTTCACCTATATTAGTGTAATTTCCGGTCCGGTTCTAAAATTACCGCGATTCTCAGAAAAAAAAAAGTATAAATACAATCGATTCGCACTGAGAACTTCGTTCTCTTAAACTACTTCAATTCTCTATCCTTATGCACGGGAATTACGCATATCAGTGAGGATTCGTCCGAGATTGTGTTTTTGCTGGTTGAAAACTTTAACCACGACCGCTCCTTTCAGTCTATAGGCTTTGTCCTGACTTTTAGGGAATTTTTGGAACCTTTATCTTACTTTTCGGTGCCTCTGTGCATCATAATTGATTTTTCAAAGTTGAGCTTTCAATGAGAACATTGACTGAATTTTGAACAAAACATTACGCAAACAGATCTAGGGATCAATAATGTAGAATTAATACTTATAAATCAATGTAAACATTGTAGACTTAATTCTCTGATCTTCAGGGTAAATTTTACGGAGGTGCAAAAAATATTTCATATATAACGAAGAGCTGTGATATATTTCGGAGTATCTCTGTGCACCATATTCCATATCTAGTAGACCACAAGATGTTTAAAAAGTATGTTACAGTTTCAGATAAAGTTATGATATTGATTCACTAACTTTTCGATTTAAAGATTCACAAAAGAAGACGTCCACACCAGAACTAACATCAAATCATCTGTTCAAAGAGGTTTGAAATCAAAATTTGTTTCACAATTCGAAGACCTAGAGCCTGTTATAGACGATATCATACCGAAGAAATCACAAGTTGAATTGTTGAAGTGTGAAGACAAGATCCAATTATACATTGATGATAATGAAGTTGTGTTTTTCCAACAATTTGATGAATTGATTCCATCATTAAAAATTGTCCATAAATATCCATCAGCTTTCCCATCTGTTAAAGTTGATAGAGGTGCAATCAAATTTGTTCTTTCTGGTGCAAATATCATGTGTCCAGGTTTGACATCTAAAGGTGCATCTTTACCAGAAGCTCCAGGTCTTGAGAAAGAAACAATTGTTGCAATCTACGCAGAAGGTAAAGAACACGCATTGGCTATTGGTAAATTGATCATGAGTACTGAAGAAATTAAAGCACAAAATAAAGGTATTGGTATAGAATTAATTCACTATTTGGGTGATGGTTTGTGGAATTTCCAAGCAGAATAATTTTAATCTACATAGAATGCTTTTGTTTGTGTCGGTTTTTTGCATAATGATGAATGAATAATTTGTTTAAGTAATTTTTTGTACGTATATATCTTGATTTGGTTCAAATTCATAAGAAGAAACCAACGAAAGGTCATTATTTATTGGTTCCTTATTCCCCAAAATCATATAAGAAAGTCCAATATCCACGTATGATAATTTGAACAAACGACTTATTGTTCCTTTAAGTTTCAAAATCTCTATAGTTTTCAGTGTATCTATCTCTATAACTTGGTCTTCATAGTTAAGTTTTAATTTAACTAGACGTGATAATATATTATCCTCATGGTTGGTGCGTTGATTTGTCAAATTTACGCCATGTTTCTTCGCTAATGCCTCTAATCTTAAACGATCCAGTGAGTTACTGTTTGAGTCATTACTAGCCTTGGAAATGAAATATAATTCAGCATTAGTTCTTCCCTCTTCTGATATCGAGTAACCATTGAGTGAAGTTACCTTATCAAACCTGGCAATAACATTCATCTCTCCCTCATCATAAGAAATTCCGTCAAATACTGGATTCCCGTTAATTCTTAACTCTGTAACATTAGGGAAAATACCAGTTAAAATATTGAGCTCTTCCCATTTTGTGATTTGATTTCGCCTTATGTCTAATGATTCGACTCCTGCAAGTACAAGGTTTGTCGTCTTTATTTGAATCTGATTGTCTGAAATGTTAAGTGTTGTGATGTTAGACTCCTTTAACAGGTCCGGAATATCTGAGAGCTTATTCATAGAGAGATCAAGCTCTTTAAGGTTTTGTAAGTGAGTTATTGATTGATGCAGCTTATCAAGACCATTATCAACAATATGAAGCTTTTCTAAAGTTGGGAAATTTTTGGGTATCACCTCTAGTAAAGAATCTGTAACACTTGCAAAAGAAAGATTTAATACTTTCATATCAATTTTCTCCTCAACTTCAAAATCTTTTGTAAACCTATTCCCTAGCAATTTAAGCTTCTCTAATCCCAAATTCTTCACAATCCTCATTGCTTCTTTCCAAGAGCCAATCAAATTGAATGATAGATCCAACTCTCTCAAGTTTTTCAAGTGCTCTTTGATCAGTTCTTCCTCCTCTGAGCCAATCACTGTTATCTGTTTCCTACTCAGAGATATATTCTTCAAATACGTGAAGTCAGACTGCAGCTTCTGAAGTTTGTCAAATCCATAACTTTCCACCATTTTAGATCCAATCTTAATAACTTGTTCCTCGACTGATGTTCCATAAGTATCAACCAAAGCTTGATAAAAAGTACGAGACCCATCGTGCTTTTTCGATCTCTTCAAGAATGAACCACTATTCAAACCTCCATTGGCTATATTACCTTTGTTAGTAACAATCCCTAACAATAAATAGCACAATACTCACTTTCAAAGTACCTTATACCTTTATAAGATCCATCATGTTTACCCTTCTCCAAATTATCCCATTCAACACCTAACGCCACATCATTGGGCCAGGCAGGAATATCACCGATAAATCTCACAGTACAGAGCTCCCCATTATACGAGAGTCTGTCACCAATTTCCAACTCCATGGCTATAACATGTCCAGTTAATCAATGATTAATTATACAATACTTAGTACCCACAATAAATTTGGCGTTAGATCAAGAAATGGTATGAGACACATAGTAATAACCTACACTATGGGAAATTTTCCAGTATTTTATAATATTCTAATATACACAGCATAAAAAGGGCTCACTCATTCTTCCATTTTATCGTCATTTTGGCCATCAATTGAGGCGAATAACCCATCAAGGTCAAATTCCTTGGACCATTGTGAGACAATAGTTGTTTGTTCAACAGATTCTTGTGGACCGTTAGTCTTTGAAGTTGTTTCAGAGGCAGTATCTTTAGAAGATTTTGGTAATGTCCATCCTATTATCTTACCATCTCTCCAATCATTCAAAACAGTCAACCCAGCAGCAGTTAAGTTTGGAATACCACCTTTACCTAATCTACCTCTCTTACGAGCAACATGGATTAAAAATTGTTTAGCAAATTCGTTAACATCAGAACTTGGTAATGGTGGTAATTGATACAATTGTTTGAAATTTTCAGTCATTTCTGGGGATTTTGATAATCTTTTCAATAGCATAACAATGGCTGGATATGGATCTGTTATATTTTTTGGAGGTAAAGCACTTAATAATGCTAATTGAGCTTCTTGTTCAACTCTTGATTTTTTCTTATTTTCAGCTGGGAAAACTATACCTGGAGAATCTAAAACTTTTAATTTCCCATCAATCTTAACTTCTCTTAATGAAGTGGTGACACCAGCTTGATTACCAACTGGACAAGCTTTTGCTGAACCACCATGACGAGATGTTAATGCATTGATAATGGATGATTTACCAACGTTTGGATAACCAATGACACCAACAATAATTGATCTTTTCAAATTTGATTTGGCAGCATATGATTTGAGGGCAGTTAATAAATTGTTTGCAGTTGTGGTTTGTGTTAAGGTTTTGTTAAAAGATGTTGGACCAGTTGCACCTGAAGCAGCTCTGACTGGGATGGTTGGGAAACTTGATTTTAAGAAATCTAACCATTTTTGCAAGACATCATTTGGAATTAAATCAACTTTGTTCAATATAAGGATTAATCTTTTACCTTGACTTTGTAAAACAGCTTGTTCAACTTTTTTAGATCTTGTACCTTCTGGATCTCTTGCATCAAGAACGTATAATATAACATCTGCAGCTTCAACAACTTTTTTGAAAATTTTGTCATAAGCTTTACGAGATTTATCTAATTCATTACTTTCATCTTCATCTTCACTGATTTCATAATCTACAACTTCTAAATCACTTTCTTCTTCAACTTCATCATCTTCTGAATCTTCTCCATCATAGTCCTTTGCAGCTTGTTGAGCACTTTCTAACAAAGCAGCCAATGGGTTTGAGTTTTCTTCATCTTCATCATCTTCGTCGATGAAATCATCTGGGTTTTCACCAGCAGCTTCCAATTCTGCTCTTCTTTCAGCTTTACGACGTAATTTTTCCTCAGCTTGAATTCTCTTCTTATCTTCGATTTCGGTGACGATCTTGTCTTTATAAGGGAAACTTGCTGGAATACCTGGATCTTTCTTTTGTTTACTCTTCCATGTTTGATCCTTCTTGGCCAGTTTCTTTTGCTTCTTATTGTGAGCAGCAGCCTTCTTTTTGATACCTTCTCTCATACGTGTGGTACCTCTTTTACTAGTTGGTTCTATAAATTGTTAGTAAATCTCTTACCACTGAATAACTTAACCCTCCACTCACTTCTCACTCTCATCTTCCTCGAATACTAAAGCTATAAACACCTATACCGAACAGACACAACTATATCTATTCCCAAACCAGATCAATCATTAATTAGTTAACAAAAAAAAAATTTATCATAGCTCATCGGCCAGTGCTGAGTAACCATTAATAATATTCCGACTAACAACATCACGTGCAGTGATAATTATTAATAATAATCAATTCCGACCTTCTGGTTTTTTCGATTTTGGGAAAAGAGATAAATATGAATCCAAGTTGCAATATTATACAAATTATCTTCTTCCATCAACCACCAACCATCCTCATACCACTCACCTGTTGTATCATACATATAGATATATACAAGGAGTCTAGATATTGATTTATTTTGGACTCAGTGAGAGCCTCGTTTGACACTACAAGTTTCAACTCTTGAATACCTTTTTGTCCCTCAATTGAGAAGGCACTGATTAGAAATCATCAAGAAGCAATGGCAATGACAATGGATAAACCAAGAGAAGGACCAGATTTGAATATAATATTGTCATGTCCTGAGTGTAAGGTGTTTCCTCCTGAATTAGCTGAACGTTTTGCTGAAGGTGATGTTGTCTGTGCTTTGTGTGGATTAGTTCTTTCAAACAAGATTGTTGATACAAGATCTGAATGGCGTACATTTAGTAATGATGATCAAAATGGTGATGATCCAAGTCGTGTTGGTGAAGCAGGAAATCCATTATTGGATGGTAATCAGCTTTCTACAATGATTGGCTATGGACAAGGTGGTGATACTAGAGCTGGTAGAGATTTGAATAAAGCTCAAAGTAAAAGTATTGTGGATAGAAAAGATAATGCTTTACAAGCTGCATATGGTAAAATTGCCATGATGTGTGATGCTGCTCAATTACCTAGAATTGTTCAAGATGGTGCAAAGCAAGCATATAAATTAACATATGAAGAAAGAGCTCTTAAGGGTAAATCACAAGAGAGTATAATGGCTGCTGTTATTGTTGTTGGTTGTAGAAAAGCTCAAGTTGATAGAACATTTAAGGAAATTTGTACATTGACTCGTGTTCCAAAGAAAGAAATTGGTAGAGTTTTCTTTGTCATCAAGAAAATATTAGAAGAAAAGAATCAAGCTTCAACAACATATCTTAATCAAGAAAATATTCAATCTTCGCAAACAAGTGCAGAAGATCTTATTAGAAGATTTTGTTCCCATTTGGGTCTTTCAATCCAATTATCAAATGCTTCTGAACATATAGCTAAGCGTTGTAAAGATGTTGGTGTCTTGGCTGGTAGATCTCCAATCACCATTGCAGCTGCTGTTATTTATATGACTGTATTAATTTTCAAAGCTGATTTAGCACCTTCTAAAATTGCTGAAAAACTGGGTGTTAGTGATGGTACTATAAAGACGAGTTATAAATTTTTGTATGAAAATAAAGAAGAATTGATTGATCCTAATTGGATTGAATCTGGGAAAGTGAAAATGGAAGACATTCCAAAAAATGGTTAAAACTATATTGTAATATTATAATATATAAAAAGAAAGAGATTGGTGGGCCTCCACATGTTTATTTGTTTGGTGATTGTTTTTTTTTTTTACTAATGGGATACGGTTATTTACTAGAATATAATTATATTTAAAAAAAAAGATGCTAATGAACACTATTTATATATATAAGAATCTGTAGAAGTTTCTATCTTCATTCCTTATTGATTATTGATGCACTAACACTTCTCCTTAATTCATCTCTATTAAAATTAGAAAAGTCTAAAAAAGACTGAGGTGTTTGATAATTTTTTTTAGGTTGAAATGCATTTTGTTGTTGTTGTAATTTTTGACTTTGATTTAAATTTACAAGAGATCTTGTTCTTAAACTTGAAAAATGTTCACCTAATGGAGGACTTTGTGGTCTACTTGAAGAACCATTTGTTTGTGCTGTGACTCTTCCTTCTTCAAGATCTGATATATCTTGTGTAGAAATTTTTGTATATCTAAATTGATTATATTTTGCCTTTGTTCTAGAAATTAATTGTGTAACAGTAGCTGAAAATTTGTTTAAAGTTGATCTTTTATAAATAATCATATAAATAGCTGTTGCTGCAAAGAATATAAAGAAAAAAATAGGGAAATAATTTAAACTATCATAATCTTTATCAGATCTTGTTTTAGCACCAATCCCACCAGGTATGAATTTTTTATTTTCTAACTTCACTTCATTTTCACTAGGTAATATACCCACATCAATTTTATCAGAAGCTTTAACTTGACTTGAAGCATATAAAAGAATTTTACCCAATGTCCAAGAAAGCTCTGAACCTTTCATAGTGCCTGCACTTTGGAAAGGAATATGATTATCGAAATCTTCAACAACTTCATCTGGCATCTTGGCCTCGATATCAATTCTTGGAAGATTGAAACCTTCATGTAAAACATTTAAAACCCAATTAGCTTTAAAACATGCATCTAATAATAAAGTATTTGGTATATTGTGATAATCACCATTTTTACTATTTTTTTCAATATCAGACCAATCACTTTCACAAAATAATTTAACTTTTTCACTAAATTTTAAAAAACTATATTCACCACCAGTATGGAAAACATCATTTGCAGTATACCAATATTCAGAAACACCAACAAATTTATCCTTATAAAAATCAATTTCTGGTGCATGAACACCATTAAATAAACATGGTTCATCTGTACATGGTAAATTTTTCAATAATAAAGGATATGTAGTTTTCAAACATTGTTCGTAATTACCAGATCCAACAACATCATATCTGTAACCTTGATACAAGTACTCATATTTGGCATTTTTAGGTAGACAGGGATCAGTTAATTTCAGTGTATTAAAATCATCATCATTATATTGATTATTTCTCTCGGGTAATAAATTAATCAATTGGTTAAGATATCTCTTTCTTGCTTCATTAGCACCGAATCCTAACCATGTACTAACAAACACATCCCATTGTTGAGTTTCACCATTAACGTTTCTTAAATATACAGTTGAAATGTCATCTCTATGTTTTTCAATTTCACTTTTTTTATTAGGGACAAATGAGATTTGTGTAGATGCACCACCCATATCCATAAACCCATATGATGAATGATCATTTTTAGTTGAATCATAATTATCCAATTGACCCATTAAATAGTTTAGCCCTATCCAACCATAGATCCCTTCTGTTTCTCCATCAATGATTTGGATTTGATCTTCACAACTATCCAATTTGAAATGACTTTCTTTACCAATATCAACACATATTTTATTCATTAATTTATTCTTTTTCTTTTCTGGTAACATTCTCATACCAGCAGTAGCTAGGATGAAAATTGGAGTATCTTCCCAGTTCTCACGCGGTATGATTTTTTCAGCATACTCAATCAAAGGTTCATAATGATCTTCCCATACTTTCGAAGGCTTGTCACCAAACGTCGAGACACCAGGAGTAGTTTTATGAGTCCATGAATTTTCCTGATATATCTGAGGAACTGATTTGAGTTTTAATGGATCAGTTGATTTATCCTTCTGAAGTTCCTGAGAATCCTCCCATTTGTATATCTGTATCCGTGACCCTGAGGACCCTGAGTCAATCACAATACCGTAATGCTCCTTCATCGTGTAATGACACAACACACGTTCAGCCGTTGCTGTATCTATAAATAATTTATGTGACACGAGTTTTAATATAACAATCAAAATTTATATCTACTTAATTCGAAATCCGGAAATACGAGGCCTCCATAATCACGTGTCTATAAGTACACAGTCACGTGCAATTATTTATTTTTTTTTTCCTCTGCAGCGATGATTCATCGGTTTTTCCAAAAAGGTGTCTCTTTTTTATATATTATGGCCCACGAGGTTGTGAAAAAAAAAATTAGAGAGTTGTAGAGTTGGTGTTCAACGCTAGAGATATCCATAGAAATTAACGGGTGACAATGTCTACTGTATCACTTTCATCATCATTTAGCTCTGGAGGCTGGATTGTTCAAAAATTCGGTGGTACTAGTGTTGGTAAATTTCCAGAAAAGATTGCAGATGATATAGTTAAGGTCTTTTCAGAAACTAATAAGGTGGCTGTTGTATGTTCAGCTCGTTCATCAAATACCAAGAGTGAAGGTACAACATCTAGACTGTTAAAAGCTGCAGATTTGGCTTCAATTGATGGTGATTATGAATCAATTTTAAAAATTGTAAGAGAAGATCATATTGAAAATGCTAAAGCTAAAATTCAAGATATAAAGATTTTAGAAAAATTATTACAAGATACAAATTTTGAATGTGATCAAGTACTTAAATTATTACATGCATCTCAAATCATTGGAGAAATTAGTCCAAGAACATTAGATTCTATCATGTCTGCAGGTGAAAAATTAAGTTGTTTATTTATGTCTGCATTATTTAATGATCGTGGTATTAAAGCACAATATATTGATCTTTCACTTGTTATTGCCCCAGGACTTGATTTATCAAGAACAGGATTTGATAATTCATTCTATGAACATTTGACTCGTTTACTTACTGAAAAAGTTCAAGAAATTCAACATCAAAATATTGTTCCTGTATTAACTGGTTATTTTGGTATAGTACCAGGAGGATTACTTAATGGTGTTGGTAGAGGTTATACAGATCTTTGTGCTGCTTTAATAGCTGTTGGATTAAATGCAGATGAATTACAAGTATGGAAGGAAGTTGATGGTATTTTCACTGCTGATCCTCGTAAAGTTCCAAGTGCAAGACTTTTACCTTCAGTTACACCTGAAGAAGCTGCAGAATTAACATATTATGGATCTGAAGTTATTCATCCATTCACAATGGAACAAGTTATTAAAGCCAAGATTCCAATTAGAATAAAAAATGTTATAAATCCAACAGGAGATGGTACTATTATTTATCCAGATGATATTAGTCGTAAAGGTGAAGCCACACCACCACATCCACCAATTAGTGTTTCTAAATTACCAACTAGTGTTTTCAATAAAAAAAAGGCAGCTACAGCTATTACTACAAAACATGATATTATAGTACTGAATGTTCATTCAAATAAGAAGACCCTATCACATGGATTCTTAGCTTTAATTTTTTCAACATTGGATAAATATAAATTAGTTGTTGATTTAATTTCCACTTCAGAAGTTCATGTTTCTATGGCTTTACAACATTCAGATGATGAAAATGCATCAAGAGATTTAAAAGAAGCAGTTATTGAATTAAGAAAATTAGGTACTGTTGATGTTACTAAAAATATGGCTATTGTTTCATTAGTTGGTAAACAAATGAAACAATTTATTGGTGTTGCATCAACTATGTTTTCTACATTAGCTGAACAAAATATTAATATTGAAATGATTTCTCAAGGTGCTAATGAAATTAATATTAGTGCTGTTATTGATGAAAAAAATGCTATAAAGGCATTACAATCTATTCATAAGAAATTATTGGAACAAAATCAAGTTCCAATTCTTAATGAAAGAATTTCAGCTTTAAAATTAGAAGAATAATAAACCTACGATAATATAGAAATTGAGATTATTTGTAGATATTAATTAATTTAAAAGACAAATATTTGATCACCAGCTTTAGAAACTGGTTTAGCTTTTGTGAAACCGAAATCGACAGCAGCTTTCTTGACAGAATTCACCATTGGTGGAGGACCACAAATTAATAATTGAGTTTTTGGAGTAGCTGCTGGTAAATATTTATTCAAGACATCTGGAGTAACATAACCAACACCACCATCCCAATTTGGTGCAGGTTTATCTAATAAATAGAAAACTTTAATTTGTGGATGATTAGCAACAATATGATCCAACTCTTTTTTCAACAAGATATCAGCTTCAGTTTGATTACCATAAATTAATTGAACTTCGGTTTTATCTTCTGGATTTGTAATAATTGCATTAATAATTTGATACATTGGTGTAATACCTGTACCACCTGCAACCATACCGAAATGAGTACACATATTTGGAGTATATTCAAAGAACCCCTTTGGACCTCTAACATCAATAGTATCTCCAATATTTAATTCAGCAATGAATTTTGAAATATTACCAGTTGGATAAGATTTAATTAATAAATCAAAATAACCCTTTTCAGCATCTGATGAAGTTGGAGTATATGATCTAACTATATCTTTACCATTAATATTTGCACTAATTGAAATATGTTGACCAATTGGTAAACCTAAAACATCATTTGGACGAGGTAAACCAAATCTATAAATTCCAGAATTATGTGACAAGATTGTCTTTTGAATTAATGGGAATTTTTGAAATTTTTCTTTATTTAAAACTTTACGTTCTTTATTTGACAAGATAAAATATGAAGATGCAATAATAGTTATCAATGCCACAACAATGGCAAGTATTGGTAAAGACATGATTGATAATGATTGATCTTACTGGGTGATATTCTGAATTTATGGAATCAATTGAAGTATTTATACCAACAAGATCAAATAAATCGAGAAGGATCTCTTGATTTGGAAGTCTGGTTTTTAATTCCTTTATTGGTAAAAATCAAGGTGAAAAATTCCACTGGGTCAAAAACAAAAAAATAATTGCAAAACACATTCGCGTGTTATTATATAATGGCTTAGGTAATAAACAGTCATGTGACATTATTTTGTATTACGTAAGTAAATATTCAGAATAATATCCCAATGTGGTAATTACCCTTTCCAGCAGTGCTAAATAATCTCTTATCAGTATTTCCAATCAATATCGGTTGTCCCTGAATTTAACCACAGCAAAGTCGGTCTAGCCTGTGCTTAGAGGCACCAGTATCCACCTGTCACTGTCCGCCTAGATTGATTTCTACCTAAGCTCAAACAGACACAGTACTACGCCGTCTAAGCAGCACATGCCACACACACACAGAGCGTTATCTGGAGTCTCGTTCTGATTTGCTGATAAGCCGATGAGGCCTTTCCACTATGTGAAAATTCTCGAATTGGTTCTGGAGAAGAAAAAACAGATTGAAACAGTTCAAGTAAGGCTAAAGTAAAGCAGCCATAATACATATAGTACTCTAATATCCTGTTACCTGATACCTAGTACCTCTGGATAGACCAGTCAGAGATGTCTGACAATGATAGTCCTCCTAGAGGATTCGGCACAGCAAAGCATAGAACTCATTCATTATCAGGAGCATTATCCATCTCATTAGGTCTCAGTTCATCATATGGGAATAATAACATAAATGATGCTGGTCAATATCTTGGAAGAAGTTTTGTTGGTAGTTATAAACAATTGAGACCTCAACCTAGTGAATCGGCAATCTTGAATAATAACACTTCATTACATGAACAAACTGCTACAATTGCTAATGATGATGATATTTTTTATAGTGATCAACAATCTGAAGATGTTATTGATAATTATACAGGATTTGATGAAAATGCAACCGAGTCAAGTAATTTATTACAACAAGGTGAACAACCATATTATTATGATCATGATATAGAATCTCAAGTCAAGACTCATGTTAAAACTCATGGTCATCATAGTCATCAAAATGATAAAATATCAATGGCTGATTTAAAACCATTAAAATTAATTGGATATATACCGTCTGTTATTTTAGGTTTATTATTAAATATTCTTGATGGATTATCATATGGTATGATTATTTTCCCAATTGGTGAATCTGTTTTTTCACATTTAGGTTCTGCTGGATTATCAATGTTTTACGTTTCATGTATTGTATCACAATTAGTTTATTCATTAGGTGGATCAGCCTTCGGGGCAGGGATAGGTAGTGAAATGATTGAAGTTACACCTTTTTTCCATGGTATGGCTTTAAATATAATGCATGAAATTGGTGAAGATCAACCAGATAAAATTATTTCAACAACTATAACAACATATGCTATAAGTTCAATAATAACGGGGATAATTTTCTTATTATTGGGGAAATTTAAATTAGGTCAATTAGTTGGATTTTTCCCTCGTCATATATTAATTGGTTGTATTGGAGGTGTTGGTTATTTCTTAGTTATCACCGGAATAGAAATTAGTTCACGTCTTGGAGGATTTGAATATAATTTTGATTATTTATCTACATTATTAACAGGTGAAAATCTAATTAAAACTGCAATCCCAATATTATTAACTGCAGGACTTGTCATATTACAACATTTTAATCATAATTCATTGATTTTACCATCTTATTTCATTGCTGTTTTCCTCATTACTCATATTCTCATCATATTGGTCCCATCTTGGGATTTACCAACATCTCGTAAGAATGGTTACATGTTTTCATCAGGTTCAGATAATGGTGAAGCCGTGAATGAAGCATGGTATGAATTTTATAAATTATATAATTTCAAAATTGTGGAATGGTGGATAATTGTTAAACAAGTTCCATCAATGCTTGCACTTACATTTTTCGGGATCCTTCATGTTCCAATCAATGTTCCTGCATTAGCTGTCTCAACAAAACAAGATAATGTTGATGTGGATCGTGAACTTATAGCTCATGGGATTTCTAATTTCCTTAGTGGTGCTATTGGAAGTATTCAAAATTATCTAGTTTATACGAATAGTTTACTCTTTATTCGTGCTGGTGCAGATTCTCGTGTTGCTGGTATAATGTTGGCTATTGCAACTTTTTTAATATTGATTGTTGGACCAGTTGTTATTGGATTCATACCTGTTTGTGTTGTTGGATCATTAATTTTCCTATTAGGTTATGAATTATTAAAAGAAGCTGTTTGGGATACATGGACAAAAGTCTCCACTGTGGAATATTTAACTATTGTGGTTATTGTATTAACAATGGGTGTTTATGATTTTGTTGTTGGGATCTTGGTTGGGATTATTATTGCAAGTTTCCATTTCCTTTATGAAAATACCAAGATTCCAATTATTTATAATCAATTCACAGGTGAAGTTGCAAGATCAACAGTTATTAGACATCCTTTACAAAAACAATTCTTGAGTAAAATTGGGAAACAAATTTATGTTTTAAAATTACAAAGTTTCTTATTTTTTGGAACAATTGGTAAAATTGAGAAATTAGTTCGAGATTTATTTGAAGAGGAAAATTTACACAAGAATCCGATAAGATATTTAATTTTAGATTTTAAAAATGTTTTGAATATTGATTTTAGTGCAGCTGAAGGATTAAATCGTATTAAAAGTTTTATTATTGAACAAAATGCTTATTTAATAATTTCAATTGGTGATAAAGATAAAATCTTGACATCTTTAAGTAATGTTGGATTATTTGATCATGATCATGAAGCTTCAATGACAAAATTACAAGTTTTCCAAGATTTAAATTCATCTCTTGAATGGTGTGAAAATGAATTCTTGACAAAATTTAAACAATATCAAAAATATAAAAGAAATTTGGATGCTTCAATGACTATACCTACAATAACTACAGATGATACACGTTCCCAGGCTAATAGATATACTGCACTTCCAATAAATACCCCAAGAAATAATAATTTTATTAAAGAAGCACAATCATACTTGAGAACAGAAAGTACAATTGCTTCGAAAACTTCATCAAATCCAAGCAGTCCAGCACCACAAGAACCATTAACATTATTGTTATTTGCATTACAAGGACTTTCCAATAAGGAAGATTCTTATTGGAAGAAACTTGTACCATTTTTTGAAAAAAAAATTATTCAACCAGATGAAGAATTACATATTGATCCTAAGGAATCATTTTTCATTCTTTTAGAAAGTGGTGTTTTAACAGTGACTTATCATATCAACAAGAGTGCTAATATTTATGAAACTCTCTTACCAAGAACAATCATTGGAAGATTCAATGATGATGTTGTTAGAAAAGATCGTTATAAATCTGTTTTAAAGGCTAAAAGTCAAACATCTATCTGGATCCTCAATGATTCCAAATTGAACAACTTGAAACAAAACAAAGTTGAACTATACAATGAGCTTCTCCTGATCATCGTGAAGCTCAACGAAGAGAGATTTGAAAACATTACTGGCTATACTTTGATCTCTACTTAACTTAAGCTTGACACATTTTTACACCGCGGCCCGGGATTGATCGCGATTTTGACATTTGTTCCAGAACACATAGAGAAGGACCCTATATAAAAGCGAGTGATACGGTCATATAATGAATAACCACTTTGTAGTTATGTAGTAAAGATGGCTACTCCGTTGGATAAGTACGATTTACCTGATATCGATCAAGAACTCTCTGATAGTGAACCGTTCGAGGTTTCAGAAGAGGCGAGAACGTATGAGAGAAATTCATTAAAAGAGACAGCAAGTAGTGTACAACTGAGCAAGACTGAATCACTTCATGAACTTGAAAGAAGGATAACCAATGGTCATATACCGTCTCATGATGTGATTAACCCGATGGGATCAGAGGATAATGCTGTTTTCCCTGAAGAGTACCAAGTAGAAACAGACACTGGACTAGTCAAGTGTTCTACTGCACTTTCATTATCAAGACAAGCTGATAACCAACAACAAACTCGACAATCCAATCCATCAGGACTAACAAAAGAGAAATTGGACAAGGCAGTTGAAAGAAACAGGAAAGAACTCGAGAAGCACAAGAATGGGAAGACTGGTTGGTTAAACAAGCTCAAGAACATCTTCACGTGACTGGATTAACGAAGCACCACCATCTGGATGGTTGGTGCCGACGAGGAATAAGAGATATGCCACAGTTTAATATATTCGAATTGGTTTTGGGAATATTGATTGTAGTTGATTGTAATATTGTAAAGATTTGAATATAAGCTAGTAGTGCAATCTCCATTGTTGAGACTTTTTAAGTAATTATTTACGAAATCTCCAATTTGCACTATTGTTCAATTAGCCCTTTTAGCACAAAAACTCAACCACGTCAAATATAATCAGAGATATAATTTGGATCATAGTTATTATGTGTATCTTACTCACCACAAATGCCAATAAGGACTATCCTTTTGTTCTTTTATCCAATAGAGATGAGTTCTTCAGACGGGCCACCCAATTGGCTACATTCCATGAATATGACAATACAAGAGTTCTTTCACCATTAGATATGGCTCGTAAGGATCACGGGACATGGCTAGCACTAAATCCTCAGAATCACAAGTTTGCCATACTGGTTAATTATAGAGAAGGTCTTAAAGAAGTTATCAATCCTGTGTCTAGAGGTGTGTTGCCTTTGGATTATATCGTATCTCAGAGTGAAACAAGAAGTCAATTTTTGAATGAATTAGGTGCAAGGTATAATGATAGTGAATTACTTTCCAAAATTGGTGGGTTTAATTTATTATTTGGTGATTTGAGTAAGAATTCATTTGATATTATATCTAATAAGAATGCATCTGATTTTAAGATCTTTACTAGAAAAAATGAATATCATGGATTATCAAATTCATCTTTTGATGATCCATGGGAGAAAGTTAGATTAGGTGAAGAGAAACTCAAGACTCTGACTGAAGATTATAACGAAAATCATGGTTCAAAAGAGAAATTCATTGAAGATTTATTTTCATTATTGTCATATAATACATTAGGAAACATTACTGATGATTTAGAAGGAAATTTCAATAACATCAAAAATACGATATTTGTTCCTGCATTAAAAGTACGGGATTATAATAGAAATAATCCATTAGCTGGTGAATATTATGGTACTAGAACTCAAACTGTGATATTAGTTGATAAATATGGGAAAATAACATATGTGGAGAGAAATCTACATTCATCTGATGATTTAAGTGAAAAACCACAAACACAAACTTATGAGTTTGGACAAAAATGATCTTTTTTAGCATAAAATATAGCTTAATGATTAATGTTTATAATACAATTCATTCAAGACATTTATAGTTATTTCCGCAAATTCTTTACTTTGTTTTAGGCAAAAACTATGAAGTAAGACATCACTAGTGTCAATTTTCACATTTTCTAAACCTTCAAGTTTCTTTGTAATTTCAGATTGTGTTTCATTATTAACCCAATGATCAACATTACTAAAGAAATACCATGTGGGTATTTTGGAAGTTTCTTTTATAAATTGTTCAAAATAAGTCCAATCGTCTTGAATAACGTGCATTTCTTCAGTAGCCAACCCTAAAGATTGTCTTATATGTTCACTATTGGAGATGAAAGCCTTTGTTGATTCAAATGCATGAGTTGGTGGATTTTTCAGGATTTGTGATAGTATAAAATTAAAGATCCTATTTGGTAGTAATCCTAAAATCGTACTAAATTTAGCAACAAGTATATTGAAAATAGGTAATACACCAACAATTGGAGCGAAAACTCGACCTTTTTCAGACTTGTTGATATCAATAACTGTTGGAGTTAAGAATGCAATGAATTTAAAATTTAATCGATCATTTAATTTTGATACAATTCTTTCCATCATCCATGATCCAACTGAATGGCCCATTATTAACACATCTCTAATAGTGGCATCATCACCTAAAAAATCCCCAATTATATTTATCTTGTGATCAATTTGATCTTGTAATCCAAATACTTTATCAAATCTCTGAGATACAGTTGTAGAATGTCCTGCATGTGATATACCTAATATCTCAAGATCTGGGAATTGATTAGCTAAATATTGGAAATATGGGATATAATAACTTATAACACCTGGGTTCCCCGGGATAAACACCAATAAGGGACCATTAGCAATACGAGCCCGTGGTAATGAATGATACACCGTTGTTGGTATCTTGTTCCCGATAGTTTTAATCATTAAAAGACAATGTTCCAAATATGAATTGTTCCAGACTTAAAAGCTCATTATCGTATAATTTTTCTTCTCTGTCAATGTCGCGTGTGTCGCTAAAATCCCGAATAATCTAGACTCGAAAGCCCAAAGAGATAAATTTTTACTTTAAACAAAAAAAACTTCTAAGCTTTAAAAGATATATAATTTTACTTGTTTTGATATTTATTTATGAAATTGATAATTAAAGATATAATATAGACAAGTGGGTCACATTAATATATTATAAAAGTGGTGGAACTGAAGATACTAGTCATGTCCGACGTGAGTAACAAACAAAAGAAGTTGATTTACTTGGAAACGGTTGAATAAAGACACTAACCGGAAGAATAGTACAAGAGAAGAAAGATTGAAACATTACAAGAACAACAACAACAAGAAAAAATATTACAATTTTTACAAAATTCAACAATAGAGGAAGAATTACAACATGAAGTTTATGATTTAGAATGGTTGGAATCATTATCGCAACAATTAGAATCAACTATTAAACAAAATTCTGAAGTTCGGATTAAATTCTCGGATGATCCATTAAAGTGAGTAAACAAATAATATCAACAAATGATAATTGTTAAGGTAACAATCTTATAAATTATCTTTTTGTGTATCCTTTTTGAATAAGTACTAACCGAATAGATTTTTGGATTCCGAGACAAAATTAAATGAACTCGTTAAACAAATATCAAATATTACATTAGCAGATTTCCCACTTTATAATGATTTTATTCGTTTAACTAGTGGACTATTATTACAAATCATATCACATCCAAATAATGACATTATCAATCAATTCATCAATGTATTTAGTGATTTAATTGATCATGAATATGAAGATGATCAACAAGCATTATTACAATTTATTAAAGATGAAAAAATATTGGAATTTTTATTGAGATATTTAACTAATGTGGATCAAGATGATTATATTAAACCAACTATATTAATGATTTTTAATGAATTAGCAAATTATGAAGATGAAGAAATACGGAAAGATTTATTTGAATTTAATCAATTTAATGAATTTTTAATTAATACAATTGGGAAAATTCAAACAAATAATGAAATTAATGAATATCATGGATTAATAATTGATTATATTTTTAAAATTGAAAGTTGGGATAAAGTACGATTTGTTTCTAATCATAATTATTTAATAGAAATTTTATTGGTTCAATTATCACATTTCACCACCGTTCTCCCCGAAGAAGGCTCAGCTCAAGAAGATTTCATTGAATCAATAACATCATTATTATCATCAATGATTACAACAAAAGAAGGTCGTTCTACTTTTTTACAACATGAAGGATTTGAATTATTATTACTTATTATTAAAAATGAAGAATGGGGGTTTAAAACATTTATAAAAATTTCAAATTATTTAATTGAATCTATTAATGATACTAATAACGTACAGTTATCAATATCGATAATAGAGACTAATGTTTTTTTAAATAATGTTTTCAAAATTCTTAAATCAACAAAAGATCGTGATTATTTGTATCAAATTTTAAAGATCTTGGTGAAATTGATTATATTCTTACCTTTTAATTCAGATCAAAGAATAAGATTAATAAATAAATTAGTTGGTAAAAATTTCAAAAGTTTGAATGTTATATTAAAGATTGAATCAAAATATGATTTAAATGTTTATAAAATTGATGGGAATTATAATTTTAATGATTTATATTTGGAAAAAATTGAAGCTGGATTAGATATTTTACAACAGATTAGTATTTTTAAATCATGGTTATTAATTGAAGATGAAAAATTAAAAAATGATATGATTCATATGAAACATTTTAATTTAGATAAACTTCAAGATATTTTAACAGGATATAAAGAAGAACTCAAATTTAATTTCGATCATTCTTATGATCAAGATATCAAAAATGAATTATTTGAGTACACTAGTATGATTAATGAATTACTAGCAAATCTTTATACATAGCCAATGCACAACAGCTTATCTTATTTGACAGGTTTTTTTGCTGCTCATGAATAGCCGAAATATCCAGCTCATAAAAAACAAAGTTGGCACAAAGAAAAACCAAAAAGTAATGAAATATGTCCAACATCTCTGAAATCTTAAAGACTTTCGGATATTAATGAAATATACTTTTGCCTGTAGTAGCTTATAACGCCCTAATTCCACGGTATTTATCCCTTGGTCTCTAGTTAAACACTATTTTCAAAAGAGCTTGTTACCAATCTATACTTACAAATGTTCATAGCCTTCTACGCTGAAGCTTGTGCTATAGAATATAATTCTCTGCACAGGGAACAGACAGATCAGTACAACTTCAGAACTTTCATCATTAATCATAGTCATTATTCATTAGCTAAATCTTTTAATTATATATATAGTATGTAGTAAGATATATGTAGCAATTTTTAGCAAATATAAAGATAGCCACTCTTAACAAATCTAACTTTAATCAATTTCACCAGAAAGCATGCTCTCACAGGCTTCTTTATCTCTTTTGATCAACTTATCTTTATCATCCGAGTCCAGAGCTCGTGATAATTGTAAGTCAATAAAATGTACAACACCATTATTTTCAAGAAAGACATTACGAGCAGCGACATCACCATGGCTCATTTTAGCACCAGAATGAAACTTCTCGAGCTCATCTCTTATCGATTGCTTCTGCTCTTCGGTAAGCTTTTCTAGTTTCTCATAATCTAATAATTCATCTTCCCGGTTCAATGCCTCAAACACAATAAATGGACCATCAATAGAGTTCTTTTCATCAACAAGATAACCATATTGTATCATTTTTGGTGAGTTGATCACTGCTTGTGGATTGGTTTGCTTCACGTTAGAATTATATTCCATCATCCTCAAATTCATTGAAACCTCATCATGAAAACATTTCAACACTTCAACATAATATTCATCAATACTTATTAGATAGCCAGATGGTCCACAAATTTCCTTTATATTCATACAGTAGAACGCTTCACATGCGAATGTAGTATAACACTTCAGAATCAATGTTGAGCCTCTACACCCTGACACAAGAGCCATTTCTGCCTCTGTTGGCTTGAAAAGTTCCTGAAATGTTGACTTGGTAATCTCTGCAATCTCACATAAATATTCACCGTCATGTGCAGGACGTATCGGAGTGTGCCACTGTTTAGGTGTATCAATGTGAAGTGTACGAATTTCAATGCTACTTGTCGCGCTCGAAGAGTTAGACTCGAAATCCAAATGCTTCACACCCTGCTCTTCACTTCCCAGTACGCTAGACATTTGTCGAGCTTTTGACATTCCCTTCACCACTTCAGCTAGTTCACGCAAGGAATCATCGAGCTTTGATGCACAAAATTTGTTTTCTATATTACCATACATGACCAAGGCAATTGCAGTCCTGGCCTCAAGTGCATTTAAAGCTGTTATGTCCGCCTTTTCAGTAACTTCATCATTTCTCACCACGGAAGATGTTCTTATAGTGGAATATTCAAGTTTGATGCGAGACTCCGACTCATCATAGATATCGGATAATTGTTGCAAGTCGTTGGGGAATCTAAGGAGAGTAAGAGAAGATAAATCAGTTAAAAATCCAAACCTTTGTTTGCATCGTAACATATTTCTCATAAGTTGTGTTATAATCTTTCGAAGTTTTCTTTCTCCAACGAATAGTTGATTGTATCTTGGGGGATAAGATTTAAAAAAGGCCGCGTGACTTCTATGATTGCCAAAATATTCTTTTTACTTAAATTTCTGACAGTGATATCTGGTATGAAGAGCGATCCACCTAGAGCTGATGAGATAGATCCCATTGGACGTTTCTCATAATCAAAATGTTCATCACAGAGGAATCCAAAAAATTCCACCGTCGGCCTCATAATGCGATGTTGGAACTCCCTCCAATAATTTCCTTCAGGACAGTCGTACGGAATAGGAAAAAGTGATCCCGAACCAAGTGCTAAAATATTTGATACAAAACGTCTTATTTTGTATGTCTTTTTCCTGGCCATGATATCATATATCCATTTCTCCATATCACAGCACATCTGATCAATTTCTTGTTTTGGAATTGTTGTACAACAATACTTTAGTTCAGATAATTCCTTCGATGAAGTATTAAAAGCAGCTGATGGTGTTTTTTTCAACAGTCTTTCTATAGCTTCTGTATTTGGCCCTGTGACTTTTATTTTGGAATTGAATACTGTGGGAAGTATGAATATTAGTTTCCACAAATGACTTATATACTCATCTCGGTCTAGTGACTCAGGAGCCTCATATAATGAGTCCATACATTTTCTGCAAACCTCGTCAATTATAATAGAATTAATTCTCAATGGTAGACCTTTCAAATGGAAAATTTTGTAGAACTTGATCTCATGTAAAGGAAGTATGATGTTGTCTTTTAAATTCTGTAATAACTGATCCATATGCTGCATAGCATACGCCACCTCCTCGCTAAGAGAGTCGTAACGAATTTCGATGAGCTCTAAGGTCTTTAAGTGATCAGTTACAGTATCAGCACACTGAATTCCACCTAAATCATGACTTTCAGCTGTAGTAGGATTTTCATCTTGAGAAACTAGTTCCGGATTGAGGCCTTCGTTAGCTGCTCTCGTGTCCACCAGTGTATCTGAATGGTGACTTCTGGTTCTGGAAGATACTGGTAACTCAAAGTCCTGTTTTTTCAATTGATCCATTATTCATGAAAGAAAGGTCTCATGTTTGGTAGCTTTGGTAGCAATTGACTCAATTCAGCTAGTTTTTATATCTTCGCATTATTAAAATCTTGAGAATATTTTACTCTGATCTTCGATTTGCATTCCCTTTTCCATCGTCTTCTCTATAACCTTGACTAAACAACGCGCTTATTGACAATATTCTTCATCAGTCACATGATTTAAATGTTTTCCCAATTTGGTAATTGCTCTTAATTTGGTAATTCCCCGATTTGGACTGAAATATTTTTTTTTAATATGTTTTTTTTTTTTTAATTTTTTTTTTCAATTTGAGACAAAAAAAAAATTGAAGCGAAAAGAGAAAAAAAATTATACATCAGATTTGACACACAAGATTTACTGGGCTATCCTTAAAAAAAAATCTGTGCTATCGATACTTAGACATACACTTACACTTTACGGATTCCCTTTGTTTGATCAGCCATCACCAGAACTAGATACCCAAACCCACACCATCCCCATCTTTGACAGAACACCAACCGTTAAGAGATCTTGAGATAAGCTTTGATTGATCCCTGCTGCATATAAAATCCACTGCGATTATCCCCGTCTTATTGTAAAGGGTCTCTATCTTCCAAGCTTCATAATTACATTGGATAATTTCGAGAGAGAGCCTTGGATGGAAGAAGTGACACAATTTTATTATTATTTAAAAAGCCAATTATAAAAATTGAGTGTTTGTTCAATATGAACTCTGCAAAGAGTGCATTGCATGTATATGTTGAACCAGAAGAAGATTCAAGCAGTGATAGTCGAGAAAACAGCTTGGAAGTTCCTGAGCGTCAAGGCTTATTACCACCTTTACCTGACTTGAATGATGACCTTCATAGTCCAGTCTTTACTGATGATAATAGCAGTTCATTACATAGTAGGACTCAATCATTAGAAAAAGTTATAACCCCATTACATCGATCAAGAGAAAGTTCAAATAAAGTCACAACTCCAACAGTTACAACTCCAAAGGCTGAATTATATACAATACAAACAGAGGCTCAAACGCCAACAACAACTACAAAATATGAAAGTGGGTTAGTCACTCCAGTTAGAGAAAGGTTAATGGAAGAAGAAGAACGTGTCAATACATTAGATTATTCACCAACAATAACTATTGATGAAAGATTTGAAGTTAGTGTTGAAATACCTTCAGAGAAAAATTTACCAAAGACAACAGAGGATAAGATCAAATTTTTCCAAACTTTTCAAAAAAAAGAAGCTCAAGAATTTGACAAAACTTTATCAAGTTTGAAAAAAGGTGGATGGTTAAGTAATAAAGATATATCATCTTTAGAACATAAAAAACATAATCATTTTAAAAAATGGGAAACAAAAATCAAAGAATTGAAATCATCTTTAAGAAGTGTAAAAACTTATGATCATGGAATTGGTAGTTATTTTAGCCCCAAAACTACTACAGATTCAGAAGATTTTAAAGGTGATAAATCACCTAATTTACAAACTTTAGAACAACAATTTTCTGTTCTGGGCATAAGTCGATCTTGATAATAGGATAATAAAGTGAGTCAATAGTGGATAGTATACCATTAGAGCAACTTTTAAATGGATGTATAAATACCCAGCATTTAGCTCAATTGAATCCCAACGTTTTATGGATAAAAAAATTTCAGAAGCATTTCACAAACTCAACAGAAATTTTCCCATAATAAATCTGAGGGGATCTCCTAGTTAATGAGGATTAACAACAGATTTAAATCCCGGCTATCACCTTCCCGTCTGATCTTTACGAATATTGTTGCGAGAATCACCAACATATTTAATCAAAGGCAAGTATTGACTTGTCCTATGTACTATAAAAGTTTTGAAATGAAAACCCGTGTATTATAATTAATGGAAAGAAATATGTAGCCAAGTTTCGAGTATCAACTTTAAGAAGAGTTTAATTAATGAAGCTAGTATGTTGAAGTTTAATCGCACTGGTGGAGGATTATTGGCGAGCAATTAGCGCTTCGCATTAGCAAATCATCTCATTAGTAGGATCATTAGGAGCGAACTTCACTTTTAGCTAACTGAACTGTGTGACATTTTCAATTGGCAATTTATTCAATTAAGTTTTAAGTGAAAAGCAATCACCACATCTCAAATCCTTCAAGTCCAGCCCAACATTGCAAATAGAAATACGAAGTTAAAGATTCAGGTTGCCGTTGTTGGTGATCTTCTTAATACATGTTCACTGTATATTTAAATTACATCAAAAGCTTGATTGTAGGTGTTGTAACGGCGTTGTTCTTAAAAGATCTGATCGAAAAAGAATGCACAGAACTAAAGATGAACAATCGCTTGTGTCAACAAATTTTATCTTTATTCAACGGCAGTAGATGGAATCAACAACACATCATTCAAAACAACATAGTTTAAATATAGTTATACCCACTTTTGATCATCTCACCTATAAATCACTAGTTATCAATCACTTTAAAGATTTAATCCCATGATTTGTTTTCTAGAAGCTGTACTTGTTTTGTTAATCATTTTTCCCCTGGGTGATTATGCATAGAAGCTTTCAAATTTTGAGACATGGAAAGAATTTTTCTTTCAAAGAAAACTCAAAAATCTTTGAGACAACATTTTTAAGCGGTGACGCATATAAGCAACAAAACCGTTCGGTAATTTACAACAAGACTAGTACATTTATATAAAACTTGTTGGGATCCCTGATGGATATACTTCACAATAATACATATACAACACAACTACTGAAAAAGGTTTCGTATCTTGCCAAATAGTAAGGATCGACATTAAACAGAGAAACGGTCTAAAGAAGGAAAGAACCAAAGAAAGAAAAAAAAATCATACGTCGCTTGTTTCTGAAAAACATTTCTTTTTTCTTCTACCCGCCAAAAAAGATCTGAACTGGCATACAACCACACTTTCAAATATTAATCAATTAGAAAAGATTTTTTATGAATAAATTAAACTAATCATCATCAAAAATTTTTTGATTCAAACTGATTTGTTTAAATTAAAAGAATCAAGTGATTTAAACATAGTTTTAAATACGTTTGAGATTTGGTTAATTTAGCAAACCATCTTAATTTACTGGTGATTTTCAACCGTTACGAACCACATAAAGTTGTTAATTTCCACCAAAAAAGCATTCGAGAATTTGGAGATTCAACTTCTTTGAAATAACATTCTTTATTACATTCATTCTTACATCAAATATTTATAAAATAATTAGATCGAGTTATTTCGATAATTATTAAATTAATTATTAGATATTTTTCCAGTGTGGTTAATCATCATGCCCTCAAAAAACGTTCCAAGTTTGGAAAATTTAATAAATCAATGTTGTGAAAGTTATTATTCAAAACTTAATGAATCAGTTGAAGATGAATTAAATATTTCAAGAATAAACAGTTTAGAAAAAGGTGATCAACCAAATCAATATTATTCATATGAAAAATTTCAAGATTTTATAAGCGCGTCTCATTGTCAAGAGAATCTTAAATTCTTGATTGAAATCTATCATTATGAAAAAATATGGAATAAAACTTTTAAAAGACAATCATCTATTTTAAAATGTAAAGATGAAGAAAGTTATATTCCAGGATCTAGAAAACAATCAGTTGCTACAATACGTACAATGAATTCAAGAAAATCAAATCGTCATCCATCAATTGTCGAAGAAGTACCGTCTCATACTGCATCACCACCTCCACAAAATGAAGAAGAACCAAGTTCATTATCTACAACTGCAGACGATGATGCAGAGGATCCTGTATCACCAATTACCACTACAACATCACCAGATCATAGATTAAGTCATAATGACTTGGATAAATTAGTTCATGAATTATCACTACCCAAAATTTTAAATTCTGGAGAAGATTTAGATACAAATTCATTTGTTAATCAAAATATAATTGAAACCACTGTTAAACCACAAGCAGTAACTACAAAAAAAGCTGAAGTTTGGGATACTTTATTCAAACCTTCCTATATGTGTGAAAATAATTCTGAATGTGCATGTGCTAAGAATGATCAACTTGTTGAAGATGATGCTGATTATAATGAAGCAATTGAACGTCAAGAAATACTTGAACAACTAAAAGAACAATTGAGAGAAAAATTCGAATACATCATTACAAATTATGTTATTGATGATTCTTCATATCAAATTAATTTACCAGATACTGTTCATTCAAATTTAATGAAAGAATATCAAAATGATAAAATATTATATCATTCACCATTAACATTATTACCAGCAAAAAATGCAGTTTTACAATTACTTAGAGAAAATATTTATTATAATTTTTTAGTTGATCAAGAAAATTTATTAAACAGATCAAATTCTCAAAAAATTATTAAAAAAATGGATCAATTAAAAATAACGTCCACTAATTCAGCACCAAAAGTTCCAACTATTAATACAGCACATACCTTCACAGCAATAACAACAAACTCACCAGTAACGAGAGAATTAAGACCACAAAAATCTGAAGCTGTTTCTCTCCGTTCTTTAGGATCCGAAGAATCTATAAAATCAGGTACAACAACACCAATTTCTGCTATTTCAAATTTCCTTCAAAGATATCATATCAAAATACATAATTCTCAGTCATCTTCATCATTATCATCAGCTGCAGAAAGCTCTTCAAATTCAAATACATCACAATCACAATCTCCTATTACTAAAAATTCAACTCGAAGTTTAGAAAAGGGAAAATTTCAGCATAAACATCATCAGCATAGTTCAAAATATGTTAAAGGACCATGTGGTATAGATCCTGTGATTTCAGACTATGATCCACATCCACCACCTACTGAAAAACAGAGCAAGAGATGGTCCAGAATGACATCAAAATTTAAACATAAGAAATAGTTAATTAACTAGCTCCTTTAATGATAATAATTCTAATGAGGTTTACTTATATTTGTAGAAAATGTTCCTAATCGGGTAATTTCCCCAATGCGGTAATTACGAAAGTACATCAATTTATAAGTAATTCATTTGTAGTAAATTATCTCATACTTTCACAATCAATAAACCAGTTCTATATTATCTCATTCTCCTTAATTTCCAATCCAGATGATGTGATTATGTGTCTCTTTTGGCTCATCTGTCTTGTCATGCTCCCCATAATAAAATCCGAGCCAGCCATTTTTCACGGAGCTATGATAAGAATAATAATTCTGTCACAAAATCAAACAGGAAATATTGAATATCCACAATATTAACGAGAAGAATCTCATAAAAGCTTTACCAATTAATCAAAAAAGGGAGTGTAATTACATGGATTAAAACTCTTTCAAATAAAGTCAAGTTATGAGTCTCGGTTGTTCAAGCCAGGAAGGCGCTCAGCAACAACTGTCACAATCCAGACCTAGTACTCCACCACCTACATTGCAACCGCTGTCTTCAAATGAGTCCCAAGAACTGAGATTACCACTGTCTCCCCCTGATCATATACTGAAGAGGTTGACTCCTTTGAAAAGAATCAATTCAAGAAGCCCGCCTGATAGTGTTGAAGAAACCCCAAGGAAAAGACAAGCTCACAAACCTAGAACTCTGTCTACAGATGAAGTTATGGATAAAGTAGCACAATTAAGGATCGAGAATGCACAGAAGGTTGAGCAGAAAAGACAACAACTGAAGGAGAGACTGGAGGTTGCTGAAAGAAATAGACAGGAAGTTATTGAAACTAGAAGAAAGAATGCCAAAAAGTTTACAATGAATTGCGCTATTTGGGAATCTTTTAAAGAAACATTTCAGGATGAAATTGTTTCAACAAGTGAAAATCCTGATGGCTCATTTTCTGCGTCTGTTGTCCTTAATGATCAAGAAGAGGAAGACTCAAACACTGTGTTTTTAGAAGAGGATGATTGGAAAGCATTACAAGAAAGAGGCCTGAGACTTGAGAAGTCTTCAAAAAATTTGATACTAAAAGCTCTGAAGGGATATGCTTATCGTAAAGTGAGGAATAGGATATTGGAGCATCCTTTTTTCAATTCAAAAAGTGTTACAGGTGCTCTAACTAAATACAAGACTCTTGAAGAAGTTGAACAAAAAATTTTACTGGATTCACAACTTAGGAAAGATATTAAAAGATTACTTGAAATTTTAGGAGCACCTTCACTTCATCCAACAACAAAGTTACTTACAGAAAATGTTTTTTTATTTGGAGTAGTTCTGTCCTGGAACAGGCTTTTTGAAAAAGGCATCACTTCACTAAATATGAATTTAGGTCCAAATGCTTTAGAAGAATATCAAGGGTATAATATTCCAAATTTTAAAGAGCTATACTATTATGATGACAAGTTTGCTTTTTTCTTGACCAACTTGCATGCTATTCTATCATTCAGAATGATTGAAGCATTATTCCAAATTTTAAAAATGGAAAACTTACCATCAAATATAGACATTCAAAAATTACGTTTTATGAAACTTTGGAGAAGATTTTTAGATATTGATTTCATTAAAAATGATAATGCAGATACTAGATTTATGCTGAATCTTTTTAAAATTAATGATAATCTCCTCTCTTCATTGGCTGTTCAAACCCATATTAGAGAGACAAACAATTCAAATAGTTCGGCACTCCAGGTTCAAATTGATGCATTGACAAGGTATCTGACAGAGGAGAAAGGAGTCACTATTGGAAGAATTAGAACAGTGAAGGCACGTTGTGAAAATTTTGTAAAGACTTATAATGATGAACATAGTATTTATTTCACAGCTGGGGTTACATTACCAGAAAGAAGGTTACAATTTTATAAAGAGTTTGAGCAAGTTAGATTTTTAGCTTTGAGAAAAACTGGAATAATTTTACCACCAGGGTTCACTAAGAATGAATGGAGAAGATATCATTTAGAACTTTATTATGGTCATTATAACAAAGAATTTGATAAGAAAAGATTTGATCAAGTTCCAACGAAATTGATGACAGGATTTAGAGGAAGATTTACAAATCGTTCTATTATGCCATATGAAAGGGAAGATGTTGAATTTATACAATCCAAACTTGGTCAAACAAATCTTTCTGAATTAGTTCGAGCTGTTAAACAATCTTTGGATTCCAGAGAACTGTCAAGAATCTTGATGAGTCAAGTTGTGGATCTTACCAAGAGAATGTTGGAAGGTTTCAATATGATTGGTGATCCTAATGTTCCTGAAGCTCTTAAAAATAAACTTGTTGTTGCACTTAGATTTGGATTTAAAGAGGGATCAAGGGTTGTATTTAAGCCATTTGTTTTATTTCTTCGTGATACATTTGAAATTATGGATTATTATTATTCAAAACAACCTTCAAATGCAGTGACTGCTCCAATTAAAAATTGGTTAAAAGCTGCTGGAGAAAATGTTGATATAACCTCTATGTCAGGAAGATTCAGATATATTAGAAATTTCATGGATGTTTGGAGGCTGATCATGAAAGATATTGGTAATAGTTGGATTAGAGAATCATTTCGTAAAATGAGAGAAGAGAAAATATCATATGGTGATTTTGAAAAACTTTCCTTCATACATTCTGTTCATAGAAATGGTGGATTAGTGGAGATTGAAGTTCAAACCACAAGATTAATGATGAATTCAACGAAAATAAAATTGAATAGATTATTCCGTTCACGTTATGATAATGAAGAAGACTCATTGGAGGATAATCGTTCTTATCAAGAAAAAGTTGTTGATTTTTTGGTTACTAAATTCACTGATTCTGTTCAATATGATGATGATTTAGAATTACCAATAACTTTTGAAGTTTGCAAACCAAGTTTATATGCACTTGTTGAAAAATATCGAGTTGTTTTACAAACAACTTTTCTTTATGCCACTATTGATTCATATATTGATAGAGTTCCATTATTAGTTAGTGGTCGTGAATCCACTGATGTTGATTTAAGATATGTTAAAAAATTGATGAAACCAGATATGAATAAATTAGTTGAAGATATTATTTTTTTCTTAAAGACAAATGCTGTTGAACCAAATTTTAAATTACTTGAAGAAGATGTTGATGCAATAATGAAACTTATTAGAAGAAGAATTTCTGAACAAATTTATGAAGATTCTAAAGTTTCACATTTATTTGATCATACTAGAAATCCAAAGGAAGATTTAGAACATTTTATTGATATAAACACAACTGAAAGTTCATTAAGAGGACTGTTGAAACAACATAAATACAGACCACATACGGCCAAGATATTTAATGAATTATTATTAAGAAGTGTTCAACCAGAAGTTAATAAGAAGCAAAATATTGTTGATGTTGATGATTATTGTTTTGGAGAGAGTTGTAAAGTTGATATGGAGGAGATTATCTATAAATTAAAGAGATTATTAGATGTTAATACATCTCTGTATAGGGAATTTTATGAAGAGGTTTGTTCAAAAGTTAATGGAAGACTGTGATTAATAGGTGGTGGGTTTTACTTTGGTTTGGTTTAGGTTATAGGCGGTATTTTTAATTAATATAAGGTGCTATTTTTAGAGGCTATAGTTTTCCATAAGTAGTTATAATAGTGTAAAAGTAGTGGATTATGCCGTGGTTGTTTAGCGTCATTCAGCTTGGGCATCCGCAAGATAGGTGAATCCAAACATGAACGAGTACCTCAACACATATGGCACGGATGTGTTTTCATTACCTATTTCAGTAGTTCTTGAGCCAATAAGTGCGTCCGCGGTCCCACCATCTATCCATGAATGATGTACTCTACGTATTCTCATCTTTAATATAAATTGTTCAAATGCCGAAAGGACCCAACTAAAAAAAAAGGGATTATTGGTGCAGACAACAGCATCAATAATTGATAATTTTAATCCCACTAAGCCATAAAGTAAGGTAGTATATAGTCAACCTTTAATGATGTGATGAATGATAAGATGAAATTATGTGGATATGGGTAGTTTAAGCATAAGTTTATTAAACACAAACACATATTTCGTAGTTGGATAATAATATTGATGTATTAGATGCGAGATTTATAGACATTTGATCAGATCTAATAATAGATCTAATAGGCCATGGGTTCCTAATCGAGTAGAAAGGGTCTTATTGCCACGATGTACAAGCTTTCTTTATAACCACGTTCATTGATACGGTAAAGGACCCTACGGATAACTCATAACTCTATTATTAATGTTGCCGTTCTTTAAGTATTATAAATGCAACCACATGGGTTCAAACTTCTTAAAAGAGTTTATGAAAATAATATTAATATGAATAAATCCCAGAACTGATTCGCGATTGTTATATAAGCGGACTTTTTTTTTTTTTTTTTGGTGTTTCACATTTTTTTTTTGGGTGCAGCAGCGCAATTTCGTAATTTAATGCGCAAAAAAAAGCGCAAAAATGCGAAATTTTTTGAGCTATAAACAAGCCCTTTAATACTTCGGGAAAAGGTAAATTGAGATGAGCCTTGTGAGCAACCAATGGGGATGAATTATGATGTGGTACTTGTGTGTGAGTGTGTGTATGTGTATCTGCGAGGGTGGCAAAAAGTATGGAGGTTGGTGATTATTGTTTGTGGGAAGTATCGGTTGTTGGTGGATTGGGAAATAATAATAGTGAGTATCCGTATCTTGAGTATGTGCATTAAGGTGAAGATGGATGCCATAGAAGAAAGTGGTCACTGGTCATGTTGGTTATTGAACAGGGGGTAGTTTTAAGCAATTAGTGAGTTAACAAATGATTGAATGAGCTTAAGCGATGGTACTAGACACATAGAATAAGTAATTAAAGTAGTGAGTATAGTAATGATATGAGCCGTGATGAAATTTGAAACACCGAACACTGATCGCAATAGATGTGAGTTTACTTAAAGCAAAATGGTGCTACTTCAACTCACCAATAAAGGGTTCAATATTGTCACTACCAATCAATATCCTCTATTAACTACACACACTCTCATCTATCAATCCATTACTCTTAATCTACACTATTAACCGTGGTTTATTCAAATACTTATCGAACGACATTCACCGTCTAAGCCCTTTTTCAATCAGCGCAAATTTGCAACTTTTTTTTTTGTCAAATGCCGAACCAACTATTAAAAAACACTTCAAAGGGCTTAAAGAATTAATTTCGAGTCACCGTACATAAAGGAATAAGGCTTTGAAAGTGTGTTTAAAAAGAGTTGAAATCCCGTAAAATTTTAACAGTTACAATATTTGTAATATTTTCACTTACTTAAGTACTATTTATCAATCGGGATCTTGAACCCATCGGAAGATACCATTACTTTGTGGGCGAATTAAGAAAATCAATCAAATACTTGACCATTTTACAAATATCTTCAAGGTTCACAACAAATAAGGAGCCCCAATGACCGAATACTCAAAGGCTAGCTCAACAACTTCAAAAAGACCTGTTGCTAGACATGCCTGTTTGGCTTGCAGAGAGAAAAAAATAAAATGTGATGGTGAAGTACCTCCACAACCAGGTGAAAAACCAAGTGAAGCAAAACATCAACGTTGTTCAAATTGTAAATTATTAAATATTGAATGTATCTTTGTACGAAGTTTACGTGGTGGTAGAAGGAAAAAACCTCAACAAGATGGAAATTCAACTTCAACTGTTTCTACTCCAATATCATCATCATCAAAACCTTCTCGTCAATCTTCTTCAAATGTTCAATTACCAAGAGTACAAGATCATATACTACCCAAAAGTCCAAGAGATGCCTTTAGAGCTTCTATAAGTACAACTGCAAGTACATTAACTAAAGATTATGAACCAGCAAATAGTATAATGTCCGGTGCTACTTCACCTTATTATAATAATGGGAATTTATCACCTTTATTAACTGCAAGATCAGATAGAGAATCTTTGGATTCTTCAACTTCATTACAAGAAAAAGTACGTGCTTTACAAAGAGAAGCTGCTAATATTCAAAATCAATTATCAAATCAAGATTTCGATGATGCTTCATCAACTATAAGTTCCACTGCAGATTATTATGCCCTACCACCTCCACATCGTCGTCATCATCATCATCATCATCGTCATCGTCATCATCATGAAGGTGGGCCTCCAGGTGGTGGTCCTCCAGGCTCTTTTGGTGGTCCACCAATGCATCACTTAGGAGGTGGTCCACCATTTCCTCCACCTCCACCTCATTTCCATCATCATCCACCTCCACCACCACCTTTCCTTCATGATAGAGAATCAAGATATAGAGATTGGGAAAATTCATCTTCTTTACCACCTCCACCACCTGGTCCAAGAGGTTCTGAAAATGGACGTCATCATCCTCCAGGCCCACCAGGAGGTCCAGGGGGATTCCCACCTCCTCCACCATTCGAATTTGATGGTCCATTCCATCATCAACAACAACATCATGGACCTCCTCCACCTCATGGAGGTGGTGGTCCTCCAGGATCAAGATCAGGTCCTGGTGGTGGTGGACCTCCTCCACCTCCTCCTCCAGGTGAACCAATGTTACCACCTATGCATTATCCAGAATTTGGTGGTGAAGATCAAGAAAGAGAAAGATATGGAACTAATAATAAACATGGTGGTGGATATCAGAGGAAAAGACCATTTTCACCAAGTTTTTCACCTCCATCATCACATTCTCAAACTACAAAAGAAACTCATAATTCAAATGTTAATGCTATAAGAATTTCTGATCAGGAATTAGAAGCTTTTGATTTACCAAATTGGAGAACTACATGTATCTTGATTGATTTATATTATAGATATATTCATCCAAGTCGTCCTTTTTTACAACCAAAACATAGATTGATTTATCATTTTAACGTTAGAAAAGATGCTTCATTATTACATTCAATGTTTTCATCATCTTGTCGTTTTGCAAGTGCAGATCAAATCCCAAATCCAAATTTAAGAGATAGTCAACATTGGTATTTCCTTGCTGAAAAATATTGGGATCTCTTAGATTTAGAATCTTCATTACAAGCTTTAGTTTTATTATCAGGTTCTTTAGGTCCAGGTGGTTATGTTCAACAATCCATTGAAGGATCTGAAAGATTATTAAAATTATTAAAATTTAATAACGTCTTAAATACTGTGGAATTAAATACAACTTGTGAAGTATTTGCAGAAGTTGCAACAAAGAGGCAATTATTATTAAGAGAAGATTTAATAAGAACCATATGGGGAAGTTGGAAATTAAATGTCTTTTTAAGAATAAATAGAGGGTTCCCTTTCAATCCAATTTCTGAAAATTTATTAGGATTTGAACCAAATTTACAATTCCCATGTTCAGATTCTTCATATAATTTAAATCTTTCTTTATTTGATACAAATGATAACATTAGTCCAAGTGCATTGAAATATAGAGTTTGGTCAGATGTGGAACGTGATTTAAATGAAGCTGTAATCAATCCTGCAATTTATAAAAATTTCCAAGATGCTGATTTAGTTATTGTGGCTATTAAAACAGTGGAAGATATTATGAATACTATTTCTCAAGGGAAATTAACAACAAATGAAGTTGTCAATTATAATACAAAGATTAAATTAATTCAAGATATTACTAATAGTTCATTATTCCAAATATCTCATATTAAACAAAAAATGTTAATCTTAAATATTTCCAAGATTTTTGGATTATTGATATTAGCAGTTGCTAAAATAGTTATTAATGTTACACAATGTGCTGCTTTATTATTGATTAAACCCCATGAAACAAATTCAAACACAAATCCAGATGATGTCTTTAATTCATTATATAAATTATCAGTGGAGGATATCTTTAAAGCTTGTTTAAATACAAATAACATCCAAATCCATCATTATATTGAAACTTTCTTAGCTGCTTTAGATACAGTTAAATTACTTGAATTAGGTGAAGCTAAAATCCCACAAAATGTCAATTCAACATTCCCAATGGATGTTGTCGCTGGTCCTTTAAATTTCACTGCTGCTTCTGAAATTACTTCTTTAAAATCTCAAGAAAATTGGTGGTTGGATTCAATTGAAGAAAAGGGTAAAGTACCATCTGGTAAAGTTCCATTTGATGCTAGATATCCTGACGTTTGGTGTCAATATCCTGTCTTTTCAGTTGTTGTTGTTGCTAATTCATTAACAATCTTGGCTTCTTCAATTGTTTTAACTAAATATATTACAATTAAAGAAAATACTATGGAGCAACCTTCTGGTCCAGGCATGAGAAAAGTTGATTTTGTTATTGGTAATAGTCAAAAAATAATAACTATTGAAATGTCTGAAGAAGTTCATAATACATTTGTGGAACATTTTAAAATTGGTTCATTAAAGGAAAAATTAAAATTATGTGCAAGATATGTCCAAGCTCATGGAAGATTTTGGCCATATGTTGAAACAACTTCAAATCAAATAGAATCAATTATCAACTATATTGATGATATTATCGCTAGAATGTGATTAATTATACAATCGTTTTAATGCTTAATATAAAACAAAATCTAGCTGTGAATTTTCAAAATCTATCACGTTTATTTATAATACTATGTATTCTCTCATTATTATTTACCATCCAAGTAGCTTTCATATCCAATAGTTTCTAATTTTTCAGCTTTTTCTAAAACTTCCTCCTCTTGTTTAAGTAAATAATTTTGCATTTCAGTATGGAATTGACTATCAAAAGTACCTAAAATTCTAACAGCTAATAAGGCAGCATTTGTACTGTTATTAATAGCAACAGTAGCAACTGGAATACCTCTAGGCATTTGCACAATAGAATGTAAAGAATCAACACCATCCAAAGTAGAACCTTTAACAGGAACACCAATCACAGGTAATGGAGTCATAGCAGCAACCATACCTGGTAAATGTGCAGCACCACCAGCACCGGCAATGATCACTTTGATACCACGTTGAGAAGCTTCAACGGCATACTTGGACATGCGATGTGGAGTTCTATGAGCAGAAACAATTGTGACTTCAAATGGAACTCCAAATTTTTTCAAAATATTTGCACCAACAGACATGACTGGTAAATCTGAATCTGAACCCATTATTATACCAACAAGTGGTTTTGTAGATTTCCCCTTTTGATCATCTTCTGTTATTTCAAGTTTTGAAGTTTGACCCATGATAAATTCAATACGACGTTGACTTTCAGACATATCACTTGTAACAACATTTATATGACCCATTTTTCTAGCAAATCTTGTGGATTTACCATATAGATAAACTGAAGAACCTGGAGTTTCCAAAGCACGTTTACAAGCTTCTAATTCACCATTTGGTTCTTTTGTACCAAGAACATTTAACATGATTGCATTTGTATTTGTAGTTGTTAACGAAGTAAAATTTTTAGGTAGTGGTAAGTTGGCAACTGCTCTGATATGTGCCTCAAATTGTGAAGTAACACAGGCATCGATTGTATAATGACCAGAATTATGTGGTCTTGGGGCAATTTCATTGATTAATAGTTCACCATTTGGTAAATAAAACATTTCAACACCAAAGATACCAGCTCCTGGGAATGATTTCACTGCATTTTGTGCTAAAGTTTTAGCTTTGAATTGAACTGAATCTGGAACTCTAGCTGGTGCGTAAACTAAATGACAAATATTATTTTCATGAATAGTTTCAACTGTTGGATATGAAAAAACTTCACCTTCAATAGAACGAACAACCATAACAGCAAGTTCTTTAGTAAAAGGACACCATTTTTCAGCATACAAAGTTCTGTTGTTTAGAGTCTCTAGAGCTTCCTTAATATCATCTTTAGTTTTAACAACAAAGTTCCCACGACCATCATAAGCTAAAGTTCTTGCTTTTAATACAAATGGATAACCAAATTTTTCACCAACTTTAGCTAATGATTCCTCAGTATTTTCAACATCAATTGATTCAGCAACTTGAATACCATGATCTATCAAATGTAATTTTTGAAGATATTTATCTTGAATTAATTTAATTGTTTGAGGTAATGGGAAAACTTTGACATTTGAACTTTTAGCAACTCTTTCCAAGGCATCGGCATCAACGTGTTCGATTTCGACAGTTAAAACATCACATTTAGCAGCTAATTTAGCGATTGATTCAGCATCAGAAAATGAACCGTCGACATGTTCATCAAGAGCATTGATCTGTTTAGCTGGTGAATTTGGAGCATCTAAGATAATAGTTTTAATATTGAGACGATGAGCAGCTTCAACAAGCATACGACCCAACTGACCACCACCCAAGATACCAATAGTTATGTTTTCCATTTTGTGATTAAAAGATAAAGTATTGAATCGATCAGAATACAATAGCAAACAGAAATAATATCTTAAAACCTTTCAGAATCTTTTTCACAACGTTTTAATCTAATCTTCATATAAATCAGAGTCAAAGTAATAAAATAAAAAAAAAAAAGATTATGTCACCAAAAAATAATCATGTGACGTGTCATGTGATGCGATGCATTTCATACCCCGATTGGGCAAAAGGTAAACAAAAATTAGATAGCACAGTTACACATACATCTTCGTGAATTTTTATCGAAAATCTAGGGAAACTTTGACACTACTAGTAACAAAGGGTACCTAGAAGATCTTAGACACCTAGAAGAAGGACATAGATCGAAATGCCAGAGTCACCTCTACTTCAGGAAGAGTACGAGGTACTTGAGCTGATAGGAAGAGGTTCTTTTGGTTGTGTACGGAAAGTTAGAAGAGTGAGAGATGGTAGAGTATGTACTAAGTATTTGTTTATTAAAGAGAGTTGGGACTAATATATGGAATAGCTTCTGGTCAGAAAAGAGATACCTTATGGACATATGAATCCAAAGGAGAGAACACAACTGATATCTGAATTTAGAATATTAAGTGAATTAAACCATCCAAATATTGTTCAATATGTTCATCATGCCCATATACCAGAACAGCATATGTTATATTTGTATATGGAATATTGTGATGGTGGGGACTTGTCACATATCATAAAAAGCTACAGAAATTCAAATGAATATTTACCAGAGGGTATAATATGGAACATTTTTACACAAATACTAATGGCATTATATCGTTGTCATTATGGTGTTAATTCACCACTTGTTACGAATATTTACGAAGAAATGGTATATCCCACCATAACAGATACAACTAGAGTTGTCATTCATAGAGATATTAAACCTGATAATATTTTCCTTTCAGATGGGAAATTCAAGTTGGGTGATTTTGGTTTAGCAAAATCTTTAGAACATGAAATTGAATTTGCAACTACTTGTGTTGGTACTCCTTATTATATGTCTCCAGAAATTTTACTGGATAGACCATATACACCATTATGTGATATTTGGTCCTTAGGATGTGTTATTTATGAATTATGTGCATTACATCCTCCATTCCAGGCAAAGACTCATTTACAATTACAACAAAAAATTCAAGAAGGTGTTTATCCAGATATTCCAGAACATTATTCTGCTTCTTTAAGAAGAATAATTAGTTATTGTATCCAAGTGGATTTAAATCAAAGAGCTCCTACATTTGAATTATTACAGCATCTCAATTTTAAAATTCAAATGAAGGACTTACAATTGAACAACTACGAACTGAATTTGAAAACTTTTGAGCAAGAATTATTGTTGAAAGAGGAACAATTAATAAAGGCAAAACAGTCACTGAATGATGAATTACAATATCAAAGAAAGTTGATAGAACAAGAGGTTGAAGAAATTCGTATAAATTATCAGAATGAATTTCAATATGTTGTTGAAAAAGAGGTCAAATCAAGACTCAAACAGATCCAATCTGGTGCAACACCAAGACCAAAATCAACGCCTATTGCACCTGGACAACATTCATACCATCCATCTCCATCTGATTTTTCAATGGGTATGTCTCCTGGAACACCCACTGCCCAGCTAAAGTCTCTTAAAGGTCCAAGAGAATATGAAACGCCATTACAAAACAGAAGACCATTAACACAGTTGATTGATAATGATCCTCCAATTAGCAGAAAGTATACCAAACCTACAAATAGTGGGTATGCTCCACCTAAATCAAACACTTTGATCACTAAAAATGCAAAGCTGTTTGAAAAAGTGGTGGATTATGATAATGATGTTGGTTTGCCTAGTGCATTTCAGAGAAATTACAACAACAATTGGATTTGATTTATATGGCGGATGTGAATATCAAAGGTTACGGTAAAGGGAAAATTACAAAATAAATTACGAGAAAAAAAAAATTGGCTTTTCAAAAACTCTATTAATCATTTCATTGTAGTAATTAAAATACCTATTTATTCCCATTTCTTACCAGTCAATGCTTCATAAGCTTCAATATATTTAGCTCTTGATCTAACGGCAATATCTTCAGTCATACTGACACCTTCTTTCCCATTTAATCCATTTGAAGTCAACCAATCTCTCAAGAATTGTTTATCATAAGAATCTTGACCTTTTCCTAATTCATAAGTCTTTGCATTCCAGAATCTTGAAGAATCAGGTGTTAATACTTCATCAACAAGAACTAATTCACCATCTTCTGTAAGACCAAATTCGAATTTGGTATCAGCAATTATAATACCTTTAGTCTTTGCATATTCTTTAGCTTTAACATATAATTCAATGGCTAATTTACCAATTTTGGAAGCTAATTCTTTACCAACAATTTGCTCAGCTTGCTCAATTGAGATGTTTTCATCATGTTCACCTTGCTCAGCCTTGGTTGATGGTGTGAATATAGGAGTTGGGAATTCTTGAGATTCTTGTAAGCCTTCTTCAACTTTGACACCATGGACTGTTCCAGATTTCTTGTATTCCTTCCAAGCTGAACCAGTGATGAAACCTCTAACAATGACTTCCAATGGGACTAGCTTGTATTTATGGACTAATAATGAACGACCTTCCAATTGTGATTTAAATTCTGGTTTGGATAATTCTGAAGGTAATTTTGAAAAAATATCATCAGTCTTTATGATATGAGTTTTTGTATATGGACTCAAGAATTCAAACCAGAATTCTGATAGCTTGGTTAAGAGCTTACCCTTTTCAGGTATACCATTTTCCATTATAACATCATAAGCAGATATTCTATCAGTAGCGACAAAGAGTAAAGTTTGTGAATCAACTTCATAGATATCACGAACCTTACCACGAGCAATTAGGGGCAAGATACCTTGTAAGTCTGTAGTTGTGATGGACATTATGAGATTATTGAAGTATATATAGCTTCTTGAGGGGCAATGGGTTGATTTCCTTGATGCTTAAAAGAACCAAAGTTCAATTAATACTCATCGATCCTAATCTCATAATAAAAGTGTCATTTTCACGAAATTTGACTCTTCATACAAAAAAAAATGTTAATCTCCGAGTCAAATTTTTTTTGATTTTTTTTAAACGGATTATGTTCCTGTATTAAGAAAAATGTTACTTAACTATAATAAATGCTCCGATACATCAAAGCGAATCTCATACTATCTAATTTACTTTTTTACTTTTTTACTTTTAAAATTATACCTTTAATAACGTCTGGAATGATAAAAAAAAAAATTTTGGTGTAAACCCAAAAAAATTCCGATGCGGGGAGTCGAACCCCGGTCTGCTCGGTGAAAGCGAACCGTGCTAGCCGTTACACTACATCGGAGAGTTGTATGTCTGGTTGGGTGTTGCGCACACCGTGGTGTCAGGGTGTTTTTTAGCGGTGTTTGGTCATTTTCTAGGTCATTAGGCTCTCATTCTGGTTTAAACTAACTCTATTAGTAGACGCTATCTTTTAGCTTTCGTTTGATACTACTTTCAGCTTTATATGATCAGAACTGAGCACTCTAATGTGACTTTTCTGAAGCTTCTGTTTTGTTGATTAGAAGTGTAATAATTCGCGGAAACAGACACCAAAGTAATGAGCGAGCCAAAATTATTTATCCACCTCCTAGAATTAGATCAATGTCTTGATATCAGTACCTACCAGTTGCTTGGCTTAATATCTAAATGATTCATGATCATCTTTAGGCCAGTGATAAACAGCTACCTAGCTAATCTTAATATGATACACCATCAAGCTAAATTATCGGTCAGCTAGCTCTGCAAAATGTCATCGAATTGACGCTAGGCTAAATATTGCTCTCCTGAATTACAGTGTTTCAGACTTATTTCACTTTATAGGCCCACCTACATGAGGTTCTTCATGTAAACCACAAATTAGGAACCAATGTATTACATATTGATTGTGCCTGGAAAAGTTCGGTCTTGAAACCATGACAAACAGTATTATGATCAATATCAGGCTCAATAGTTTGCCGGCCAATCACAAACTTCAACCTCCGATGAGAGAATGTTCAGGAATGATAGACAAACTGGTGATTGATCTAGCATGATAGCTTTGATGTCTAGATCATGTCTTGAACTTACGTACTTATTTTTCATGCGAATTTTCAGGGCCAAATTCACTAGAGTATTCAGATAATCCGTTTTAATCAACTCTGCAGAAATAAGCTAAACAGCTTTTAGATGTTCTTACACATGAAATTTTGACCACCACCTTTTTAACCGGCCAAATCATCACAAGACATATATCCATCCAGCTGGAGACAGGGGTATGTACTATGTATGTGCTTTGAAGGTATTTTTTAATTTGCCTAGCTTTGTGTCAAAATGATTTCCAAGGCTTTGGTTTTGAACAATAAACCGTTTCAACATTAGTAAAGCTGGAGATTCTTACATATACCTAATTGGTTTCAACTTTGAATATATTGTTGGGGAACAAAGATCTACAGAGTTTGACCTTTTGACCTATCAATGTTGGCGATTTAATCAACTATACTGATTTATTAAGAGTGAGCTACATGAAGAAGGAGTCACCATTCTGCTTTTCGGGGTCATTTCTGCTTTAGAATTTGGACTCTGGTTAATTGTTACTCTCTCAGGCTCACAGTTCACCCATATATTCACCTGCATTTTTATTCAAGATGCATTTGAGATTTGCAATTCATGGTTAGTTTAATAGGCAAAGGGCAGTTACAAACAGTAAGTATCGGCCATTGGCTACAATCATAGGAGTCAAGACTCAACACAGGTATTTCGGCTGATTTGATGACATGTTGCTCAAATTCTGTATTATCTGATGCTCATGGCTCGAGGAAATTTTGGATTCCTCGACTTGAGGAAAGTATAAAAGGGTCTCTCAATCTTTAAGAAATATTTCAAATAGAATAGCTTTAAATTACATTGTCATCAATTGATTTGGTTTTAAATAATGAAATACAGTTCAGTTTTCGTTGCTGGAGCTTTGGCTTCTACTGCTTCAGCTATTTCAAATGTCGCCAAATTTGACGTAACTAAATCTTATGTTTCCAACTCAACTTCTTCATCATTAGTTAAAAGAGATGGTCAAGAAGTTCAATACGAACTCCCAAATGATGGTGTTCTTTACGTGGCCACCCTATCTATTGGTACCCCACAACAAACTGTTAGAGTTCAAGTTGATACAGGTTCTTCTGATTTATGGTTACCAGGTGCTCATAATAATAATTGTCCTGAAGGTACTGCTACACCAGTTGATGGTGGGAATCAAGATTTCGATTACTGTTTAGCTGAGAATATCTATGATCCAGATTCTTCTTCAACTTGGCAAGAAGATGACACAGCTGCATTCTCAATCAATTACGTTTCAAAAGCCTATGCTAAAGGTGTTTGGGGTACAGATAATGTTCAATGGGGTGATGTTACTATTGACAACTTCTTTTTTGGATCAGCTACATCTGCAAATTTGACTGGTGTTTTTGGTATTGGTCTAGAGAAATTAGAGAGTTCAACTTGGTATAAAAATGGGTTTACTTATCCAAATTGGCCAACAAGATTAAGAGATAGTGGTGCTATTTCAAAAATTGTCTACTCTTTATACACTAATCTTGATCCAAAAGATACTAATCGTAATGAAGATGTTCCAGTTACTATATTGTTTGGTGGTGTTGATCAATCCAAATATTCTGGTTCTTTAACTACTATCCCACTTGACAGTACTGACCGTTTGGCAATTTCTTTGACTGAATTATCAGTTAATTCAGATGGTTATACTTCAAGTGCTGGTACAGGAAATTATGAAGCTGTCTTGGATTCTGGTACCACTTTCCAATGGATGCCAGCTGATCTTATTGAAAATGTTGCTTATGCATTAGGTAGTGATGGTAGTAAGAATTACTATGGTTATTATATTCTTCCATATGATCTTGACACTTCCGGCTATCTTACTTACAACTTTGGTAGCAAAGCCATTAATGTTCCAGTTACCTCTGTCATTGAAACTGATGACAATGGTGATACAGTGTTGACTTTCCTTGCAAGTAGTAGATATTTCATTTTAGGTGATACATTCTTGAGCAGTGCTTATGTTGTTTATGATTTGGAGAATTTAGAAATTTCAATTGCCCAAGCCAAATATAATAACGACAATGACATTATTCCTGTTATTAGCACTGTTCCAGGTGCTACTCCAATTGCTAACGCGGCTGCTGGTCCAACTGATGAGGCAAATATTGCTGTTCCAGTCTCAAGCGGCTTTGTTACCTCTTTAATTGACACTTCTGCTGCTTAATTAATTTTAATTAATTCTTCTAGACGTTTTTCATGTTTTTTAAGTTCTTTGAATAAAACTTTTGATACCGATTAATACATTTCACTTGTAGCCCAAGTCTATAAACAATTAGCTAATTACAGTACTCTGCCAATTCGTAGTGTTTTTGACAATATTTCGAGACCCTAAAAACAGAGTGCATAATATTGCAGATTTAGCAAAAGCATTGAAAAAACTACACTCCTACGATAATCAGTAACCTTTAGATGTTGGCTAGTACTGGCACTTGTATTAGCTCGAAATTAAATATATAAAATATTTTGAAACTGATTAAATATGTGGGTCTCTTGTTTCGCTCCTCAGGTTTCTATTCAAGGGAGCCTGTCTGGAAGGAATATATACTCTCAACCACGGGATATTGCGCCGTCAATCAATATTATTATTTTAGGCCACTTGTAATATTTCCTGTAGTGAATGAATATAATATTAATTATAATTCGTAATAGATTATAGTAAACATGTCGCCTAATTTAGCGGGTGTTTAAAAATGGCGGACAAAGGTGGACTCCATAAGTGAACCATAATGACATAAACTGCTGGGTAAATGGTTGTAATTTTAATCCATCAAACTTGTTTCGCACTTTCAAGGTGTACAAATCTGAGATATAGACGAATGAATAAATTATATGAACCACCAAATAAGGTGCACAGTGCACACCTAATGTTTAACCGGTTCTTCTCAAATTTGAGGAGAAAGACGAAACGTAGGTGGTTCGAATTTCAAGATTCAGAACTCAGGAGTACGTCATGAGCCAAGCATCACGAGGATAGAGAAGTAAGTTAACTAGCATGATCATTAAGGGGCTAGAGATTGATCATGTCTTGAACTTTGGTATCGTTCTTTCTATAAATTTTTGGGGAAAGAAGACTTCGAGATAATCCGCTTTAATCAATTGTGCATAATTAAGCTAAACTTCCTATTGTTAAATTTTGACCTGAAATTATTCACCTTCAGGACTCATGAATCAAGACTCCACGACCTCCCTAATTCTTTTGAGTACCATGCTCAAAATTTTTGAGATGACAAGAGTTTTAGAACTGGAAGCCTGTCAAAGAACAAGGCATGGAAGCATTTTCTTAGGTGTAAAATGTGTCCTAAGCCTTTTTGAATAATAAACAGATTTAAGGAAAGAAGCTTACATATTCCATATGGGATAGTTTTCATATATTTTTGGGGGATGAATGCAAAGATCTACACATGCTGACCTATCAATGTTAGAAATTTTATCAACGTACACTGTTTTTAATCAAGAGTCAATATTGGAGAGAAGAGTCAATACACCTCTTGTGAAATGTTTTCTGGAATTTGGACTCTGATTAATTCTTACTTTTTTCCTGATCACTATATCCTTGATTATTTTAATACGAGGTTCATTGTTGGATCCAATATTCATGAATACAAACTAATACAATATCCTCACTCGTTAATAACTAACCACGAAATTTGAGGTCGTTCGGATTTATTGATTATACATTTGCCCTAAAGTGGCAATCTTTATTGCGAGTGCTTTGGTTTCATTTGCTTCAGCTACTGCAAATTTTCTCAAGTCTTAAACCACTTAATCTTCTAATGCAAACTTGACCTCTGAACCATTAGTGAAACGAGACAGTAAGCAATTTGAATACTCACTTCCAATTTACGGTACGACGTATTGGGCGACTTTATCTATCAGTGCTCCACAAAAAACTGTTAAATCAACTAGATACAGTGTCTTCTAACTTATGGTTATCAGTTTCACATTGGTCATTACGTTCTTACAGCTGATCTGGATACATCTAGTATTCTTACTTTGAATTTTGGTGGTATAAGACCATCAATGTTCCTGTTAACGCAGTTACCGAATTGGATCATGGTCAAAAAAAGCTTTAGCTTCCAGTACTGCTAGTAATGAGCCCTTTATTTTACATAATACGTTTTTGAGCTGTGCTCGTATTGTTCACTATATAGATGACATGGAAATTTCAGTTTCTCAAGCTAGATATTATGATGCTGTTCCAGTTTTTCAAATTGATGAAATTGATGACGGTTTCAACTCGAAGTAGACCTATCATCATATTGATTGGTACTTGGTACTTTTACAGCTTAAGTATTCCCTTCTATATATATGACACTTAATTTCTTTGAAAACGCACAGAAATTTGAAACCACTTAATGAACTTTTGTAGCTCTAACTTATGAAGTAACCGATACTCTGCCATTTTTAAGTGTACTTACCAATTATACAAAGACCCTACTATTGAAAAGATGCATAGTGTTGCAGATTCGAAAGTTTTATTATAATTTACAACAAAAAATCAATGTTTTATTGATCTTGAAGAACAAATCAATTATTCAGGATGGGGTTATGGACTGTGGATACATTTTCTGGTCTATTTTACTGCTTATTTATACAAATTTCAAGATTTTCAAAATTTGATTTTTATTCTTTTATCTCTATATTAATTTGTAAATGAGAAAACCAACGTTGATAAACTTGGAATAAAAAGGTGAAAACTTTCAAAAATATTTACTTCAAAGTTATACTAAAAATACATGATCATAATAGCTATTGTAATAAAAAGCCACCCAGATAACTTATAACCTAATATTTTCAAAGTTTCAAGATAAAAATACCTATTGGAAGATAATGATTACACAATCAAATTTACGATTCTTACATAATAATACTGCATATAGATTAGATGCATGATGATGATGATGATGAGTGAAAGTTGATCAATTGTTGATAAACTGAGTTGGTTAATAAATGAGAAGATCAATTATTGTCATGATTTATCCAATTGAGCGGTGATCTGAGATATGGATTTACTTATAAAAGGAACGTGTGAGTGAACATACCAGAGAGTGGATTTAATATCTTTTCAACCAATAGGAAACTTTTCAACTACTTTAAATTGGTTAACACAGAGAAATGTATGTATTGCCCAGAGTAGTCTTTGTACAAATCATTAACTTGTTTGCTAAAATCTAATTGGTGTAAAATTCGAGCTATTGAAAAGATCTAGTTTCCATAATTTAACACATCTTGCAGAATTGTTAAAAAACTGAACAAGAAAAAATTGAAAATTTAACTAGCGTAAATTAGGTTATTCGCTTAGGTACACAAAATGAGATTAATTTGGTGTACGTAAGGATATGTTTGTCCAAGTACAAATTTAACATTCATACATCGACATTATAAGGGGTACTATTAGGTAAAAATCTTTCTACAATTAATTAATTATTGCAAATCATTGAAATCGTTATATTTATTGCAAAAAAAAGGTGGGTTTAAAGTTGATTGAAATTGTTATCAACTTCTTCTATATAAATTAATCCAAAGGAGATCAAATAGAAAAAAAATAATAATATAATAATTAACCGTTTGAAAAGACTAGATTGTGAATAAATACTGTAGCTAGAATAGTGCATGAGTTATAAAAAAAAATTGTAAGTGCATTGAATGGTGACATAAAAAGAACAAATGACATTTGAATCATCAATTGATGAAAGAATAGGATAAGAAAAATTTGAAGCAAATTGAATCAGTTAAAAGATTTAGAATAAATAAGCAACAAGGGCAATTAATCCACTAATTGTAGAACCGCCAATAATTTTCAATGAATCAGCACCATTTGATTCTTGAGTAACAACTGTAGCAGAAGATGAAGAAGAAGAACTAACTTCAGAAACAGTAGTTCCAGTAGCAGCTTCAGTAGTTGTTTCACTTGATTCAGTAGCACCTGAAGTGGCAGCTGTAGTTTCACCTGAAGTAACAGCAGTAGTAACACCAGAAGTTTCACCACTAGTTTCAGCAGTAGTGACACCAGAAGTAGTAACAGCAGGAGTAGTAGTACTTTCCACAACAGAACTTGTAATAACTGAAGTCACTGGAACAGTACATGGACAATTTGTGATTGTTAAAGTAGTTTCACCAGTAGCTGTATAAGTTTCACCATTAGTAACAATAGTTGTTGCAGCTGGACAATAAGTTGTATATTCAGTAACAACTTCATTTGTTGTAATTGTGGTGACAACTTCAGAAGTGGTGGCTTCAGTAGTTGGATGAGAAGTAGTGTATGTTGTTTCAAGAGTACATGGACAATTAGTAACAGTTATTGTTGTTTCACCAGTAGCTGTATAAGTTTCACCATTTGTTTCAAAAGTTGTAGCAGCTGGACAATAAGTTGTGAATTCAGTAACAACAACATTTGAAGTGATTGTTGTAACACCTTCAGAGGTAGTTGTTGCATTACCAGCTAAAGATGTAGTTTCAGATTCTAATTCACTAGTTGTTGGACTAGTTTCTTCTGAACCAGTTGTTGTATAAGTTTTCTTAAGAGTACATGGACAATTTGTAATAGTAATTGTTGTTTCACCAGTAGCAGTATAAGTGACACCATTAGTTTCAAATGTAGTTGCAGCTGGACAATAAGTTGTATATTCAGTAACAACTTCTTCTGTAGTGATTGTAGTAACATCAACACTTGAAGAACTAGTGTTGTAGTATTGAGCAAAAGCGACTGCTGAAAAAGTTGATAACAAAGTGATGAATCTCATTTTGAACGAATGAATGGAAACTATCTGTAGAGGTACTTTGTAAATTATAATTTAAAATGTTAAATGTGGGAAACTTGATGGTTATTTATACTTGAGAATTAAGGGACTTTAATTATGTCCAATCAATAATTGATCTATAATTAATTCAAATTATATGTATCAATATGTCACTTATATTAAACTTGGAAAGTGCAAACCAAAAAAAAAAAAAAGTCTTATGAGCTTGCAATTGCTATAATTAACTATACTATTACTCAATTGAGTAAAATCCAAGTACTTTGGTAATTTTACACATTGTACTTAAAGTGAATTCTATGCCATTTAACAAGGTACTTAATTAAACAAGTAATTATATACCTACATCTACTTACGAACTTGAATGCATAATGAAAAGAAAAGACATAGGGCATCAAGAAGGTAGGCACATTCCAAGGAGAGAAAGTACTTGGTTACCAACTACCAACCACCCAATCACTCATCCCTTTTAATACTAAATATAGCTCTTTTAAGCCTAATTGAATACATTTGTTAAATTTAGACTTGTCTTAGAAAAAACACTCGCTTAACGCCAAAAATGATATACCACCAGTGCGCATACCACGTTTAGATCAATGAGTGCGTCAAAGGGATACTCAATGGGACATTAGTGGATAATTGATGGACATTACTGGTATATTACTGGTATAATGAATGATGGGATATTCAATTGTGGTTGTAGTAGTGGAGAGTATGGATGGTCTGGATAGCATTGATAGATAGTGTGCCTGTTATTGTATACTATTAATACCCACACCAGCCCAGTATTGTCTCCTACCTATTCAAGTAACGAATATCCCCTTTGGGCAAAGTAATTCAAAGTAACTTGGCCCAGTGTTTACACAGGCTCAACTCCTTTAGACTCAAAGCCTTGCTAAAAACACCGTTTCGCTTCTACGCGGTTCTACGCGGATTCCCGCCTAGCTTCTGTCTAGGCTCAATTTTCATCCAATTTTCTATAAAGAGAGGCTTAGAAAATCACACTAAACTACATCTGTAAATTTCTAATTACAATACGTGAATTTGCATACCCTTCTATATACAGTACTCCGGTAAGTAACTCCTCTATTAACGTTATTCAATTATTTCCCCTGTGCCGCAGCAGCTGCTTTAGCTCTCTTTGCCATTACACCACCAACATGTTTCAAAATCAATGGTGATAATAAAGTATTAATAACAATCCAAACACATAATAATCCATAATATAAACCTAATTGTCCCTTCCATAGATTTAAAAACAAAACTTTGAAAATTTCCTGTGCAGAATGAATTGGCATCATATAACCATATCTATAAAAATTATTTGTTAAAGCCATTGAACTAAAACTTGGAGAAACATTAAGAATAACAAATCCAATTAACCAAAATCCTAAAAATGGTGGATTATATGTAAATATTAACATTGCCATATTTTCATTTGCACCACCAACTGCAGCCATTGTTAAATAAGTTGAAAACCAACAAATAACAAATCCTGCACGTCCATAAGCTAATGTAAAATCAACTTGAAAAATTGCAGAAACTGTACATATAAATAATGAAGTTATTAAATATGATAAATGATTCCCCAAAAATCTATATAATAAATATTGAGGTAATTTAACATGTGGTATAAGTAATTTATGAGTTTCTGCGAAAAAATTGAAAAGGAAAAATGAAACAATGATTAAATAAATTAAACCAACTTGTAATGGAGCTAAAAGAACATTATCAGTATATGGTCTATAATCATTAAAATAAAATTTTGGAACTGTAAGTATTGCATCACTTGTTATTAAATTTGAACGTTCAGATTCTGAAAAATTTAAAATTAATTCTTGTGCAATTGTAGAATAATTTTGTAAAAAAGATTGTTCAATATTTTCAAAAGGTGTAACAATATATGGTTTAATATTTGTTATATCACGTCCTGTTTCATAAACATATTCAACTGATATATGTGTATTTGGAATTGCATTTTCATATGATAAATACATATTATAAGTAGCATTTGGATAAACATGAATTGCACTCCAATATTTATGATGATGAACTTTTTCAATTATCTTTGCACTAATATTTTCACCTCTATCAAAAATATCATAAATTTCATCACCTTGATAAATTTCCCAACCACCTTTATTTTTATATTCATCACTTTTTAATAATCGTATTATTTCTTGACCTATTAATCCATCAATTGAACCAACAGTATCATCTTCAATAACAACTAAACTTGTTAAATTATGAAGATGTGCATCACGATCATAAAGTGCACCCCAATAAACTGAAAATATAACAATAATCATTGTTCCTAAATAAAGCCAAACTTTTATAAAACTCCAAAATATTGTTAAACGTAAATGTGCCACTGAAGGATGGAAAAATCCAACTTTACCCTTTGGAGTTGAACCAGATTTTGAAATTTCTGAACCTAAATTATCAGGTTGTCCTTGAATTACACCATTTGAAGATTTTTCATTATCAACATCTGTATTTGAACTTGATTCTTCTTCAGGTATATTTTGATTCTCTTCATCAGAATTTCGATGTGATCTTGAATAACTTTGTGATAATTCATCCATTCCATATAATCTATTACCAATCTCTTCTCGCGATGGAGTATAAACAATTTCGTTATCAGTAGTTCTTTCTTCACTCATTATAGTATCAACTTTTCTGCTATATCATTGATATCAACAAAATGTACAGAAACCCTGAAACTTCAATATATATATATACTAAAGCACAACTTCTTTTATTTATAATACAATTGTTTGTAATGAGAAATTTTGTCGGAAATAGCAATAGCTTAGTATGACGGAGGGTATTTCCTCTTACGGAAGCGCGGCCCGTAGTGAATAGACTGTAAGGTAAATCTGAGTAATTGAAACTATACAATTTTAAAGGGAATTATTATTGGAATATTGTGATTATGCGGAAGGGTTTAAGGGATTTAATATTGTGTATGCTGTTAGGGTAAAGGTCCTTTAGGGACCACGGCTGGACCGTGATTCGATAATTTCGGATAGAGACCGAAACGATGAGCAAGAGATCTATCACAAAACTACGTATATAGATATGAATTATACATGAAGACGTATTGGTGATCATGATCAACCCTGATTTTTATCCAAGTACCCTAAGAATCACCCCAAGGAACTGTTAACCAGCTGTGGAACCCAACCTTCATTCAACCTTCTTTCTCCATAAGAAGTTAGCCCCATTAATCAAATTAAATAAAACATCCTGCTTACAATTTACAAGTCTTGCGTCTTGCCTTATACGTACGAGAGTCGTACACCTTATTTATAATCCAACTGACTCACTTCAAGAAACAGATCTTCTTTAATTGATAGCTCTCATTGCTGATCAATAACCTATCAAGTTGTTATACATCTCATAGAGTATCTTGATTCACAGTATTAAGCCAAGATGAATTCTGTGATTAATTATCGGCCGATAAGAATCTCCGATGAGACGGTAAGCGCACTACAATTTCCACATATAAGTAAACTATCTATTAAATTAATTGTACAATTCAGATATAGTCTCTGCCCATTTTTGTACACCATCTGTGATTTGTTGAGATGTTAGATAACTAACACTCAATCTAACACTGCTTTTCCCCCAATGTCTAATATCTCCAACAACTTCAAAATTATCACCATTTGCTAAAACAACATCTTTTTGAGATTTTAATTCTTTACAAATCTTTACAACATCATATTTTGAAGGTAATGTCACCCAAATGAAATAACCACCATTAAAACCTGTAGCTTTAGTTCCACTTGGTAATAAATCAGTAATTAATTTTTGTAATAAATGAGCTCTTTCTGAATAAATCTTTCTAAATGAATTTATAACATCATCTATTAAACCTTTTTTCAAAATTGTACCAACAATCATAGAATTTAATTGAGATGGTGTACCACCACTAACATTTGCACCACCTTGACTTAATTGATATGCTAATTTTTCATTAACACTTTCTTGGAAACCAAATCTTAAACCTGGCGCAATTAATTTGGAAAATGTACTATTTACAATAGTATTACCATACTCATTTGTATATGTATCACGATCTAGATGTGTGAGTCTTGGTAATGGGGTTGGTAATTTATCTAAAGGTTGACTATAATCTAAAAGATCATAAACATCATCAGTAATAATCAACATATCATATTCACGAGCTAATTTTATTAATTTTAATCTTGTTTCTAAATCATAAGTTTCACCACCTGGATTCGAAAAAGTTGGAATACAATATAAAACAAATTTATAAACTTTTTTAAGTTGACCTGGATTTGTTATTAATTTTAAATCTTTTTCATGATTTTTTTCATCATCATCATTATTAAACTCTTTTAATTTTGTCTCTAATAATTCAAAATTTAAACTTCCTGGAACTTCATCAATAGCAGTCATTTTCCCTCCAAACCCAGCATCAATAAAAGTCTCATTGATAAGGAAATATGTCGGCGTGATTAAAAAAGCTTGTTTGGTATAACCAGTATGTGGTAATGTCGTTTGTGTCAAAATATTCATAATCCCATAACTTGCACCACCGGTCAAATTTATAAACTCTGGTTTTGTCTCTTTTGCAGGCTGGATAGTACGGTTAGTGAACTTGGCAACCTCATCACGAACCCATAAAGCACCAGAATCAGATCCATAAGTCAATGGATGTCTATTCTCTGGATCTAAATCATAGTCTCGAGGAGTGAGTAGTAATGAAGTTGTAGCCTCAACAATACTCTTGTTGGGTAGAAGTTCCTCCGTAGGATGGCCCTTGAAGAAGTTGATAGTCATCTCTGATCCTCCAAACACTCTCACCAGCAGCTTATTCTAGCACCAACTGTCCAACTATATATATACTTTTTCCAATAGTATATAACCTTGAATTTCCATTATGTATTGTGTGGCCGCTCAAAAAATTGTAGATGTCCCAATTTCGCAGGACTCTGCGGTGGGATTTTATGTGGCTTCGAGCGATTACCAACGGAATTTATTGACACTTTTACAACTACAGCTGATAGAGATGAGATGAGGCATTACATAGGGTATAAGTATATACAGGTTCTATTTACATTGTTGATATCAGTTCTGTGGATTATATTTGAGGTGTTGGTCAGTTTCGTATTTTTCACACTTGGCTGCGAGTTTTGCATAGGTTGCAGGTCTCATTTTATATCCTTCTATTTCACACCTTTGAAGTATCTTGAACGAATAAAACCAATGCTCTGAATCAACGAGTGCAGCCAATATTAGATTCACTGTCTTTTCCTTTTTGAATTTGATATCACGGTGCTCCACAAAATCCAAGATTTCCCGTAGTGCATCTTTATCATCACAGATAAGTGCTCCATGTGTGAGTTGTAGTATTGTACTCTCTGCAATATTCTGACGAACACCTCGTGTTCTATGGAGTAACATAAGAGCTGCATTGATGTCTCCTACATCACAATATTTCTTAACAACCATATCCACCACAAAAGTCTTTAGATTACTCTCATCCCTTTTCATTTTATTTTCCACCATTTCATTTGTACGTTTATATCCTCTCAATTTTAATGATCCTAACAAATATGGATAATCACTAACTTCTAAATCTTCACCTCTATGAGTTTTAGCTTTTGCCAACTTTCTAAATGAATTCTCAAATTCCATATATGCTCCTCCAGCTTCCACAACTGATCTATTCATTCTTGCCATTAAATCATCAGGGAAAGATTGCCTTTTCTTCGCCAACCTTTTTAAACTTTTAACTCCATAATAATCACCAGCATGTACTAAGCATTCAGATAATCGGGCTAAGGTCCCATTAGACACATACATTTTTTGCAAGATATCGGGGTAAACTTTTGTGAGAATCTTGTACTCATTCAAATCAATTAACATGGATAAAAACAAAGAGTAGGTACGTGGATAAATAGTATGCTTCCTTTCTTTTGCCAACTCCATTATCTTAGTAGCTCTTTCAACATAATTAAAATGACATAGATGATGTACTAGCAGTTCAATCGATGGAGATTGAAGTGATCCTCCAGACTTTAAAGTCTGGTGCACGAGGCCATAAGCTTCGTCATATCTTTTGGTTTTCAAGTATAGAGTGACTAGAATATGCTTGTTGAAAGAACCTTCGTACTCTTCAATCCCAGATATAAATTTTCTAATGATTTCGTCGTTACATCTTTCTATAAAGATCTGAGAAAATAGGTTTTGGATTTCTGGAGGTATTGAGCTCACTTTAGAGAGTTTATTAACAATAAGAATCATATTATCTAAATCTTCTTCATTTAAATCCTCACTCTTCACATTTTGAAGTGCTAGTTTTAACAATTCAAGATTTTTCGTACTAGCATTAATGAGACCTAGAATTTTCGCAGAAATCAAAGAGGTATTTGAACCAGGAATTTTCGTTATGAGTTCTCCGAATATAACAGGAGCATCCTCATCTTTATTATCAGGGACTTTCTCGAGTAAGGTGTCAATCTGCTTCTTCACATCTTGAAACTGATCTGTTTGGTCTGCCAGTTGATGGATATTCAAAACTGGTCTAAAATGCCCAAATGTACGCAACTGACCCCTAGGAATTCTCGCAAGCCTCACAACACTCCGTATCCTTAGCATCTAGTCAATATCACCAATCTTTTTAAAATTACTCAATCAAAAATATTGTCACAATTTGTAAATTTTATATTTTAATGTTCTGCCTTTTCGAATTTTCAAAAGATTACATAATCCATATTTCCGCGAATTTTTTTTCAACGATTTTTCAAGACGTGAAGAGGAGCATACTATACATAGATCTATTGAAGTTGTTTTCATCGTCTTTCATAGAAGCCAGAAGGATGTTGAGATCGTCAGTGCTTCGCAGCTCGAAAGCTGTATGTGTCATGATTTGTGTGGTTTATTGAAACCTTTTACTAACAGCTCTAGGTCCGTATACAGCCTTTGTTCCTTGGTGCCAGATTAAATACCATAAACCCAGGTTTTAATATAAATAATGTCAGATACAACTCAAGTTCAACTACACAACAGGCAGTCACTGAGATCCAGAAGAGCTTACCTTCCTTTGACCAAGTTGCCGATACAGCTGCCAATGCTGGTTCCCAAGTCATTGGTGAAGCATCTCTTCAATGGGGTTACTTACAATCAATTGGATTAGCACAATCTTGGTGGTGGCCACCAGAATTTATCCAACATGTCTTGGAAATAGTTCACATCTCTACAGGTCTACCTTGGTGGGCTACCATCACAGTTGCTACATTGGGTATTCGTGCTGCTTTATTCCCAATCTACATCAAATCTTCCGATACAATGGCTAGAAATGCCAAAATTAAACCTGAATTAGACAAGATCCAAAATAAGATGTACAGTGCTGTTGATATGGCTGAAAGTCAAGCTATCATGTTAGAACGTAAGAAATTGTTAAAAGCTCATGGAATTAAAAATCGTTATATGATGGCACCTGCTTTACAATTACCAATTGCTATAGGGTTCTTTGCTGGTATTCGTAACATGGCAAATGCAGGTGTTGATGGGTTTTCAAACCAGGGTATATTATGGTTTGAAAATTTAACTGCTGCTGATCCATACCTTGGTCTTCAATGTTTGTCTGCTGCTGTGATTATAGGATTCATGAGAGCTGGTGGTGAAACTGGTGCTCAAGTTTGGTCTCCACAAATGAAAAAGATTTTAACATTCTTACCTTTAGTATCCATTCCAGCTACAATGAGTTTGTCAAGTGGTGTTGTTCTTTACTTCTTTGTTAATGGTTTGTTTTCTGTGTTACAAAGTTCCTTATTAAAGAATAAATCTTTTAGAAAATGGATGGGTCTTGCTGAAATCACTCCACCACCACCAGCTGATCCTTCTAAACCACAAAAGGGATTAGGTGATGCTTTCAAAGAACATTTCGAGAAAACTAGAAAACAAGCTGAAATGAAGGCTGAAATTAAAAAAAGAGAAGACAGACAAAAGGAACTAGCTGAAAAGCAAAGAGGTAACAGTGAAATCAAAATCGTTAGAAGAAATTCTTTAAACTCGAAAAAATAGACTTGTAAATAAAGAATCTCTACAGTCTTATAAATTGAATTACATGTATATATAAACTAACTGTCTGTTTTCCAAGAAAAATATTGTAGAAGAATATATATAAAAATATTATTAATAGTTTTGGGGGAGACAAACCTTGAAAGGTCATCTATAATTATGAAGTGAAACAAACAAAGAACAAACAACAACAAAAAAAAAACGTTACACACAAACAAACAAAGTAAAACACAAACTCACAAGCTCATTCAAAAAAACGCGATATGCTAAATCATTCAGTGGATGTAAATACCGTACTATCATCATTGTACTGTTCACTGAAGACTGATTCAGGATTTTTAATCAAGAGTTGCAAAATAGTCTGTAATGCACCAAGATCAGTACCCATACTTGCACCAATGTTATCATTATTAATAAAACTCATTGAGAACACGATAGCTAAATTAACAGCATCCATTCTATTGTTTTCAGAATGTTGAATGACTTTGTTCAAATGTTCAAATAATCTTTTCAATAAATGATAGTTATGAACAGGTAATTGACGAACCAAACCTTTCAAATTTTCAGTCAAATCACCTTGCTTTGTAGCTAAAACAAACTCTGGAAGTAATTCAGAAGTCAATAAACTTTCAGGTAATTCACGAAGATAAGATTTGAAACAGCCAGCCAAAGTGTTGATTTCAAACCAACGATCATCTTCAAGAGTAAAGTGCCCTCCTTCGTCAAAAGCTTGTTTTAGTAAGTTAATACTACCAACAGAACCAGGAATTCTGTATAACCCAGTCTCATCAAGACCTCTGACTTCGATTTCTTGCAATAATCTTTCCACAATCTTTGGGATTAAAGTACCTTCACGTTCACAGACGTCAATAATAGGAACACCAAAAACCTTTGAAGTAGTGAGACCTTGGGCATCTTTGGATAAATATGTGTATCTTTTGGATAAGTTCAATGAGTTAATCCAACTTTGAGCATCAACATTATTCAAAGCTTGAAAGCAATAATCCTCTCCATTTTCTCCCACTATTTTGAAGAACCCTTCAATATTGGAATGTACAAAAAGCGGTTTGGTGTTGAACAATTTAATTTGTTGATATGGTCTTGAATGCTTACCACTTAGGTCAACACTGTTAACATCGGGCAGTTCATCTGGATGAATAACTCGATCAGGACCAGACCAATTACCAGCAACATTTATTGAAAATGGACGAACTGATTTTAATAAACCTCCTAGTCTTTTACCCATACTTGAGCTTGAGCCCTTAGATGGTGATGAGTTTTGACGAGCTTTACGGAGCAAATTTTGATCATTTGAAGGTTGAATTTCACGTTGAAGAGAGCTTGATGCTCTTGCTTGTGATAACAGTTGAGTTCTTTTGATATCTCTCTCTTGATTTTCCAAAGTATCCTTCTTTCTGGAATCTCTCTTGATTTTTTCATGTTCAAGGTCAAGAAGTGCTCTCAAAAACTTAGATTTTTGTTCACCCTTTGGATACTCTTTGTTCTCTTTTGCAGCAACATCTCTTAATTGTTTGAACTCTGTTATTGAGTAATTTGTTAGCTTATATAAGAAGGAAAATTGGTCCTTTATTTGCTCGTTATCAGAACTTTGAGCAAATGAATTTTGGAAATTGGCATTCATATCAACAATATTTGTGATACAGTTATAAGTGAAGCGACGCTTATCAAAGTTGATCAATTTCGAGTTTTCAATAGACATGTTTGGAACAAAGCATGAAATCTCCAATAATCTTTCAACAAACCATCCAACACATGGAGTCAATCCACCTCTCAAGCTACTATTAAGATCTTCAACTTCAAATTTTGGCAATATTTGATTTAAGTCATCCCAGTTGTCCAAGTTTGCTGTAGAGTTGAAAGTTGAGACTGAGTATATCCAGCTGTTTGCAAACAGTCTTGATTCTGGCGAGACAATAGCCTGGGTTATAGCTGTTTCAATAAATGATGGGACATGAGGAGAGATCTTACCAATGTCATTTTCTTCAAGTTTCTCATTGTTATTAAACAAATCAACTGACACCATTCTTATTCTTGAAATTGATAAGATCTGCAAAATTGAAATCATTCTAGATGTACGAATATCTCTTGAGATTTCAGGATCTCCAATCTGTAACTTGAAGAATTTTTCCAAGTTTTCATGAACTTCAAACAACAACTTCACAGGTGGTGGGAACTTATTTAGGATCTTATCATCTAGGTTATCACCATATAAAGTCTTGACCCATGAGAAAACATTCAAGATCTCTAGTTCATCTTCACTATTCGTGTTTCCATTTCTGTATTTGAACAAACTTGTCAAAGATTTACCACTTTGGATTTCCAGTAATTGAAAAACAGAAATCCAATCAGATATTGTGACAATACTAAACAAATCATTAATGAACCAATCCAATTTTTCGACAAAAAATTCAGCTTCTCTGAAATCGTTTGGCAATTGGGAAATATCAATGGCACCTGAATACTTCTGTTGTAAACTTGGTAATTTCTTTGGGAAGACATCTAGAGGTCTGTAACATTTCTTGATATAGTTTTTTCTTATCTTCTTGTATAGAGCTGACAAGACTTCATAAATTTCGGTAAGTTCAGCTTTAGTTTCGGAATTACTCTCAAGGTTATTCAACACACCTTTCCATTCAACAACGATTTCATGATCAATGATCTTTAAAATATCAACAAATATTTTCTTTACTTGTAAGTCATCAGTGAAATCAGCATAATGCTCGTTGATAAGAATTGACAAAGCCTCCAATATACCTAACTGAATCTTTCCAACAAATTTCCAGCTCAAGTTTGCATCATCATTTGCAATTTGACTATACCAATCTGGAAAACTCTTAGAATTTGAATCTTGGTTAGCATCATTATTTAGCAATGAGATAGAAACAGCACCTGATTTAGCACCAACAAATCTCTTTCCCAAATTTTCTAACAATGTTGAAGTTGTTGCAAAAGATTTGTAAGTTGCAAAGAAGGTTGAAGTATAGACTCCATTATTCATGTTGAGCTTCAAGAATTGATTATCCAATAAGTTTGATTTTTCAAGATAATTATCAATATCCTTTTGATTGATCTTCTTTGAAAAAACATTCGAAGTTAAAACCAAAATATCAATCAATTTTTCAAAAGTACCAGCTTTCAAAACAACATTCAGAGGCTTAATTAAGGAGTTTAATAAATTAGAATTATCCAAGACTGCAAATACATCATTCGCTTCTTCTTCGGTTTGACTCAAGTCTAAATGACCAGAAACTCTGTTTGATGGTGTATTTGAATTGGATAGTTGACTGAGCCTGTTGTTTGAAATTTGACTTAATCTCTTAGAAGAAGGATTCTCTAACACAACACTTGCAGGTCTTGAGCTCTTCCACTCATCTCCATTATTCAACGATTTGAAAATTAAGTCATCACCAATGCGGAAAGCGTCAGATCCAATGTTGAAAATGTCACGAACAGATTTTAAAAACACATGCTGTTTAGAAGAAGGTATTTTGGAGTTTAAGACATAACTGTGAAGATCGACATCGTTAACACCTGTAACTTTTTGAAAGCTTGAGCCTTCTTCATCTTCATCAATAACTTCTGGGCCAGTTGCTTTAGCAGCAAATCCACTTGCACCAATTAGAACAGATTGATCGAATAATTTGTAATTTGGTAGTACTTCTGTGAATAAGGTTGGTAAGTAAGAACCTGTAATCAATGGTGTTCTAGAGTTGTAGTGTAATTTGTGGTACTGGCCAATGGAACTTGGTTCAATTGTCAAACTTAACTCCATCACTGATTCTTGGTTCAAGGCAGGTAGTTGCACATGATTTGTCAACAAGTTGTACAATTGTTTGATCAATTCTTTATTTTCATCAGCAAAGCGATTCTTGAATTGATCATTATCTTGCTCAACATTTGATAAATATTCATCCCATCTGCTGAATGAGACTTTGACTCTTTGAACTCTTTTCTCACATTGTTTCAAAGTTGAATTTTCAATATATTTCACTGTCAAATCACCAAAATAAGGCACAACATCATGTTTAGAGTATGACATTCCAATACCCTGTGGTGCAATAACATGATATGAGGATCTATGAGTTGCCTCACTGATCATTGATCTTCTGTCCAATTCGAAAACAACTGGAGCCCATTCAGTAGAGATGATTTTCAAGTATTTTTCATCAACCAGAGACCATGTTTTTTTCAATCTGAGAATTGGGGTTGAACAAATAACTGTTGCAATAGCCAACCAACTAACCATATCACCAATTTTATCAAAATAGCAACCAATATCAATCCATTTAGACAAAATTGTTGCTCTCTTAAACTCTGAAGTTCTAGATTCATTATCACCAAACAGATGGTTGACTAATAGCCTTCCAAGATAATGTATGTTGTTTGAAGAATTGAAGATTAAAGGGTTGTATCTTGAATAAGATAAATTTTCTAGCTCGTATAATAAAGAAGCGTCATTTTTTGGGTTCCAATTCTTGTTGAAATTTAGGTCAATTTGGTTGATTTGAGTGGCCAATAAATGAGAATCCAATTTTAGAAAATTATCAACATTTGTCAAATTTAATGAGCCATTTGGTTGATATTGTTGACTTTTAAAGAAGGTAAGTTCTTTAATTTCAGCTTCCTTAGATGCTATAACTTTCTTTAATTGCTTTGATAAATCCTCATTATGTGTAGAAATTGCTTCAATTAACTTGGTTATTAATTCATACAAATCATCATCAAGTAGCATACCAGGAAATGAATCTGAAATGATAGTTATAACTAATGCTAAACGTTGAGTTATTGCGTAATCTGTATTAGCAGAAACAACATTTTTAGCTTGTCCTTTTCTTTGTGAAGAGAAAGAAGAGGCATACTCAATAAAGTATCTCAAACTTGCCTTCATATCACCAAATAATGGAAGAATAACTAGCAGATTATATGATAACTTGTCATCATCTAAAGTGTTGAACAAAATTGTGTGACAGATACTCTCTAATGTCCCTGATACAATTGAATTGGAAGAAGTGAGTTGTAGATCAGGATGAGGATAAACTTCAGAGACATGTTTCAGCTTAATTCTAAAGTTTTTCGTTGTGTGGATGGAAGAATTGGAAGATGATGATGTAGAAGAAGCTTGACTGGAGTTTGAAGATTGAATAGAGGACCCTGCTTTTGAATCAGATTTCAAATTTACTCTTGATGAAGCAGTTGAAAGTCTCTTCTGTCGCACACTAGTCTGAGGGGTTGGTGCATCTATCACAGAGTGACCTGCATTGCGATCGAAAGCCTTAATATTGACATCAGCTGGAATTTTGTATAATGAAAGAACAGGTCCCTTCAGTTGAGCTTTATAAAGTCTCCAAGTATCTGAATTAAGATTTGTCCAATTGTTAACATTATTTCCTTTGTTCAACCAACCAGTCTTGATCTCTGTAGTATCATAACTTTCATAAGTGAAAGGTCTGTTTGATGATGAAGTGTTTGTTTGGCTTAGTTTAAATGAACTAGAAGATGTAATGTTGTGTGACATTGTTGATTCATTATCATTATTGGTTAATGTGTTCATGGAAGTAGAATTGGCCAGCGATTCCACAGCAGCCGTACTTGAATGGAGAGTTGAATTAATTGATGTTGTTGAGCCAGAAATAGTAAGATTCCCGAGATGGTGAGTATTCAAGTTATTAGTACTCTCTGATGAAGCGAGAGATTCTTTTGTATCTGTACCAATATTGGTATGTAAAGAGCTTGATGAACCATTGAACCTTGAATCAGACTTGAGATACGGCTGTCTTGGTTCTTCATTAATACTTCTCAGATCTGAATTATCATTATTAGATCGTTTAGAGCTTGATTTTTCTTGAGTAACGCTATTACGTTTGCTCCTCGAGCCCCACCTCATTTGTGATAATAAATAGTCTTACTGGATAAAACGTTAGTTGAATTGAATCTTTGTGAAAATGGGATTCGTGGTGTTTATAGATCGCTTGTTATTTTAGCTGGATCGCGTTATGTGATAGCTGTTCAGATGTGACTTGTATCTATGGACGATTGTCAAATCGATATATGATCCAGCTAGAGGAAAACGCACTTGCAAAAGACACTCCAATGTTTGAAGGAGCCTGATATGATCTAGATTGGGTAGCAGCAGTATAACGAATCTTTAATGGCTATAGAAAGACTGATTGTTTGTGTTGAATTGAATTGTTCACGTCAAACCTTGTCATTCCAGAAATCCACGAAAATGTTACACGCCAAACTAGTGGCTGGAGAATGTGCGAGTTTCAGCCTTTCTTTGTGCGATGTGCTCTATAAGACCTCAAATGCTCACTCAATTGATAATATGAATGGACAATAACTCACCTGTTGACGCCTTTTTGCCCAAGCGCTGTGTTCTTGATCTCTTTTAAAGGTTGATGGTTATGATCTAGCTGTGCTTCTATAAAAATTCCAACTGAACCAATATTTTGTATTTAGCACTCTCAGTCAAAAGCGCGATCACCGGTCACTTTTGGCAGTTATCACCCGGAGCGAGTGTCTTAGGAGTTAATAATAGTGGGAAAGAGGTTGTGAAAAGGGTGAAAAGAGTGGTGGTATTATCAGTTAGTGATGGTTACCTATATCTGGATAGTCTACGTTGGATACCAAAGTTTTGTTCAAGAGCTATTCAGAATTGTTTGGGAAATGTAACGACTTTTTGGGGCCATAGTGAAGTAAATTTCCAAACAATTTTCAAATGCAAGGTTCTTGGAATGCAGAATGAAGCACAGAAACGAAAACAATTGAAACGTACTGCTGATGAGGCAAGAAATTTAACCTCTGGGACGATCAGGAACAGGCTGTATGGAGGACTAAGTTTCGCTGGATGGAATTGCTCACTACACAGCTTCCCAGCTGGGAAAATACGTACCTGATAGCTAGATCTAGATACATGATTCATCATTCAATGTAATATCAGACCCTTCGATTTTACCCGAGATGCCTCTTATTATATTGTCCAACTTTTGAACGACACGTACGCGTAAAAAAACTCCAATTAGCAAAGTACGAGCATTGCAACGATAACAAAGTTCAGGAACAAGACCTTCTCTCAAACAAACTACGTCTAATAACTTCCCAATAAATATGATTTCTTTTTAGGTACAGGCTAAATAAATAAGAATCTATAAACTCAATCTAGCTAATTGCAAAACGGCTTCTTTGGTTTTAGCACCACCAATGAACCCAGCAGCATGAATGAAAACACAACCTTCAACTCCTGTCTCTTTACTCAAGGCATCATCTCTCAAACCTCTCCATTTTTCTGGTAATGGTTTTCTGTTATCGAAACTTGCACTTGTGATTGGGACTGTAGAGATTCTCCAATTCTTACCAGAATCTTCAAATAGCACGTATAAGATTTCACCTTGTTTGTCATTGACTTTTTCAATTTCATATAAATGTTCTTTCCATGGAGCAAATTGTTTCAAAACCAAGATCTTACCTGATTGATCAACTTCAAATCTTTCAGCAAATGCTTCTTCAACAACTCTTTTAGCTGGTAACCAAGATAGACCATAGTTTTTAACAACATTCACAAAAGCATTACCCATTAGTTCAGAGGCAATCAAGAATTGTCTATCGAAAACTTCATCAGTTTGTTCAGCGTTCCAGTGAGGATTTAAGTTGGAAACTAATGATGGTAGAGTAATGTTTCTATCATTGAATTTTGCCTTCTCTGTAACATTATCATATTTAGAAACACCATTATCGTTGGCATCAACTGATTCAATAAGTTCTTTGTAAACCTTGTCATATAATAGATCTAAGATTGATTCATCTTTAGTTGAAATAACTTCACTTATTATTTCTTTACCAAAATGTTTGTATACTAAACCAGCAGAACTTAATTTTGTTTTATAGTTAGAGTTGAAAACTTCTTCAAATCCTCTTTGATGATGATCAAAAAATTTAACACCATCATATTTACCACTAACATCAACGACAATATCAGCAGCTTCCCATTGAGCTGGGTCTCTTGAACGCACTAAGGTTGAGTTTTGGAAACGAGGTAATAATTTTAACATGTAGACGGCTAATGATTCGTCAGCGTGGAAAGAACCACTATGAGTACATATTCTTAAAACTGGTGATGACATTTCTTCTAATTTTTGCTTCTTTGGTTCAGGTGACATCTATGATCAACAACTAGGAATTTCAAACAAAGTAAACTAGTCTAAAGAGAACTGATAAGTACATAATTATATACTACAGAAAAAATTTCCTCGAAAAAATAATTACGTAAGCGATGAGATTACTAAACGCACGCTGTGATTTGACAGAAGTTTGACTGTGAGAGATGAAATACCATTAGCCTTATTGAATTTAACAAAAGAATTAGAGCACAATCCTCCACTTGCCTCTTTGCTTCTATTTTTTCGTATTTTGTTACAATTTTAGTCGTTTTTTTGAATTTTCAAAATTACTGTGGAAGCTAAAAGTTAACTAATGTAGAGTTTTGAGATTAAATTGAAAATTTCATAAAAACTATAATTTTATATTTTTCCAAAATTGAAGAAAACAAGGGTTTAGGTTATGTGAATTGTTATTTGAGTGCCATAATATATTCAGTGCAAATAACAGTATGCTTTACGACAAGTTGGCCCGAAATAAAATCCAATAAAATATCAATGTGTACGGGTTAATACAATTGCTGATATTCTTCCCAGAGATCACGTGCTTCAAATTTCGAGATCAGGAACATTTAGATCAAGAAACGTCAACAAGATGATTCTTTGAATTCAGAACAGAACGCATACAACTAAGTTTGAATCTGAATTGTGTAAAATGACATTGGAGGGGGGAGAAATCCATAGAAGGAACAGTAGGGCTAGAAGAAACTCTGTTGTTCAAAGAATTGCTCTGAATATACCACAGAGTGAAGTGAGTAGCGTGTCGAAATTGAAGTTTATGAAATCAGTGTTAACATCTTTTATCAGAGTCATTTGACAATTTCTGATACACATGAACTAAAATTGAAAAGATCAAAGTCTTTTGATTATGATAAAAAGGCAAAAGACATTCAATTTGATAGAAAAGACCTGTTATATCCATACACCCAAGATGAAAAACAACATTTATCAAAGGATTACATCGATTCCTATGATTACAACATTTTGTTATCCCCTAAAGATCAAGAGGAACTTGCAAAGCAAGAATTTGCCCAATATGACAAGTTTTTAGAATCATGTAAATTCAGACAACACAATTATGATATATTGACTGAAAAATCTTCTGATATCATCAAGATCTTGAGTGAATTGACGCTTAAATATGATACAGTGACCAAAGAAACGTATGAATTCCAGGCACAATCTGACAAGTTAATAAATGAACATAATTCATATGTGAACCTGAACGAAGAGCTGAAAAATTATTTACATTACTTTGAACTCCTCGATACATTCACCAGAAAATTGAACAATCCAAGTCCCAACATTGTTAGAAAGAGCTCTTTCAAAAAAATGCTCACCCAATTGGATGAATGTCTTGCCTTTGTGGACCAACATAAAGACTTCAAAGATTATGAAACTTATAACATGAGATTTAAACAATGCCTTGTTAGAGCATTGTCACTGATAAGAAATTATGTTGTGAACAATTTGAAAAATATAAGAGACGATATCAGCAATAGAATATCCTCCACCAAGGTCAACTCCGTTACACAGGATGCTCTTTTATACACTAGATTTGGTACAGACGCTGAATTCTTGTATGATGTCGCTGCAGATTTGATCAATAGAGCGGATAATAAAGATGAATTAGAAGGTTTAGTATCCGACTGTTTCAATTTCTATTTTGGTATAAGAACTAAATTGATCCAACCAAAGATATGGGAACATCTCAAAGTATCCAATGATACTAAAAAGACGTTAGTTCAATTCGCACAAGGTAATATCTCTTATTTCACTAAAATATTTCGTGATGAATTTGAACTTTTCCATAGAATATTTCCAAGAGATTCCAAAGACGCTTTACTGCATTGGTTTCAATCACTTGCTGAGCCTTTATCTGATACATTAAGAAACAGCATATTAAGGGAAGGTTCTATAAGTTCATTGTGTGAATTAGCGACCTTACTTGACAAATATTACGAATATGATGATGAAGAAGAACAGTTCGAAGCTAGTATATCAGCATATGAAGAACAAAGCAAACCTTCATTTGAGAACGTTGATTTGGGTGAGATATTCCATCCAATATTAGAAGATGTTCAATCAAGATTAGTGTTTAGGGCACAAGTCTATGTCGATGAGAATGTTGTTAAATACAAACCTTCCTTCAAAGATTATCAAATTGGTCATAGAAGAAAATCAGAAACAACAGACTCTAATACAGCTGATCCTGACTTGTCTTTTTCTCTCTCTGCGAATAGAAATGCTTTGAATGATTGTTACCCACCATTGAGTAAAGGTATATCACTATTGTCCAAGATTTACCAGTTGGTTTCATCCTCTGTCTTTGACGATATGGCTCATAACATTGTTCATGATTGTATTGTTTCGTTAAGACAAGCGTATCAAATGGCCAAGCCAAAGATTGGGAAATTTGATTCAGAGTTGTTTTATTTGAAAAATCTTTTGACTTTAAAAGCACAGATTCAACAATTTGATATTGAATATGTAAGTAATGAAACATTTTTGGATTTTTCTGGGATTGGAGATATTATACACAAGATAAGAAACGGTACGAGTGTGTTCACTGAAGGAGGTATAGTGGAATTGGCCAGAGAAACTGTACCAAAAGTTGTCAATAATATGTTTGATGCTAGAACAGAATTACAGACAGAATTAAGAAATATTGTTCATGAATTTACTGAAAATGCAGTTGAACAAATTATTGAACCCATTGTTGCTGCTAACCCAGAGACTGCAGAACAAGATACATTGAAACTGAAGGATAATATAGAGGCTTCACTTCCAAGACTGAAAAGTGAGATTGAAATCTTTATAGAAGACAGACCAACTGTTACATCTTTGATTGATGGTATCCAGGTATGTATATTACAGAATGACTTGACCTAACTAACTTACTAACACTGATCTAGGAACTTGTTATCCAAAACTATGAAAAGTATTATAGTTCAATAATAGCTGAAACTTCGCAAGAAGTCATCGAGGTGGACACCTTAATTGCTGTCATTGGTGAGATTGTTGGGAAGATGTATGGAAGTCAAGACGAACCAGAACCAGAAATTGACAGATTATCTCTTGACGAAGAAGATGAAACTATTGATGGGTCATCATGAACAATAAATGAGTATTTAAATTGATGTGTATCTTGTAGATCTATTGAGCTTCTTCTTCCTCTAATGGATTGTATGTGTTTTGAGATAGTAATCTGTTTAACTCGTTTTTCACAAAGTCGACTTTCCCTTGGTCAATAAGTAAATGAGTTTCATCTAATTCCTTTAAAAGGGTTAGTACTGATCAATTATAGCTGGTCTCTTGAGGAACTTACTTGAATGACAATATCGTGAGTTTCAGAGTCAATCTTGACAATCAATGCCTTTATGGAAGGGTCACACTCAACCAGAACTCCTAAACTATGTTAGTTCGATTGAAAATGTGTACAACTAATAGCCAGCATGACTCACCTTTGATGGCTCTAGGCATAGTTCTGTCGAGAAATCAACTCTTTTAAAGAGACATTGGAAAGTATTTGAACATAATATTGTTTTTTGTAGTTGGCAAAATACAAAAACTTTCGGCACGGGACACATCTTTGGAATCATCAATTTACAACAGTTCGTTTTAATACAGAGGAATAACTCTACTGTGTTAGTAAAGAATCATTCATATCAGTAGGGTGTATATTACAAATTATTTTGGAATGTTTGTTTTCATGATTACGTTCTGTTGACCACGCTGGAATGAGATGAAAACAGATAATATTTATCTGGAAAGGAATGAAGGAACCATTCTGCTGAACAAACCACCTGAAACACGGCCAAAAACATCTGTGGCAATGCTGTTCGCCTTACCAAATTTGTCACATCTTGTGAAGGCTAACGCGTTTGTCATTGTTAGTGCAATAGCGATGATAACCAGAATTAAGGATAAAAATTCAAATTTCAAGATAGCAAATACAGCTAGAGCAATCCAAAGAGCTGGTGAAGCATATAGCATGATCCAGAAGACTTTTGAGTCTATTGGATTTATATATCTTTCAGGATCTGAGGTTTCGAAAACCCATATACTTCCGCCATTATCATCTGTTTCATTCCACCAACGCAAACCAACAAATAACCGTCCACTAATGTTTTTAACGTTCCAAAAATCTGCAGCTAGTAGCAATATCACTGTGATGAAAAGAAATATACTTTGTTACAAGATTAGTAGACAACACTTAATTTGACACATATGACACCTGTACTTACAAATTGCTTGTGAATAGCAGACCAAAGAGATAGGCAAGTAGTGATCCTGTCAAAGATTAGCACATAGACTAGAGCACGAGAGATATAGAGATACATACCGATTCTGAATCCCAAAAAGAAGATCAATGCTATTGGATGTGATGATTCTGATAACCTCTGGAAAAGAGTTCGACTTTGAGGAGGTGGTCCTGCGATTCCCGTAGCTTCGGACTAGGGACAAGTTGTTAGTTCATTGTTCCAACTCTGCGACCCACAGTTATTATACACACCATTATAACTGACTCAATTGATCCTTAAATACTCAGTTGTATTTCCACACTAGCCTTAATGTAATTCACAATACAATCAGTTAAATCGAAAACCTCCTAAGAGAATAATCTGGTGTCTGGATGATAAATTTCCCAGTGGGGGCAACACCGAGGTGTTCATCATCAGATTCAGAACAGACGAGTTAGCACTGCAGTACAACGGTTTTGAAATAATTAGAGAGAGTCAGAATCTGATTCAGCTGGTAGAGAGACACAGAGCCTAGTGGGAGATAATACTTAGGGTAAACAGATACTTCTTGGATAATACTCAATAGATCTCACAACAACGCATTGAGATTGAAGCTTGCTTGTGTTGCATCAAGAGACAGGACATAAAGATTCTTGATCCACTGAAAAGATACACCCAAACGGAATTGAACACTGAAAAAAATTTGATGCTTTTGTCATAAAAACAGCCACTCTGGATTCAACTATAGCTACCATACTTCACCATGGGCTACTCTATAAAACAAAAGATAGATATCTGCCTTATGGCAGAGTCTAATCCGGAAATGACACAGGCGGATTTAGCGATGTGGGCTAAAAAGCACTATGGAAGCTCAAAACCACCTTCACAAACCACCATATCGAGAATACTATCAAAGAAGGATGAATTGATCTCCTTGAAGGAACATGAGTTCAAACTTATAAGAAGAAGAAGATTGTCAAATCCATTACTAAGGAAAGTGTTACTAGAATGGATATCCCAATGTGTATGGAACAATATACCTATAACAGCTCCGATTATAATGAGCTCAGCATCAAATTTTTGGAATCAATTACCAGTGCATCTACGAGAAGGAAGTGGTGATTTTTCTTACAAATGGTGTTCACAATTCTTGTCAAAAGTGAATATAAATTTGAACAATATAGAACAAGAACTATACAAGAGAATAAAGATATGGACTTTTGAAGAAAGATCCATACTACGGAGTTACATGACAGGTATAGATTTGAAGAAAATTTTCACTTTAGATGAAATATTCTTGAGTTATGATTTGCCTTTGGATAAGTCAAATTATGATGATACCTCACATTTCCTAACTTGCATGCTCTGTGTCAATGCAGATGGTTCGGAGAAATTAGATCCTCTCATTATAGGCCGTTATGAGAACTATCCTTCGTTTGAAAACAGATCTTCAATAAAAGCAGCAACGAAACATGGGGTGAGTTATCATAGTAATAGACAAAAATGGTTGACATCAACTGTCTTTTATGATTGGTTAGCAGTGTTGGATAAGAGATTAGCATTACAAGGGAAAGACATCATTATTATTCTAGACGATTCCGCATCACATCGTGTTATAAATATCAAACTACAAAGAATTAGACTGTTATTCACTTCATCCGCATCCAATTTCTTACCTATGAACTGGGGTGTCTCAAATGATTTTAGATTGACATTTAGAATTGAGCAATATAAAAGACTTATAGAGAAACAGAGTAACAAAAAGGGCCAATTATTAACAAAAGAGGAAATGAGATTTTCAATTGTGGATATTTTTGACTTAATAAAACATTCATGGGAAGCTATACCACCATCAAGAATTCAATCATCATGGAAACAGAGTGGGATCTTACCAAAAGTTTCAACAGATTCGTTTAAAAGACAAGGTATGTTTGATGATAGTTTGGAATTACAATTATTGCAATTAATTACCCAATTGAATGTGAAGGAACAATGGGACGTTTTATCATTATTAGATCTGTCTATTGAGCAAAAAATTAACAAGTCATTTTTATCAAATGAAGAAATCATTCAAAGTTGTATTATTGACAATTATGACGATTTTGATCACACTGATGGAGAACCTAAAAGAGCACCATTCTCTCATACTTTAGGTCAAAGTCTTCAAAGATTACAGAGACTTGGTGAATTACATCTAGCAGCTAGTCAACTGAGCTTAGATCCCGACTACAATATGGACTTGGATCCTAATGATTTTGATTTTGACTTTGAAGACCCATTAGCAGGCCCAGAATACGCGATCGATTACAATAATATGACCAACCAGCAAACTTCTGTCAATGATATACTTGGAAACGCCGAAAGTCAGATATTCCAACAGCAAATAACACCAAATCATCCAAGACAACTATCTCTGGACTCTACAGGATCAAGTACTCATCAACCTTTTAGTCATATTGAGAACTTGAATGATTTGATATCCACAGCTAATGTTAGTCCAGTTGATTCTCAGTTAGGTCCTTCGCCTGATAATGGAATAATGTCAGGGAATTTCAATCAGCAATATGATACCACTCGAAACAATACCGCCGAGATAACCCCAAATCAGAAGTTGTTAATAATTATGAATTTTTTGAAGCTACTTGAAGTTGATAATGATATAAAGCTCTCCACTGATACAGTTCAAGAGCTCAAGTTTTTATATTATCAATACTTAAATAAGGTTAGAGAACAAAACGGAATGAACTAGATACTCCTTCTTTTAATACTTTTCGTGGGATCCTAAAATTTCACATATTATTTATTTGAACTCTACTCGTAGAAACCTTTTCGTTTTACTGATCATTAACTTTTATTTCCACTATGTACATATCCTAACGCCCCATAATTTATTTTTCAGCACTTGCACTCTTAAGCTTAGCTTTTTCTTCATCTATATCAATACCATATTCATTCTTTAGTTTTGCCTCCAGTCTCTTTCTCTTCTCAAGTCTTTCTTTTTTCATTCTAGCTAATTCTGCTTGTATTTCATGTCTTTCTTTTGGAATCTTATTTGTAGTTTCTGGATCTGGCCAAAACCCTGGAACGTTGAACTTCTTATCAGCATCAACACCAACGTAGTACATAACTGCAATAGGTGTCATTAAATAGAATGTAAACTATGGAAAAAATATGTTAGTTATTTAATCTGGTGAAATTTGAAATCCCGATAGATCTGACTAGCTGGATACATACTCTGAAAACCTCTAGTTGAGATCTGTTCAACTTGAATTTAGGTAGAAAACCGAACATTATGTATAGAGTTCTCTGTAGGGATAGTTGTGTAGTATATTTGTGAAGATCTCAATAGTTAATAGTACCACTTTTCATTTCTTTCTACTGGCTTTTCTGCAAAATTTAACCAATCAACTCGGAGATTACGTAATGTATCATACAAAAGATAGTATAGCTCCACAGATAGTTTCTTTTCTAACGACAGTAAAGGTAACCACTGGATACTATTGGTTTAGTCAATAGTCTACAATGGGTACTTCCATACGTGTATCATTTATTTATCTTCTTTTATAAATACATGGCTTTAATAACCATTTACCTTCTGGAATCTTTTGTCTTTTATTCTCCAATTCTTCTTTATCATCTTCCTGTTCAACGAATTTCTGCTTTCTCTCCAACTTGGCTTTTCTTTCAGCTATGATCTCTGCTGGTGCCTTGAAGAACTCAAATCTGGTAAACATTTTATTTTCATTATCAGTCTTTTTATGGAAGAATCCACATAATTTTAAAGCCTTTGTGAATTCTTCACCATCTTTATCAGAAAATCTAGATTTTATCTCTGCAATCCATAATTCACCTCTTGGAGCCAATATTCTATAGGCCTCCTTGATGAAATCTAAAAAGTTTGTACCCATTAATGCTAAACAAAATATCACAATGGTACATGAATTATCTTCTAATGGAACGTTTCTAATATCAGCAACTGTGATTCTTTCATTTGCTTTTTTCAAGTCAAAACTATGAACGTCAATATCTAATGGGTATTGTTTCTTACCTTTCTTCTTCCCATTTCTTTGAGCTAGGAATTTTGAAACATCAAGACTGAATTGTGCTTCACCACAACCCATATCGGCAACCACAACTTTTTTGTTCTTTGGAAGACCTGGTAAACCACCTGGAGCATTGACAGGTCTAAGAGATCTTTCTTTGATTTGGTTGACAAAGACATCAACTGGATTTTCTGGCCATGATTGAACTTGAGATCTAAACCCATCATGATATTCGTCGAATAATGATGGTTGTTCCTTAATCAATTTGAGTGCTGAATCTGAAGAAATTGTGTACAATTGCTCATTTATCCATCTGAATCTTGATCCTGTTAATTTAGCCATCATTTTTTGTTGTAGTGGAGTTAACTTTGCCTTTACTGGTAAATCTAATGCTGGTGCTGAAGTTGGTTCTTCTTGAACCTTGGTTGATGGTTCCTTCTTTGAAGAGTTTGCAGCATCATTCTTCTCTTTATTTAATTTTTGCTTCTTCTTTGGTTTTTCTTTCTTCTCAGTGACATTTTTTTCATTAGACCTTATTTTGTCAACAGGTTCTTCTGATTTTTCGTTTATTGAGTTAATATCATCAACAGAAATTTCACGTTCTTTTCTCTTTTTATTTTTGTTGGATTTTTTATTTGTTTGACCACCAACTTTGATCTTATCATTAAGATCCCAACCATCAACTTGAAATAAAGCCATCTTCTTGGGGGTTTAACTACGGATGATGCGTAAGATTCGTTAAAAGTTCATTATGGAGCTATACATACAAAAAATTTTTTTAACGTCAAAAATCAGTGGCCCGACCGAAATCATGCAAGATCATCTCTATCAAAAGAACCAATAGCTCAATCGTTATTGACGAGAACCTCTAGCCACTAATTTTCTCCTTTTGTTTGTAGATACATGCATCCACTCTTTAGTTTGAGGATTGTATTGCCAATTATCGTCTTTTTGTTTTAGAAGATACCACTGAATCAAAATATTGAGCAGTTCGAGGTCCATTTTAATATCAAGATCCTCATCCCGATTAAACATCTCAATATACTCGACTGTATCAAGAGTATTAGCACTGTTGTGAGTACTTGAGAATTTCACAGAGTCTAGAGATACCCTCAAATGTCTAAAGAATCTAAGCACCGGCCCACATCTGCATTCCTTAGCTCTTGTACACCTTATAAGATTCCATTTCTGAAGTGTATGTCTTTCTTCATGGAATATTTCACCTCTTATTTCATTTACTGCTCTTCCACGATTTACTGAGCGAGCAAGTTTGAGTTTTAACATGTCATCAATAGCTTGAGATATCTGCTTATCCTTGTAGGCTTCGTTAAGGTTGAACTCCTTTTGGTTTAACCTATTCATCCATTTCATTAGCTCAAATCGAAGTTTAGTCTTGTGTGTCATTTTTTTAATTGGTATTGAAGTGACATAAATCCAATCACTAGAAACTTTTGATTTCGATGACTTGGGAATCGGTTTGGAACCTTTATAAACAGATTCTGTGAAAACTTGTTTAGTGATTTCTTCAACATCTGATTCTTGATCGCTTTCTGAGCCAGATACGCGTTCAGTGGAAAAATCGTCTTTATTTTTCAAGCTTTTTGTGTAAATTTGAGAATCCATAACCATCGCTTGTGACAAATCATCTTCTGGATACAACTTTAGCCTTTGTCGTATCAATTTCTCTCTATAAGCCTCTGACTGTAACCTCACTTGTGGAGTATCACCATCATTTATTTGTGGTGTTTGGTACCATGGGACCTTTAGTATAGAACGCATATGCAATGCTTCTTTCCAGAACTGGACCTCATCTTCCAAATATTTATCTGTGATGCTCATAGCTTGAATAAAATCTGGATGGAACTCATATCGACCATCATAGGAATTGCAGTAACCTACTAATTCCAGTGTCTTGTATTTACATGTATCTAGCTGTAATCCTGCAGCAAGAAATTTAGGACGAGATATTTTGGAAATAATATCCACACCGGAAGAATCATCTATTGTTAAGAAATAGTATTCCTCTTTCTTGATTTCTTTAATAAAACATTCAGTAATTCTACCAACAAGTTTAACTTTCCTTATGGGATGATTACTTATTAAAATAACTTTTTCACTCCTCAACCGGAGACCATTAACACCATATATATCCAAAATATTATTACTTTCAAAAATATCTTTGATTAGGAGTGGAACAGTTCTATTATAGAATGGGGAAGAATGAAATGTTTCAATTGCGTAGAACTCAACACCGTCCTTCCTAAGAACAATGTTGTCCACACCAGGAGCGAAATCTATCTCCTGTTTGGGTTCATGTAATATCCGTGCCTTTTTGGCCATTATATAGAGAGAACCAATCTCTCTTTCACTTTCTTACAATAACGTGTAATGTACTATTGTGTATATATAGTAAATATGAAATAGATTTGGCACCAAAATTGGGCAACGGCCACGCTAACGAATTACGCGATTCCGTTCTGCAAAAAATTATGTATCGGTCATATACGCTTTAATTCAAAGCTGTGATAAGAATCAATCTATATAAATTTGGAAAGAATGTTCTGTTAACTTCAGACTGTTTAATAGAATAACCAAATAATTTGAAGATGCCTCCAATTACTTGCCACGTTTTGGATACCACAAGAGGGAAACCTGGTTCTGACATTGTGGTTGCTATATACAGAATTGCTGATTTACCAAAAGATGATGATGAGATTTCAATCATAGACAATCAACCATTTGGACTTGCAAGAACAAACCAAGACGGTAGAATTGCTAGATGGATATTCCACCCTACTGAAGATTTATCGGGATTAGGTATTGAAGATCAAGAATGGAAGACATTGCATCCAGGTATATATAAGATCAGATTTCAAACCTCCAAATATTTCAAAAAGTTGAGTGAAGATGATAAAGAAAAAGGTATTCAAAGTGACAACCGTACATTCTTCCCATTTGTTGACATAGTTTTCACAGTGAGTGATACTCCAGATAACCATTATCATATTCCTCTACTATTGGCAAATCATAGTTATACAACTTACAGAGGAAGTTGAAGAAATAGTTGAAATATTGTCGTATTTGAGACGTTAAAATTAGCATGAGTTTAAGCCTTATTCTCTGTAGGCTATTGACCTCCTTTAATGTAGCAATGTAATTCTGGCCTTCTTATCATAAGCCTCATAGTAGTCAAGCACCATATTGCCTCTCCAGACTTGATCCTAGGAAATGAGCCATGCCTTGAAGCTTTTTGGAAAGCAATCTTGAGCAGTTTGCCCCATATATATATTCAAGATCAACAACTATTAGTACTGTTGGTTAATTCTATCAACCCCTTCGATTGTCTCTGTCTGGAATGTTCTGCCTATGGCTCTTCGTGACGTCTGTGTAGAATTCCCTCTTGAAGGGTCTTGTGCCTGTCTAAAGCTCCTTCTATTCCTTTTCAAACTCTACCCGTGCACGTACCAAATGTTCCTGTATCTTTTTTTTTTGTGATTTTTCCAAATTTCTGTTTCCAGAAGGTAAACAATTTTTAAACCTTTAATCAAGACAACAAAGCATCGAAGCTCTCATTCAGCGCCTATTCCTGGTATCGAAAACATCCTTGACAGACCATCCAGAAGCTAGAAAAGATCACTACCCTCATACGTGACAAGGCGCTATATTTTCTGTGATCGATTTGCTACCTATAAGTCAAGTAATACTCCCCTGGTCAAAAAGATTCAATTATAGCTATCGTTGCACCATTCCACCTGTCAGGCTTATTTGGGTCATAGCGTTGGCATCAGTCTTGACTCGCAAAATATCATAAAGAAGGTGAATCTTATCATATAAATAAGGATAGGCGTGGAAATATATTGGCTGATACGAGAGTGAAATGTTAGAGCCTCAGATAGAACAGCCCAAAGAGGTTGAACCACTGAGAGAGAAACAAGTGCAGAATGACATTATAGTAACGGCCCCAACTCCATCAAACGAGAATAGAAATACAACATCTTCACCATCTACACCTTTATCAAGAGTTGTGACAACTACTGACGATTCCATAATATTCACAAATCCAAGCTCTGGAGAAAGTGAAAACACTACAACTTCTCAAAGCAACAACATCACTAATGGTAACCATCTTGGAAACGATCATCATGAGGGGACTTTAGATGATTTAAATACAAACAGAGATATACTAGACAATGAAGTGGAAGAATATTATCCTGCTACTGAAACCCCAGAACAACTTCGGAACATTGATGATCCAAAGGCTGAATCCTCTCGACTACTTCCACCAAATAACTCTTCCGTGAATAGTTTTCATGAACAGTTAAATACATATTCATTTAATAATCGTCCTGAATCATTTCATGACAATGGCTCATATATACAGGACGAAGAAGATGACCAAGTTTTATTAAATAATAATGTGGTTAGAAATAGGAATTCAAGGGCTACTGGAACAGAAACGATTGATCCAACAACAGTGAGGAAGCGGAATTCTACATACACAAATCATTCCAAAAATCAAAATACTGATACAGCAACTTTAGAGATTGAAAGAATGAGAAACTCAGTTATATCCAAAAGAGAGAATAAGAAGAAACAAAGAGTGCTGACGGATGATGATAAGGTTTTAGTAGGGAACAAAGTTGGTGAAGGTCACGTCAATTACGTTATAGCGTACAATATGCTAACTGGTATAAGAGTTGCTGTTTCTAGATGCTCAGGTATAATGCAACCTATAACAGATCAAGATTTCAGAATAAATAAAAAGTTAGTGTTTGATGTCTCAGGAAATGAACTGACACCTTCATCTAAATATGATTTCAAGTTTAAAGATTATTGTCCAACTGTGTTTCGTGAATTAAGAATGTTTTTTGGATTGGACCCAGCTGATTACCTTGTCTCATTGACTTCCAAATACATTTTATCAGAATTAAATTCCCCAGGGAAAAGTGGGTCCTTCTTTTATTTTTCTAGAGATTACCGCTTTATTATTAAAACTATTCATCCAGCAGAACATCGTCATTTAAGAAGAATTTTGAAAGATTATTACAATCATGTTAAAAACAATCCTAATACTTTGATCAGTCAATTTTATGGACTGCATAGGGTTAAGATGCCAATATATTATGGTAATATCAAAAGAAGAAAGATATATTTTATAGTTATGAACAATTTATTCCCACCACACAGAGATATCCACAGAACCTATGATTTAAAAGGTTCTACATTGGGAAGATTTACACCAACCACTTTACCTAGTCATCGTGTTTTAAAAGATTTAAACTGGATCCAAGATCATGAAGTCATAAAATTTGGCCCATCAAAGCATAAGCTTTTTGTCGAACAATTACAAAAAGATGTTAAATTATTGATTAAACTGAACATTATGGATTATTCCTTTTTGATCGGGTTCCATGATTTAGAGAAGGGAAACAAAGAAGATACTTTGAAACAAAAAAAGTTGTCAATATTCTCACCTGCATCATCTAATCTTGAAGATTTGAGAAGAACAAACCCAAAGTTATTGAATAGATATAACGATTTACCAAGTGTTGATTTTAGAAATGGGAATGCATTTTATTCAAATCATGGTGGTGTTTCAGCTACTGATGGAGAAGATCAAGAAGCTGATTATATTTATTATTTGGGTATTATTGATTGTTTAACCAATTATTCAATGATTAAAAGATTAGAAACATTTTGGAGATCTTTGAGAAACGATAGAAAGATTATCAGTGCTGTTCCACCAAAAGAATATGGTGAAAGATTTTTAAAATTCATCACAAATTCTGTAAATGAAAATAAGCTTGATAGTTAGACAGAGAAGGTTTTTTAGTTTTATATGATTGAACGTAGTTCATAATGAACTTACTATTTGGGAAGCACTTTGTAGATCGGTATATTCCTGGAATGATGTTGTAAACAATTATCGAACATTCTACAGACCTCCAGGAAACTACAGCTAGTTTATTTCGCGATGTTTCCCGGAATGGAATATTTATCCTCTAACTCCGTGAAAGTTCGCACTATAATTTCCCAAAACTCACACAATTACAAATGCTTTACTCTTCCATTGTTTGTAATGTACATTTTAGTTATGCAAAGTATTGAACATTTAGACCAACAATGGAGTTTACGGGTTTTGTGCGAGAAAAGTATAAATAAACTAACTACGGCCGAGTTATTTAACCCGAACAACGTCTCTGTTTAGCTGTATTTAACTAGATTCATCAACAAAAGATATAATGGCTAAATATTTCATCACTGGTGCAACCGGATACATTGGTTCAGTTCTTGTTCAAGACTGTTAGCCAATGGTCATAAAGTTCTTGGATTAGCAAGATCAGATAGTTCCGCAAAGAAATTAGAAGAAGCTGGAGCTGAAGTTCTTAGAGGAGATTTAGAAGATTTAGATGCATTAAGAAAAGGTGCTAAAGAATCAGATGGTGTATTGCATCTAGGTTTCATCCATGATTTCACCAATTATGAACGTTCAGAAAAAGTTGACGCTGCTGCTGTCAAGACAATAACTGAAGAATTGGCAAATACTGGGAAGCCATTTGTTTATGCTTCAGGTCTCTTGGGTCTTGTTAAGCCAATTGGTGAAATTTCTTATGAAGATGAGATCCCAGATCTTGAAAAACTGGCCTTTGGTAAAGGAAGAGTGGAAACAGAGATTTATGTTTTAAAAGAAGCTCCTAAAAAGGGTGTAAGAGCCACTGTTGTTAGATTATCTCCAACAGTTCATGGTGATGGTGATAAATACTTTGTTCAAAACTTGCTTGATATTGCAAAACAAAAAGGTGTGAGTTATTACATAGGCGAAGGAAAGAATACATGGTCAGCAGTCCACAAGTCTGAAGCTGCTGTGCTATTTAGATTAGCAGCAGAGAAAGGTGTTGCAGGTTCAGCATATCATGGTTCTCAAGAAGGAGGAGTGACAATTAAAGATATCGCGGAAGCAATTGCAAATAAATTGAATGTTAAGACTGAGTCAATTTCAGCAGAGAAAGCAGCTCAAGAGTTACAATTTTTAGGAATAATTATTTCATTGAATGTTACAGCTTCAAATGAAAAAGCTAAAAAAGAGCTAGGCTGGAATCCTAAAGCTATCACACTTTTGGAAGATATTAAGAACAATTATTAATGTGCACTCAGTTCATAATTAGTTACTTTGATTAGAAATAAATATTGATAGAGCCGATGAATTGATAGGATGTAGTTTTTGTATAAGTTCTACGCGCGAATAGTCAAACGCATCTAAGGGCTTTAATGGTGTCGCAATCATCTCGACGGATCTTTAAACAATGGCGTAATTAAGAACCGTTTCGAGTATAAAAGGATGGTGTTATTCTCAATTTGAGATTCCATATGATAGTTTTTTAAGTCTCACTAATAAATCAATTAATATGCCAAAATATTTCGTTACAGGAGCCACAGGTTTCATTGGAACAGTTGTTGTGGAGGAGTTATTACATAACGGTCACCAAGTAGTTGGACTAGCAAGATCAGAAGCATCTGCTGAAAAATTAACCAAAGCTGGAGCTGAAGTCATCAGAGGTGATTTAGAGGATCTTGCAGCATTAAAGAAAGGTGCCAGTGAAACAGATGGTGTTTTACATCTTGGATTTATCCATGATTTTTCAAACTATGAACATTCAGCAAAAGTTGATGCAGCTGCTGTAGAAACCTTCACAGAGGTGCTAAAAGGTACAGGAAAACCTCTCGTATACACATCTGGTATCTTTAGCGTTGCTAAACCAATCGGAGAGGTTTCATATGAAGCATCAGATGTAACTCTACAAGGGTTTGGTAAGAAGAGATTCGAAACAGAACTTCATGTCTTGAAAGAAGTTTCTGCCCAAGGTATCAGAGCCACTGTGATCAGATTACCACCTACAGTGCACGGTAAAGGAGACCAAGCCTTTGTACCTTTGCTAATCAATGCTGCAAAAGAGAAACAAGTGTCATATTATATCAATAATGTGAAGAATACCTGGCCAGCAGTTCATAGAAAAGATGCTGCCGTATTGTTCAGACTTGTGGCAGAGAATGGTATTGCAGGAACAGCTTATCACGGTATTAGTGAGGAGGGTGTCGAAGTGAAGAAGATTGCGGAAGTAATTGGTGAGAAGTTACTCGTCCCTGTTGAGGGATTCCCAGCTGAAAAGGTTTCTGAAGAGTTAGGATTCATTGGAGGGATCGTTACCTTGCACACTTATGCCTCAAGCGAAAAGACTCAGAAAGATTTGGGTTGGACACCAAAGGAGGTCGAATTATTACAAGATATCAAAGAGAACTATTAACGGAAGCGGAAGTAGTATAGTATCGTTTATCAATTATATCAAATGTCTTTTTAATCTATTGTTCGTAGCCTCCACAATTCGGCGCTTTCGCTGCCCAATCGAGTAATGGCTCCCGTATCTATGTGACACCAAGAAATCTTGACAGATGAGTTGATTCGGATTTCGGCCGATGAGAATTGTTATATAGTTATTTAATCTCCAAAGAATTATTCATATTCGGAGTACTTTATTATTTCGAGCTTAGAACTGTGGATTATATTGCAATCGATGAATAGAGTGTTAGCTAGAGGGTGCTTTGTGTATTATAGGAGTTAGTGGAGATCATGGAGTTTAAGGCGTTTGGAATATAGGGACCCTTTCTTAAAGTTAATGTTCAATGGATGGTGTATAAAAGGATCAATTCCCACATGTGATGGGTTGTGAATATTTGGATGTTGAATAAATATCATTGATATCATGACAAAGTATTTCGTTACAGGTGCTACAGGGTTCGTTGGAACAGTTGTTCTTGAAGATCTTTTAAAGAATGGATATCAAGTTCTCGGTTTGGCAAGATCTGAAGATTCCGCTAAAAAATTAGAAAAAGCTGGAGCAGAAGCATTCAGAGGTGATTTAGAAGATTTGGAATCATTGAAGAAAGGTGCAAGAGAATCAGATGGTGTTATTCATTTAGGATTTGTGCAAGATTTTACAGATTTTGACCGTGCAGCTACTATAGATGCTAAGGCAGTTGAAGCATTTACTGAAGCATTCGAGGGAACTAATAAACCATTTATTTATACATCAGGATTATTCAGTGTTAAAAAACCTATTGGTGAAATTTCTACTGAGTATGATCGTCCTCAAGTAGTTCCAGGTGCCTTTGGTGAAAAAAGATTCAAAACAGAGCTTTCAATCTTAGATGTTGCTGCAAAGAAAGGTATCAGGGCTACTGTCATTAGATTACCAGTAGTTCACGGTATAAATGATGGTGCATTTATTCCCCAATTGATCAATATTACAAAGGCAAAGGGTGTATCATATTTTATGGAAGAAGGTAAAAACTACTGGCCTGCGGTTCACAAGAAAGACACTGCTGCTCTTTACAGACTAGTTGCTGAGAAAGGCGTTGCAGGTACTGTTTATCACGCTACTGCTGAAGAAGGTATTGCAACAAGAGAGATTGCAGAGACTATTGGCCGAAAGCTTAACATTCCAGTTAAGTCAATATCCAATGAGAAAGCTCAAGAGGAGGATTATTTGGGATTGTCTTTGCTTTCAATTCTTATGGGTCCAGTCAAAAGACTAAAAAGGAATTGGGATGGGAGCCAAAAGATATTGGTCTTTTAGAAGATATTCTCGAGAACTACTAAACCTACTGATAAGTTGTACCAATCAATGTACCTGATACTTGACTTAATATCAATTTATGTAGGATATACAGTGATATTAAACGTCGTTCTACTTAACTAGAGTAGCTAAACAATTAGACACTTTAAGTTCCAAAGACTTTTGTTAAATTCCTATCTGGATTCATTTTAACAGTCGAACTAGGTAAACTATATGCTAGTTAGTATTAGTATATCCAGATACGAATGGTTATCTCCATTAAGACCGTGTAAGTTTGTATTTCCGTTTCCGTTGACTAAACACGATGGTACCATCTTTAATAATCACAAGGTACACACCCGAGGGCTTTACAGCTAATCAACGTATTTTGTCGTATTTATTGGATAATATTATTTTTAATTGTGATTAATTCATCGCTTTTAACGCTTGAGCACAAACGTATTAGGGAAACTGGCACTTCCGAGTTCCGTTTTCAAACTCCAAATATAGAGAGCCTCATTAGCATATATATATCATGAGCTGTCTTCGTTGCAAGTTGGTATATTGTTGGCCAGCTAGTTTACAATATCAGAATTTATCAAAATGCCAAAGTTTTTCGTTACAGGAGGTTCAGGATTCATTGGGTCCAAAGTTGTTGATGAATTAATAAGTCACGGACATCAAGTACTTGCTCTTGCAAGATCAGACGATTCAGCCAAGAAGTTGACAGATGCTGGCGCAGAAGTTGTGAGAGGTACTTTAGAAGATCTAGAAACTTTGAAGAAAAGTGCTAAGGAGTCAGATGGTGTGTTGCATCTTGGGTTCATTCATGATTTCAGCAACTTTGAACATTCTTGTAATGTCGATAGAGCTGCTTTTGAAGTATTTGTTTCCGCATTGAAAGGAACTGAAAAACCACTTATTTATACAGCTGGTCTTTTAGGTCTCGCTGGTGAGAAAACTGCATACGAAACAGACCGTGCTGCAACTCATGAAAATGCTTTTGCAAAAAGACTCGCTACTGAAAATTATGCATTAGATGTTGCAAAGGAAGGTGTCAGATCAATTGTCATTAGATTAAGTCCAACAACACACGGAGCAGGAGACCATGGGTTTGTTAGTGGTCTAGTCAATATTTTCAAATCCAAAGGTAAAGCTTACTACATCGGTGATGGGAAGAATAAATGGCCAGCTGGTCATAGAAAAGATGCTGCTGTTCTATACAGACTAGTTGCTGAAAAAGGTGTTGCTGGTTCTGCATACCATGCCAATGCTGAATATGGTGTAGAGACAAAAAAGATAGCAGAAGCAATTGGTGCAAAATACAATCTTCCTGTTGAATCAATTTCACCAGAAAAAGCTGGAGAAGTGATTGGATTCCTTGCTTTACCATTCGGTATGAATGCGTCTGTTTCGAGCGAAAAGACTCAAAAGGAACTAGGATATCATCCAAAAGAACTCGATCTGTTGACAGATATTAAAGAAAACTATTAAGCAAAGTATTTACGGTGTTTGTGAATTTGAATGAATATATACACGTTTTTGGCCATTTCTTGTAGAAAACCTTGCATACTTAACAATAGAGATCAAATTGATAAGAGACGGCTATTTACAGTTCGCTCCGGAGAAATGAAAACTAATTAATAATGAGGATTACAGTTGATTGAATTTTTCGAGAAAACGTTTGAAATTATACCAAAATTACTGTAATTGTGTCTCTCGATCGGCTTATTAAAGAACGGCTGTATCATTCAATCAGAATAGTATATAAAGGTCACTTCTCGTCATTTTAAAAGGATGAAGTGATTTTCCAGTTATTTATCAAAATAGTTGCAGAAGGATAATTATGAAGCTTTTTGTCACAGGTGCTACTGGATTCATTGGTAGAATCCTCGTTCAAGATCTCTTAGAGCATGGTCATACTGTTCTAGGATTAGCTAGATCAGAGAGCTCAGCTGAAAAGTTGATTCAAGCTGGAGCTGAGGTCATCAGAGGTGACTTGGAGAACCTAGAAGCTCTTAAACAAGGTGCAAGAGAATCTGATGGAGTAATCCATTTGGGATTTATTCCTGATTTTGCAAATTATGAACACTCTTGTGAAGTCGATAGCCAAGCAGTTCATGCAATTACTGATGAGTTAAAGGGAACTGGTAAGGTGTTTGTCTATACATCTGGATTGATGGGTATTGCTACTGATGTCGGAGTGGAAGCCTATGAGACTGATCGTCCTCCAAATGATGCACCAAATTTTGGAAAAAGATTTCAAACTGAAAACTATGCAATGGATATTGGTAAAAATGATAATATCAGATCAATGGTTGTTAGATTACCTCCTACGGTCCATGATGCTGTCGATGATCAAGCTTTCATTCCACAATTGATCAGACTTGCTAACGAGAAAAAGGTTTCATACTACATTGGGGAAGGTACTGGTGTTTGGCCAGCAATTCATCGTAAGGACGCTGCCACACTTTATCGTTTAGCTGCTGAAAAAGGTATAGCTGGATCTGCTTATCATGCTGTTGCAGAGGCTAATATCCAGACCAAGACTATTGCTGAAACGATTGCTGAGAAGTTCAACATTCCTGCCAAATCATTACCAAAATCCAAAGCTTTTGAAGAATTTGGCTTCTTTGGACTTGCTTTTGCTGCCAACATGCAACCTTCCACTGAAAGAACTAGAAAAGAGCTAGGCTGGGAACCAAAGGAGATTGGACTTATTGAAGATATTGTTCAGCACTACGAGGTTGCCGAGTCAAACATCAAGTTTTGAGAAATCAGTCAATTACATTCAGGAAGCACAAAAGAATACTTACATAGCTAATCTCAACGTGAATCTATATGGCTAAGATTATGTATCATGAAGTATTATTGTAGTTTTTGATGTAGTTTTAGTGCCAATTATTGTATGTTGCTGACATAATCGTGATCTCGATTTTGAATTTTGAGAGGCTTTGAGCTTTATTGACAACAATGATATAATCAACAGAATCAGTAAGATCCAATTCAGGAGGAACAGTGAACAGATATATGGAAGATGGAGCAAGAGTTACTTCATGCGTACCAATTGAGGACATTGAATCCGCAATCGTGGGAGGAAGACACAGATGAAACGAACCCGACTAACCCAATACTGAGTAAAGATCTATCCGAAGAGGAAAACTATGCTATGCTTCTTAACATTGTCAACCAAGACTCAAATACCCAAGAGATCCATAGTGCAGCAGATCCATTAAACCCACACAAGACTATACAGCAGGCTGCTACAGAGAAAAACTTGGGTGTGAATGATTTATCGAAATTCTCAATAAATAGTAAACAATTCAACTCGAAGCAATTTCTTAAATTCATTCATAAGGATGATTCGTTTGGGCAACTATCAGAAAGCTTGAATATACTTGAAGGATCTATAGTGGAAAGAAACAAAGAATTGAGATTATTGGTTGAGCGAGAGTTCTTAAGATTTGTTAGATCTAAATCATCACTTGATGGAATATTGTCACAATTTCAAAAAACAGGTTTTGATGATGATGAAGCTGGATTGAAAAATTTGAGAGGGAGTGTGAATGAGGCAAACAAAGAAGCTACTTTGTTAATAAAACCAATTTTAGAAAACAAACAAAAAGAGATGAAGTTGAAGCAAGCTTTGGAATTTGTCGAGAAGAAGAAATTCTTTTTCAATCTACCAAAGTCTTTTAAAAGTTACATTAGTGAAAACGATTATGATAATTTGATACATGACTATAATAATGCAAAACAGATGAAAGAGGACAACAACAATAAGATTATAAGCAGAATTTGGGAGGACGTGGAGCTTATCATAGATACATATAAGAAGAGTCTGTGGAAATCATTATCTAAAGATGACAATGATGATGATTTCCTTAAGAACATAAAGAGACTTATCGAGCTAGATACTATAGACAATCCAATATTGGAGTGGATCGATTTGAAATTGAAAAAATTCACCACACTTTTCAATGAAACATTTGGGAAATATCATGAAAAAATTCTCAGCGTTCAATTGAATATCCTATCAAGTGTTGATCATCCTGATTACTCTAATTTCAAGGCTGCATTAGGAAGTAATAGACCTCTTATAGATTACACGGTTGTAATTGAGATGTGGCTAATGATTGTGAAACTATTAGAAAAAGTCAAAGAACTAGTGTCTAACTTTACTAAATTTTGGGGCCAAGTAGAGAATTTTTTGAATGGTGCATATCAGCAAAGACTATCAACCAACTATATTGATCCTAATTCTCCATTCTTGAGATTTGAAAAATATGAAACTGCGGATGTCAAGAACAAAGGTGCATCATTTGTTGATCTTTTAGTGAATAAATTAATTAGATTTTTCACCTCCACACAGGATTCATTAAAATCATTAAACCATTCTAAAAATACTGAGAATGATGGTGCTATTGATAATTTTGGATTTTTACCACCTTATACCAACAGTTTAAGTGCATTGAAGTACCTACCAAAGATTTATATTTCCGCTTCAGAAGTGCTCAATAGCTTGGGCCAATTAACCATCACTGATAAGACAACTCAACTATTAAGAGATACATCTGTGATGATAAATGAACGCACAGTAGGAGCGATATGCGCAACTTGGCTGAACGATTGCCGCTCATTCCACGAACTTGAAGACTGGCAAGTTTTGGATTCTGGTGAAACATTGATACCTAGTTTGATTTACGATTATGAAGTTTATGTTATTTCGGGACTTGGAAAATTGCTCTTTGGCAAATTGCCAGAGGCAAAAGTTGTTCAGATTGTGAAGTATCCATCAAAAAGAATTTTAACAGGTGTTCAAATCCAATTTCTACGTTCTTTTGATGTTCTTTTGGAAAGTGTCTTGAAGAAAATCATAAAAGAAAACCAAGATGAGACAGTTGCAAAGAATTTGAAAAGTCACCATAAATTATTGACTTTATCAAATATCAAAAAAATCTCCACATCGGTGGTTCCAAATGTTCTGGAGAAGTATGATCAAACTTTTGATGTTAGTCTTCACAATCAAAACCTCGAACTCTATACAATTTTAGAGAAGATGGAGCTAACCATATTTGATGCATATATTAATGAGCAAAGAAAACAATTATCTAGAATCTTATTGAGTGGAATCTCCAGTCTTCAATGGTCCTCAATATCTTCACCGCCATCAAAAGTCTCTAGCTTCATCTACGAAAGCGTACATTTGCTAATAGTGGTCTACACTAGTGTCTCTAAAGTCTCAGCAAAGTTGATTAACAAGGTTTTGCAAGATCTTTTAGACTATTTGTCAGTAAATCTATTGAAAGATCTTAGAGAGGTTGGTGATTTTTCGATCGAAGGATTGAGACAGGTATCGCTTGACGTTGAGTTCTTGAAGAAACTTATTGGTCAATCAGCATCCCAGACTACCGTTAACAATTTGAACTTGATTTACAAGAACATATTTGGCCCAAGAGTTGACACGAAAGCTATCTTGAATTCAATATCTCCTTTGTTATCCGAATCAATTGATGGATCTAGAATAGAGTATAACATTTTCAACAATTAAAACCTTACATGAAATTAGACCATATTCATTTTGAACCGTAGTATTATTACAAAGGCCAACTAATATACAAGCAAAAATATCCATTAGATTATCTTCTCTTTGGGCCACGGATTGGTGGAGGTGGTTTAACATGATTTGGATCAAACATTGGTGCATTTCGTAAAAGATCTGGAACAACGAAAAATCTAATATTGGAACCCCTTATGAATACATGATCTAGATGTGTAACTTTTCCCTCTCTTGATGTCAGCGTTATATCACTCAATTGGACATTCATATTATCTTCAGCTATAATAATTGTTAGTATTACTCTATAGAACCGATGGCTTTTTCACTTACATTCCACAAGCTTTCCACGGTATGTTTCCCCTGAATTTAGCTCAAGAGACACTATGTGACCCTGTGCTTCATTTAGTAATTTAACGGGTATACCAGACGACATTATTGGCTTTAAAGTGATGACGTTTATCTTTAATTGTCTATACAAATTTAAGTGTCTGTTTTCTTTTCAACTTTTTCAATAACTAGCTGAATCGTGGACTTCCCAAAGAAGAAATTAATGTGCTTTAGATACAAAATAGTCTGGTGACACGTTTCCGTTGGCAGCGGCTTGTTTTGGTGGTTCAAAAAATAAGGCAGAAACACATAATATGAAGGCTGAACGCAATCAAACTTAAGGAGAACTAGACAACATTGAAGCTCAAGGGTGCTCTATTATACAATGTCTGAGGAGGCTAGCATCGAGTTGGATGAGTCCTCGATCTTCAACATTGCACCAGTGCAATTTCAGACAGAAATTAGCAATATCTGTTCATTGGATGTATCAAACGATATATTAGCTATAGGGTTCAAATCAGGAAAGATATTTAGAATTGACTTGAACAATCCTGCCCGCATTGAAACCGCAGAGCTACCGTATAAGAGATCGGTATCAGAGCTAGGTCAATTGACTAAACTGTTCCAAGATCCAACAGGTAATCATATTATTGTTACAACCAGCCGAGGTGAGAGTTTCTACATCCATAAACAATCTCAAACATTCAAATATCTAAACGACTTGAAAAATGTCAAAGTCAGTGCAGTAGGATGGAATCCTCAGGCTGTGACAGATAGCAACACCGGTGCGTTTTTAATTGGTGATAAGGCAGGCAACATTCATGAAGCATTCCTGGAATATCAAGAGACTACTCAGAAGTACACTAAAAAGTTTAACAAGAACGTCTATCAAAATCAAGCACCTATTGATGGTATACAGATAAGTTATGACCAAGATACAAACGAAGTTTTGATATTGGTGGTATCTGGTGATGATATAGCATATTGGAATCATACTATAAGGCAAAAACCAACTAGGTATAATGATTTTCTACTCGGGTCCTTTTTGAGAGCTAAACCTGCTGAATTCGAAAAGTATCAGGATTTAGGAAACATAAATGGAGATAAATTTTCTTCCAGAGAGCTAAGTTTTGGATGGCTAACATCTGCTGGAATTGTGTTTGGGGACATTGACAAGAGACTGATTAAATCTAAAAAGAATTTGGCAGAATTAAAGTTTTTGGTAAGCTTGGAATTACCAGAGTCTACACATAAGTTTAAATCAATTGCATTGACAAAATATCATATTTTCTTACTTCGAGGACAGGAACTACTAATCATAAACAAACTTAGTGACGAACTAGTATTTCATCAAATATTACCAGTATCAGAAGGGGAAAGACTTATTGGAATCAGTGCAGACTATGTTAAATCAACTTACTGGATCTACTCGAATACAAATATTTATGAAATTACAGTCAATGATGAAGAAAAAGACATATGGAGGGCTATGATAGGGAATAATGAATATGAGAATGCTCTTGCATTAGCTAGGGATGAAGATACCAAAGATATTATCTATTCGAAACAAGGTGATTATTTTTTTATACAAGGAGAATATAAGAAAGCTGCTGCAAGTTATGCTTTATCTAGCCAATCGTTTGAAACCATTGCATTAAGTTTCTTAGAGAAGCATGAACATGACGGTTTATTAGAATACTTTTTAGGAAAACTCTCAGCTCTTAGATCTGATACAAAGTTTGATTTTAAAATGCAGGAAGTCATGCTATCATCATGGATAGTGGAATTGTTCATTGAAAAATTAAACGAACTTGATGACCTACTCACCACAGAGCAATCGGATGGTATTGAGGCTACCACTGTTCTCAAGACACAAACTGAAAAAAATCTCCAAGAGTTTCTTATCGAGAATAGGGGTGTTTTAGATAAAGGTACAATCTATGAAATCATTACATCACACAATAGAAGATCAGAGCTGTTGTATTATGCGAACTTGATCAATGATTTCGATTTCGTTCTTGCATATTGGATAAGGTTGGAAAACTGGTCTGAAGCACTAAAAATTCTTGAGAAAAATAACGATGCAAATGTTGTTTATAAATACTCTACAGTCCTTTTGGTCAATTCACCTGAAAAGACAGTTGATTCGTGGTTGAGAATATCAGACCTTGACGCTTCAAAGCTATTACCAGCAATATTGGCTTATAATAAGACCAATAAAAAAGTAATTGTGACAAAGAACCAAGGGATCAGATTTTTGAGAACCTATATAAGTGAAACAGGCTGCAGAGATTCAATTGTGCATGACTCCTTACTTTATCTTCTTATTTCAAATGAAAGTGTGGAGAATGAGGATATAATACTGAGATATTTGGAGGAATATTCTGGTACAATTTACTATAATTCGGACTTCATTTTGAGGCTTTGCTTGAGATTCAAGAAAGTGAAATCTGCTGTTTACGTGTATTCCTTATTGAACTATAATGAAGATGCGGTTAATTTAGCTCTTGAACATGAATTGATCGACCTAGCTATGGTTGTTGCTGATAAAAGCTCAGATGACAAGACTAGAAAGTTCTTATGGCTAAAAATTTCAGAGAAGAAAATTTCACTTATCAGACCTTCTGAGAAGGATAAGATCAAATCAGAAGTGAAGTTTTTGTTAGAAAAATGTGAATTGCTATCTATCAAAGATTTACTTCCACGTATACCGGACTTTACCACTATTGATAATTTGAAAGATGAAATATGTGCTGATTTAGAAAAGTTTGGTACATTGATCAATAAGTTAACACTAGAAATGAACTCATCAGTCGCTATTAATGAAACGATCACCGAAGAAATTTCCAAGTATGGTGAGAAGTCACAAGTCATCAAATCTGGTGAATCATGTGCATTGTGTGAATTTCTGTTAACTTCTCGAAAATTCTTCATTTTTCCTTGCTCTCATGCCTTTCACTCTGATTGTTTGATCAAAGAAATATTGAAATCTAATGATTACTCTACAAAGAAGAGATTAGAATTTTTACAAAAGAAATATCTATCTTCAAAGCATGAAAAAGGTGCCAAATTCATCAATAGTCCAGAAGTTGACACACTCTTGTCCAAAAGATGTCCTCTTTGTAGTGACATCAAAATCGGAACAATTGATGAACCATTTTTGGATCCTTCAAAGAATTATGATGAATGGGATGTCTAATTTTACCAACAATTAACGAAAAAGCTTGCATATACGATAATTGATTAATGTAGAAGTATCTATTGTTCTGTGTCTCGTACCGATTTGTCTTATGTAATTTTTCGCGCTGGGAAAATGAACTTGGAAAAGAGTGAAGATACATCTTGACGCTAATGTGAGGAACTACATATTGTGTCAACTCACATTGAGAACCCAACTTATAAATCAACGAAAGATGTCAGAAGATATACCGAGCTCAAATAATGCTGAGAACGAGATGGATGTGGATGTTGAAGACGATGAAGTCTTCAATGACAATGCTGACGGAACTGAAGAACAAAATGGAGTAAACATCGAAAACGGTGATGAAGAAAATAATACAAAGACCAATGGTAAAGATACTGGCCTCCCAAATCTTTCGGCGCCAGAGCTCCCTGAATTCACAAGAAAAGATAAGACGCTCCATGAAATTTTGGAAATGATGGAAGATTACTACCCAATAGTGAGTTTAAACTTTTGTCAGACCTATTGGACATATACTAAGGACAGTTTTTAGATACCTGACGCTGTGACGGACTATTATCTTGCCAAAAATGGTCTAGATTGTGACGATACTAGAATGTAAGTTTTCAAAGGATATTTGTATTTCAAAGAAAATTAATACTAACTCAGGTGAACAGAAAGAGAGTGCTAGCACTTGCAACACAAAAGTTTATATCAGACATTGCCACAGATGCTTATGAATACTCTCGTATAAGATCATCATCCGCAGTTTATAACTCAAGTAATCCACAAGTTAGGGCAAAGGCACTGGTTGCCGGTAGTAGAGGTGAACAAACCACATATTCAAACTCTGGTAATAGTTCCAAAAAAGTTGTGTTAACTATGGATGATTTGAGTAGTGCGTTGGCTGAATATGGGTTGAATGTGAATAGACCTGACTTTTACCGTTAGTTATGTTTTTAATGTTTATTTTGGTTTTATATTATTATAGTGTAGAAATAGGCGGATCAGTTGTAGAGAGCTTAAGATTTGCTTACTGAAGAGAGTCTTATCAAAAGGTCTTTTGGATCTACATTCAACAGCCCAATAATAAAAGCAAAATATAAATATTATCATTAATAGCATGAGAAAAGATGTATACAGCCCGTAATATCGGCAACGAATTAACCGTATGGTTATAAATAAACTGAAGATATAATAAAAAAAAATTATGCACGGAAATAATGTGTGTTTCCCAAACTTGATTCGTGAATTATCATTGATCTCTTGAAATCATTCATTTCATGACGAATTTGACGAATTAATTGTGGACTCAATGAATAGCTTGATAATGAACGTGAATGACGATTGTAAATGTATGATGGATAAGTATTATTGACATAGATTCTGTTAGTAAAGCCAACTTTCTTAGTGGATGGTTGTCTATCTAAAGATTTTGATTTTTTCAGAATTGATGGTCTTGATTTGACAGCTGCATAAGGTTCTCTTGGTTGATTTGACCAGATAACTTCTATGTTGGAGCCCTTTAAAGTTGATTTTTCAGGAGTAGGAGATGTCATTACTTCATCCAAGATTTTTGAAGATGAGCTTATGGATCTGATTGATTTCTTACGTTCCACAGATTTTGATCTTTGTAATTTACGTTGTGATTGACCAAGATCAGTGGCAGCCAAATCTGGAAATGGTGTCTCACCAAACTCTATAATTTTATCAATTAATTGCATATCATCAAATTGTATTATTTCATCTTCATCATCTTCAATACTGGTTGTAACTTGTTTAACATCAGCTTTCTCTTCATCTTCTCTTTTTCTTTTCTTTTCATCAGTAAGTTTCTTGTAAACTTCCTCAGATGATTCATTCATTGAAAGTCTTGAAAACAGTTTATCCAAAACCAATTCACTTTTAAAATCGCTAGAGTCAGACTCTTCATCGTTCTCATCAGCTAAAACTTTAAGACCTGCATCCTCATCACCTTCGTCAAAGGAAAATGCATCACTTTGATCAACGTCAGAAACTGGAGCAGGAGAATCCCGTACGTCATCTTCTTTTGGTGTAGCAACTTCTACCGTTTGAGGAACCAACTTTTTCTGCATAGGCTGAGGATTGAAATGAGGTGTCTTTACCTGTTGATTATTTATCAAACTGTTCTTCTTTTCAATTTTTGGTCTTTTTTTATCAGAAGATGAAAAAACCTTGGAGAAGATTCTTTTGAAGATCGATTTCTTTCTCTCAACCTGCACTGGAGATGATTTAGTTGGTAGATGTGAAACAATTGGCGTTTTAGTAGATATTGGAGCTGGTGATGACTTTATTTGAACCTGTGGGAAAGTTTGGTATTTAAGTTCTGGAGCAGTTTGAGCTAGTGAGGGAGAAGATGAAACCTCAGAAACATTTTGTTTCTCAGTTTGAACATAGTTAGGATCTGATTGTTTTCGATCAATGGATTCAACCAATTCAGCCCGTGCTTCATTAGCAGCTTCCAAAGTTTTCTCTGTACCTTCACTAGTTGGAGTGGAAATCGTAGTTTTAGTTTCATGATCTGAATTCTCTTCAATCTTATCCAAATTATTAGTCTGAACAGAATCAAAATGCTGGAAAGGTGGTGGAAGTTGGCTCAAATCTGCCTTTGTGGACGTATGGATCGTTAAATCATCAAGTGAAGATGGAGGTGTGCTTTCATTAACACTACTGTTAGTTCTTGATGTTCTCGAAGGACTTGGTGAGGAAGAATAGCTGTTGCTACCAGTAGTCAGCAAGCTGAGATCTTGATCTCCTGATTGTGAATGTGAATGAGGTGGTGAAACGGCTGAAACAACTGGTTCTGAGAAATTGGATTTTGCAAGTGGACGTGAGGCTGAAAATGATAAAGGTTGCTGTTGGGTAAATGTTGGTGATGACATTGATGGAGATAATTGTGATTCCCCGTTTAATCCTCTCGGTTGTGAAGTTTGTATTTGATTCAATGTCTTTAGATTTGTTTGTGAACTTCTTTGCTTATTTCTTGGAGTATATATCTCACCATTTGGGAATGTAAATGTAGCATTATGGAAACTAGGTCTATTATGACGACGTTGATTTTGTGGGAAATTATTTTGACCATAATGTGGTATAGTTGCAACATTTGGTTGTGATTGACTTGATTTCAAGGATTGTCTTCTATAAGTTGGGACATGATGCATACTAGTTGATGTTCTTAATCCAGGGTATTGTTGGGTTGTAAGAGAGCTTTGTCTTTGCTGACGACCATATGGCGCTGCATTTTGTACTAGATGAGGTACTGAAGGCACGCTTGAAGCTCTTGGAAGTGATCTTGGAGGTAATAAATACCCTTGTGATGCGTTATTAGAACCTTGTCCTTGTATTGGTCCAGGTCTGATTTGATGTTTTACTCTTGAAGGTTTTGTGAACCTACTTTCCATAAATAATAAATCGTTAGTTGTTGATAAACGAGGAGCTTTGTTATTAGTAGCAGAACTCATTGTGGACATATTTGAAGTTGATGTGTAGGATGTAAAACTTGTTAGTGAATTTGATCTGGCACCAGACACGTATATATCATGACGTTCATTTGATAATGGTGATTTTGGACTCATTGTTATTGATATTGTGATGCTAGCGAATGAATTGATTTGATGGTGTTCTTTGAAAGGGTTTAACTGCTTAAGGACCGTGTTATATCAACCAGGTCAAAATGAATGGAAATGCAGCCAAAAAGATCTATCTTGGAGATACCGTGATTTGTTTGAATAACAATAGGGAACTCTTTTTGTTGATATGATGGATCTTTTCTCTTTAGTTTATACTCATTTAATGTATTAATTTATTGATTCTGGCAGCGGAATCTTAAGGAACAAGCGAAGGAGTCAATGGTAAACTCAATAGATAAATAGCTAATAATAGGAACTGTATCCAAAAAAAATGTGAAACCAAAATAAATATAGCTAAACTCTATGAAGCTCAACGAATGTATTATAAGCAAATGATGTTTGAATAGATGAAAAGTTGATAGACTCTATAAAGGGTATCGAAAAACTTTTTGTAATGAATCCACTAAATTATGATGCTTAGTGTATCAATTTTTTTTTTGCAAAGCTTTTGTATTTGATTTATTCACATCAATTGAGTTTTTGTCCCTTTGTCTGTCAAATTTTCGTTGTAAACGAGTTTATTTTTAGCTGGTTATTTACCCAAAAGTGTCTTTAATTTATGCAATTTAACACCGACTTTTTATCAATGTTTGCATATCAATTACCGAAAGAGGTAACTACTGTGTCTTTAACCGTACTCTCTCATAGTAACTTAAATTGTTGAAATGACGCAGATCGCTGCAAAGGGACATGTATTTCTATAGTAATAAAATGCTTGCTTTGTCTTAATCGGGACACGGACTGGACAAATTTGGAACCTGTTCAGATTAGAGAATAGAAATCGTGCTTGAAGAAGCACCAACAAATATAAAGACCGAGGAAGAGACCTCTACAGTGGGCCATAGATTTCGGTAGTTGGTGAGCTTCTATGGAAGAGAAGAGAGCGAGTTTGATGGGCTATTGTATGGAATCTGAAACAAAGATTGACCCAGGGAAGAACATTGTCAAAAGAGTGGTTGGGATAAGGAACAGTATGAGCCTCTTTGATCTACAACATTTAGCCTTGTTCTCGATTAAATGTCCTGATCAAAGATTATCAATAATCGTTAAACGGGTACCTCCCTGGCGTACCCAGGCTGCCCAGCTTCCCAGGCTGCTACGCTAAGGCCCTGCCCCTGGGGGTCCTGTCGACCAACTCTGCTTGCAACTAATTTTTTCTGCAACCATCTTTAATTTAATAAGCCCTGCTAGAAAATTCAGTCCAGCCGACAAGACAGTAACTATCTTTTGAAAGGAACATCGAAGTAATGATAATCGATCTGTGTAAATAGGTATAGTGTAATCAATATGTCTCAGGGATCATAAGAATAGACATTTCTCTTCTAGAACTCAACGATTCATTAATCCTTCCTCCACAAACTTTCAGTTACTCGTTTTAACTTTATCTAAAATTTCGCTCAAAACTTCAAAATTCGTTTTGTATGCAATCTTCACTTGCTGCTTTCAGGCACATCATAACGGATCGGACGTATAAGATACAGGGTAGAGAAGATGTATTCTATTAGCACTCAATTCATCGTACTATGGGGTAAATTGTAACTAAGTATTTAACTATCAATCTATTCAGTCCAGATCTCGTTTAAGTTGACGTATAATGGCTTTCGATCTGAGCTACTTTAACGCACTCATACTTACAAGCTTGTATATTTCATAAATACAAGGGTATGGACAAGACGCTGAAGCCTCTTATATATACAGAAACATCTTGTTGATGTTCTATCATTCTCTAAAACCATACTAGCCACTTTTTTTTCTATATACATATCATTAATAGCAGCTCTAACTCGAACCAAAACCAAATCATATATCATCTATAATCTTCATTCAATCAACATGTCTAACGTTTTTGTTGTGCCTTGAGCATCTCTGGAACAACTTGACCTTTTCTGGCATTACCAATTGAACTTATAGTTCTCATACTGCTCTGATCCTCAATTTTGGCTAAAGCTGCATATAATGGTTTTAATACATAGAAGGTCCAATCAAATTGGTTTTCAGTAGATTTAACAATCTTCATGGCATCTTCAAGTAATCCCAATTGAACAAATGCCAAAACCATCTCTTTGGCAAATCTATAATCATGTTGATCTCTCTCTTGTTTACTCAATTTTCTAAATCCTGAAGTCTTTCTATATTTACCTCTTTCAATCCATGCTTTTTCACAAATCTCAGCATCTCTAAATCTTTTACCAGCAGATAGATAAACAATATACAATTCTGAATTTCTCTCGACTTTGTAATGAAGTGATTTTGACTGCTCTATAGCTTCTGGAGTGGTTTCCACTTCAGTTTCAACCAACTCATTAGAATTATCAGGCTTCTCCTCTATTGTAATCTCTGGAGTGCCGTCCTCCTGTTGTTTTCCTTCTACTGCGTCTATTTCACTTTGAATCATAGCTTCTAAATCATCATCACCATAATACTCTGGTCCTTCATCTTTAGCTTCTTCAAGTTCTGCTTCTTTTTTGATCTCAGGACTAGCATAAGTTGTCTCTTCAAACCTTCTCAAAAATTCTTCTTTTTGATTATGTTCAATCGGTATTCTTAAGTATGTCACAAGGTTTGGTAAACTCATTGTATTTTCCGGATCTTTTAACAAATGATAAGACCAAATTGCATTAGATTCGGCAGATATTTGTAATGGATGAACAAGTTTGCTAGTTGGTAAGAATGGTGGGTTTTCAATGACTCCCATTCTTGGATCTTCAACTGTTTGGTGCAATCCCAAGAAATCAACTAAACGCAACGCATTTGTTCTGATTATGGCACCTTCCTCAAATGAAGAAATTAATGGATCCTTACCAAGTTTGACATCTCTATAAGCCATTAATAAATACACCAGAGCTTCATGTCCTGCAGTTGGAATATCAGGTCTCATTTTAAAGATTGTCATGTATAAAGCTCTTGCCAACTCTAAATCACCATCTCTGGCTGCTAATCTCAACATAGCTTCAAATGTCTTACTATTAGGGATTAAATTTCTCTCATTGATTTCATTAATAAATTTCCATCCTTGAATGAAAAAATCTCTATTTTTGGAGCAACATCTAGCAGCACAATTTAATGTGAACAAATTTGGTGTTAATCCTTCATCTATCAATTCACGATAAAGATCTAAAGTTCTATAAATGTCATTCTCTTTCGATGCGAGGAAAATCATTGTGTTGTATGTTTCAATATCCGGTTTAGTTTGTGAAGATCTAAACTTCATCATTTGGAAAATATCATTAGCCTGTTTAGAATCTTTCAATTTCACACATAATTGTAAGATATTTGTATAAATCACCAAACCAGGTTCAACTCCATTATTCTGCATCATTTTAAGTATTTGGTTCACTTTGTTTAGATCTTTGGCCTTTGAGTAAACTTTCACCATATGAGAATACATATAAGATGAAGGTTGGATACCATCCTGTAAAGACTGTCTGAAAAATCCTTCAACAAGAGCAGCATGACCAAGCTCTGCAAAATGTCTCATGAAGAAATCGTAGACTGGAGCTTTAAAAGCAAGTCCTTGCTCTTTGAGCATCTCATCTATCAATTGTAATGATTTGGCATTGATGGAGCCTAGTGCTATTTGACCCAAAAATTTATAGGTATCCTTCTTCGATATATCTAAAAGACGTTTTTCACTATTAAACAGATATGTGATAATTGGATCCCAATTAGGATTTTCTTTTGATACAATATTCACAACACTATCACCAATTCTATCTAATATTGAAGGTGGTAATGAGATACCTTTTGCAGGTTGATCAAATAATGAGATAGTAGCAGTACCACTGTCTGTTGGACCGAGAAGTAATGGTTTCTCTTGATCTTCTCCACTAGTCAACTCTCCGTAAATAATATCAACATCTTCAGAGTCTTCATCAACTGGTTTTTCAATATTTTCAATCTGGCTGGCGAGTTTCTCTTTTTTCTCATTTTTCAACTGTTGCTTAAGATTTTGGGTAAACTCTTGGATTTCTTTAATCTTCATCTCTAATTCACGAGACTCCTTCGAAAGTTCAGTATCAAGAGGTCCAATTTTCTGTTCTTTCTTCTTTATATTCTTGGGTTTAGTTCTTTTCTTTGGCATCATGAACACCGTTCGTACTATGGTAGTACTGGGCACAATCAAAGAGCTTTGGCATGGGAGTATACTTCGACATCCATACCGTATACTTGCCCTCCCACTTGAGATATTCATGTCTATGTTCTCTAAATTAATGATATCTAAGTGGTTCTCTATTCAAAACATTAGTTAGTTGTTGTATTTTGACATAATTTTCTTTCACACTAACAAAAAATTTTTAGCTCATCGCACTTTCTAGATCCTGGTAGAGCCCGCACCATGGATAACCATCGTGTGAAAAGACAATAAAATGAATATTATGAATGTGTAGAATATCTAGGTTATTTCCCACTTAAAGAGAGTCATTCCCTTCTTATCCCAACCTCTCCAGATTCAGATAGCTCCTACTTCGGATCCCAGATCACTTGTTTTATTATGAAACATTCAAACCGTTAATTCACTGTGTCGCAAACCGTTTGAAAAGTATACTAAAGTGCTTCAAGTTTTTGGGGCCCACTATTTGAATCAAACCGTAACTTGACACAGAATGAAACAAGAGTCAAATATATTTTAAAATGAGGATACCTTTAATTTGTTACACTCCTTCTTTAAAGGCCCCAACTTCACACCGTTGCCAGGACATCAACGTTACAGGTTTGTATCAGAACAACTCAAGCCAAATATATTTAATACCCAAAAAGTTCCCATCAACTTAGGCCTTTACACTAGATATTTCTCAAGACATTCTTTCTTAAAATAATTATCATGGCTGGTCAAAAGAAGATAACGTTCAACATTTCAACATCTTTTGAAGTTCAACAACTATTAGGTGAAGGTGCCTATGGAGTTGTTTGCCTTGCATTACACAAACCAACAGGTACAAAAGTTGCTATCAAGAAGATTCAACCCTTTGAAAGATCATTATTTTGTGTTAGAACACTTCGAGAGATTAAATTGCTTAAACATTTTAAACATGAAAATATAATTTCAATTTTTGATATTCAAAAACCTGGAAGTTATGAAGATTTCAAAGAAGTTTATATTATTCAAGAATTAATGCAAACTGATTTACATAGAGCTATTGTTTCTCAAAGTTTAACAGATGATCATGTCCAATACTTTGTTTATCAAATATTAAGAGGATTAAAGGCATTACATAGTGCAAACGTCATTCATAGAGATCTCAAACCTTCTAATTTATTGCTAAATGCTAATTGTGATTTAAAAATTTGTGATTTTGGTCTTGCAAGAATAGATGAAAGAAAACAAGGTAATTTTGCCAATTCACCAGAAAATAAAGGTATATCTATGATGACCGAATATGTTGCTACTAGATGGTACAGAGCTCCTGAAATCATGTTGACTGCTTCAAAATATACAACTGCAATTGATGTTTGGTCTGTTGGATGTATATTAGCTGAGTTATTAATGGGTAATCCATTATTTCCTGGTAAGGATTATAGAAATCAATTAATATTAATCTTTCAAATTTTAGGGACTCCAACTGGTGATGATTATCAAAGTATTAAATCCAGAAGGGCAAGAGAATATATTAGATCATTACCTTTTTTCAAAAGAGTCCCATTTACAAGAGTCTTACCATATGCTAATCCATTAGCAATTGATCTCTTAACAAAGATGTTGACATTTGATCCATCAAAGAGAATAACTGCTGTTGAAGCTTTGGAACATCGTTATTTAGCTACATATCATGATCCAACAGATGAGCCTGAAGCACCACCTATTCCTCAAGAATTTTTCAATTTTGATAAGGTCAAAGATCAACTTTCAGTTCCAGAGTTGAAGAAAATGTTATATGATGAAATAATAAGTAGATAGGATAATCAAGAGGAAAGAAAACCAATAAATTGAATTGCATATGATTATTGTAGATCCTCACACGCTATTAAGTATCAAAAAATAAGATGTATACTTTAGTTTGATCTCATGAAGTCGGAGTTAGTGTCTTTCCATATAGTGCGAACTCTAAAGATAATATACTTTGAATATAAAGTTAAACATTTAGTTATTTTGCTTCTCAAGACTGAAATAAAGGTAAATAGTCAATATATAACCAAACACAAGTCTCTTTAACTTATACTTACACTAGTTTATTACCAAAAATTTAGAAAAATAGCAAAAAAAATTAAATGGTCCCTAGCAGGATCGAACTGCTGATCTTGGCGTTATTAGCACCACGCCTTAACCAACTGGGCCAAGGGACCTTCAATTTGTTGAGGTTAGGTCGTTGTTAGGTGACACATTTTCCATATTACGTAAGATTCTTGTCAGCATTTTGGTTATATTTTCCTTTTTCGGGAGTTTTTACCTAAAAAAAGTGAAATTTTTTTGCTATTCTTTCTTTTTTGGGGGTTTGAAAATTTTAATTTTTGACAGATCTGTGACTTTGTGGGAGAGATTGTTGTTTGTACCAATTTTGATTAAATTTTTTCTGGCTGCTTTTGAATAATTTCATAGCAACAACCTGGGGACGAGTCACCTCCGGTAGGGCTGTAGGTACTTTATGACTAGCTAGTAGAGCAATGTTGTATGAGTTCTAAAAGGACGGCATCGGTAAACTTATATAAGATTGTTTAACAATTAGCAATGCTGATCAAGTGAATAATTAATATTTCTGTTCAGGCTCGGAAAGCAGCAGCTTGTCACTTGAAGAGGAGAAGGTTCGTGATGTTGCCTAATGTTCAAGAGCTAAAGCTATGCAAGACTAGAATTACACACTAAAATTGTTGATACTACTACTACTTGTAGCGATCTATCTGCGTAGGATCAACTAGACTTTCTGATCTTTGCTAGATGTGATATGGGTATGTCTCGTTTATCAACTAGTCATTTCTGGGGGGCAAATAAGCTCTCAAACATTAGTTTGTAGTGACAAGGGTCCATTCCTAAGTAAAATAATAAAAGCATGTTATAAGGTATTGTGATAAGGAGAAAAGAGTTAGAATTCAAGATGTGACTAGTTTAGTTTGACTCTTTGTTTTCTTTCTCCAGACTCTAGTGCATGAGCAATAGAAGATCACAAGTGGGTTGATGGTCTGATAGTGCAGAATCTCATGTTATCAGTTACACGTACTATATGAATAGATTATACAAACACATAGATCATCAACACTATATGATACACACCATCATCAACTACATCAAAGATCAACTCATTAACAGATTGTTCCTCTTTGAAATCAAATGAAAATTGGCTTGTGCTCATGTTCCCCATCTTTATAAAAACGCTAAATTACGTCAATTTTTAAATAAAAACTTTAATGACACTATTTAAATATGGCAGAATCAGGTATTAATATGGGAGTGGGTCCATTTCAATTTTTTGATCACAAAATTCCAGAAATTCACAATCCATTTTTATATATGAAGCTTTGTACAGAACCCACTAGTTGATGATATACTTTTAAGCAAATATACTGATAACACAATACAATACCCATATAATATCTGAAAATGACTATCGATAACACGACGTCGTTCATACAGTGAGTATCCCACACACCACCCCTGGAGATGCAGGAGCCCGAAAGCTCTGATAAGCTGGCGGCTAGTTATAGCTGTTAGTTTAGCAACAATATATCATGAATGCTTTTAAAAGGGATCAAAAGTGATTTAATGAGTTCAAATGACTAACAAGTATATCAGGGATACAAATAGACATCCAACATTTCACAAAAGAACAAGTTGCTTGCTATCGCAACCTTCTTTCCACAGCGCAAAAGTCACAGTCAAGTAAGTAAGAAAGTGTCCGATACAAAGAAAGATCAAATGAACTAACTATAATATAGTCACTGGCAGTTAAGAGACTTGGTACAGCCGTTGTCGTTAGACAAGAACAAAATTATTTATACATACGATGATACAATCAGATCAACAAATAGACAGAATGATAAGGTTGAAACAGTCACAAAACTAAATTTCCATCCAAGATGTTTTCAAGAAGTTGATGATCTTATTGTAAGTGGTGGGGTTATCAGCACAGTTAACAATAACAGTAATAGTTCAACAAATCTGAACCGCTCCTTTAGTAATTTGGGAGATGGAAATACAGGGGCAGGTCCTTCATGGAAAGGTTTATTCTCATTATACAATAGAAATACCCAAGAATCACAAACCATCAAGTTGGGATCCTACATCAACAACAATGTTTTTATAAGCAAAAACTCTAATGGTCAGTACACTTCATATGTGTGCAATAATGACATGAACTTGTACAATACCGATATTAACGATACACGTATCACAGTGAAGGATGCTGTCAATTTGGACTTCCCATTAAATCATTCAGCATTATCTGACGATAAGAAAAATTTGGTTGTTGTTGGTGATTCATCAAACATTGTTTTATTACATCCTGACGAGTTTGGATCAAGTACTTTACGTCGTGATAATATAATTGAAACACCATGTGATTCAGGTTTCTCTACCTCTTTTGATTCTGCAGGTTTACAATTTGCAACATGCTTTCAAGATGGAACTTGTCTCATTTATGATTTAAGAAATATATCCAAAGGTCCAATCAAACAGGTGTACTCAACAAGAAGACATTCTTCTAACGGTGCTTTCAGATGTGTTAAGTATTCTAGAGGTACTGATGATTTGTTGGTTATTAGTGAACATGTCGGAAGAGTACATGTCATAGATTCAAGAGACTTCAACAATCATCAAGTGATTATGTTACCAGTAAACGAGAATCCACGTTCTCGTCAAACAAGTTCAGCTTCATTATCAAACATTATGAATCAAAGTCGTACATCATCTGTTGCAGATAATGCTAATCCTAATATCTATAATCCAAAGATTTTGGAATATAATGATATCTTAAATTATGAAGGTAACTTAGCAGCTGCAAGTACATTTGAGAATACATTTGGCTCAAGTTACAACACAAATTATAATTCGAGAAACTTCAACAATTATAATCTTCTGTCTGCTATTGACGATTGTGATGAGCAAGATGACGATGTTGATGACATTAATGATGATGAAGATCTCACATCTGAGGAGGAATTAATTGATGAAGAAGTTGCAACGCTTCATAGATCAAGTGTTGGTTCATCAAGTGCCACAACAATGGCTTCAGAGTTTGATTATGCTGATAATGAGATTAGTGGTCTTGACTGGTATGAAGACCGTGAAGGCTCTCATATCGTCATTGGATGTGATAAAGGTTTGATCAACTGGGATATTGACTCTTGGGGTAGAAGATCTTTCCCATCATTCAAATTGTCATAAAAATATATATATAATTAAGATTTTTTTTTGTCCAATAGTGTTATAAATTTATTTGGTTATTCGAGGTTTTACGAGTTAGTGCATGTTATTTTCAATTCTGGTTACTGAAAGTTTTTTTTTATAGTTATTTGTTTGGGATCATTTGGCTCAACTTGATATTGTTGATTAATATATCAAGTGTTTTACATATATAAAGGCGCCAAAATGATCACTATGTGTGTGTTTTTTTCAAAGTCATAAAGGGGTGTTTACAATTAAGGGTTACTATAGGTCATGAATAACAAAGAACAATAAAGCGTAATTTACCATGTAGATTAATGAAATATTCTTTTATTTGTAAAGCTAATCAACAATATCAGCAGAACTTTCAAAATTTTCTTGATCATTAATATCTAACTCTTGAATTTTTGGTTCAGTTTCAACTTTTTTTGATGATGCGTTTTCGGATTCTTGAGATTTTTCATATTCATTTTTAATTTCTTGCCAATCACCTTCATTTTCAATTAATGCTTCAACTCCAATTACTTCACATTCTTCAAAAATTGCTAAAATTTCTTCAGCTTCAGCAATTGGCATACCATGGAAAACTTCATTAACAGCATCTAATGAACCAGTTTTTAAAGCATCTTGCATATTTTTTGGTAATTTTTGGAAACTTTTATATTTTTTAATTTCTTCAGGATCTGTAGATTCAGGATTTGGTAAATTAACAACAAGTTCTGTATTTTCATCAAGAGATTTAATTTGAATTTCTTGATTTTCTTCATCTTGTTGTTGTTCTTGTGATAAAATTTTACAACGTTCTTTTATATGATTAAAAGTTCTCTCAACTTCATTTTGGAAAGCTTCATATGCAGGATTTGCAGTGTTTGTAAACATCTTGGATGAAAGCTGCTCGACAATTTGACCAATTTCAAATGAATTTCTTGTTTTTTTAAATTCAATTATATCATGAATGTATTGAAGAAGAGTAGAGAGATATATGATTTGATATGTCTTGTTGTCATCTTGCGCAAATTGAGCATCAAAAGCTGACATTAATAACGCATCTTTTTGATCTAGTCTTATTATATGGGTATGAGATTTAAGAAATGCTTTGATTTGATCAATTTTGTTAATTGGAAGTTTTGAATATTGCACTGTGTCTGGATCCAAATCTCCAATTTCCTCTTCAGCATCCTTAGATGATGAAGTCAAAGAATCAGATACCGTAGAAGTGGTTGTTTCAGTTTGTTTTGGAGTGGCCGCTGTGGTAGTGGATGACTGAACTGGGCTCTCAGTAGGAGTTGTAGTTGTAGCGGAAGATGGAGTTGAGTATGATGGAGTTGAGATTGGAGCTGTTGATTTTTCAATTGGTTTTGATGATGATGAAGGGTCTGGCTTAGAATCACCTTTGTTCAAGAATGAACGATCCCATCCTGTATGAATATCTTCAGAAGAAATAACTTGATCACGTTCTTTGTACAAAGTTTCTAATTTGGCCAAATTTTGACTCAACACATCATCAATTTTCTTTCTATGAGCTTGAATCATTTCTCTGATTCTTGAGCCATCAGAAGGATCTCTACCTTCTTTTTCTAAATCTTTTTTCAATTGAGTGAAAAGGTCTTCAATCATTTCATTATGAGTTGGTCCATCTTCTTCAATACCTTCAGGTTTTGAAACTGGATCAAAATTTTCAGCCAAATAAGTCGTTATAAATCCATAATCAGCTAATTTGGAATCATCAATCTCACTCAATATTTGGTCAACTCTTTTATTAAGTTCTTGATACATATTTTTCTGAACTTCTAAAGTCTGAATATCATGATTTCTTTGAGCTCTCTGTTCATGTAATTGCTGTTGTTTCCAACGGATCATTGATTTCTTATCAACGTTTGGGTGCACTTCAATATCAGAGTCATCTGAGATCTCAAGATGATCCCATTTTGAATAGTCAATTGCCATTTTTTTAATGAATCACTGGTTGTAAATTCTATAGTTGAATAAATCACAGCGGTGTCCACTTTTTATGTATTGAAAGCTTTTGGAAGCATCTCGAATAAAAAAAAATACAGAACGTGTTCGCGTATTGTTAACTATGGTGTATTAAGCAAAATTTCTACTCTACAAATTGACACTTCAAAGACACAAAATTTTAGCTAATCAAGTGTGTTTTATTAATGCAATAGTAATAGATATCTCAAATCATTTCTAAGAGCTCAGATGGCTCGTTGTTGTGTATATAATTGATCAGTCCAGTCCGTCAAGATCGAGTCACCATTCAGATATTTATCTCTGAATAACTCATCAGATCTCTTCGAGCCAGTAGTAGATGGTGACATCAATGCTGTGGAGCAGTATAGGCTCGCACCTTCCCATGCATCTAAAGACACTATTGAGTCTATTGGAAGCTCCATCTTGGTTTCAATTTCTTCCAAAATTCTAGTTTTCAATCCAGGTATCTTTGAAAGACCTCCTGTAATTATAATCTTTGAAGAAAGCTCTGATCGAAGATCTATTGGTAAATTTTCAAGAGTCTTTATGATCATGGGTATTAGTCCGTGATTATCATCATCCAAATTCGATGGGTCCTCTTTAAACATGAACTCTTCAATCAATTCAAACCTCAACCTGTGGGGTATCGTAAGAGAGTCATATTGGAATTCTTTGATGTCAGTATCAACTGAATTACGCATCTGACAATAAAATGTATCACATATTAGCCCCTCTATGAGATCAAAATTACTTAACCCAGCACATCCTTCTATATTATCGAGTTTTTCCTTAACCATCTCATGGAAAAGTCTTGAACCCTTTTTTGTTACTTTGATATCTGTGTACATCATTCTCAAATCAAATATAGGTGTCACGGTAGTTTGACTCCATCCTACATCAACAACAAGACCGTTATTACTTCCTGCACTGACACAGCTCAAGACAGGTTCAGGATAAAACCGTAGAGATTGTGCATGTATATGAAACAAAAGTACCTTGGTTAATGTTTTCTTTAGAGGGATAGGGAAAAATGGTGGTTCAATAATGAGCACTTTGCACTTTTTTGCATCAACTAATAAGTTGTTTTGGTATATATTGTAAATAATTCTTTCAAGCAAGCTTTCCAATTTCGCAAAATCGTAGTCCACCAAGTCATAAGTCCACAAGAATTTCCCATGGAAATAGGGATCAGTAGTATTTGTTTCAGTCTCCAATGAATGACTCGTTGTAACGTTTATTTGAGCATCACTCAAATCATACGCGTTAGTGGGTGTCCTTAGAATAGGCGTAGCATCTCCAGCAAAACCAGCTCTTATAAATCTTGCACCAATTTGAATGATCACAGGATAATACTGATGAGGTTGCAACGACATTCCTCTCGTCTCACAGATTCCAATTGGTTGTAAGTTACTGACAGTTGATCAATAGACGCTTTTGTATCATTTAGTCGCGAAAGCTTTGATAGTACTATGTGTCAATTTTTTAATACTAGTGCTTCATTCATTATATGATTCTTAAAAAAAATTGTAATGAGTCAATCCCTTTAATTAAAACAACAAGATAAACACAAGTCACTCAAATATCCATAAAGGTTTGCAAATAATTAAGGATATTCTACTATTCTCTTCAAAGTCACATGATCTCTCTTATAAAATTCGCGAACTTTGAAGGCGATAACAAACGAGAGCATTTTGGGTCATATGTTACATTAATCCAGTTTACATCCCATATAACTCTATTCACTTATACATATCATAAAGAGTAATGGCTGGTTTAATAACGCTTCCATTCACGATAGCTGGGACATGGCTTGCCAATTTTTTTGGATCAATGAGTTTTTCTCTAGTTTCTAAATCTATACACAGTATAGGGTCAAGTTTCTCAACTCGTTTGAGTTATGCATTTATATTCCTTATAAACGCAATCTTTTCATGGACAATGCTTACAGATTTTGCTCGAACAAAGCTGGAGAAGTTGTCTAAATATCAATGTGAAGGAGTTGAATGTGGGTTTTTTGCTGTGCATAGAATAAATTTCGCATTGGGGATCTTTCACCTTATTCTTGGGTCACTATTGATTGGTGTTCATTCAACCACGAATCCAAGATCGAAAATCCAAAATAACTACTGGGCTCCAAAGATTCTCTTATGGATAGTTTTCATCGTTGTTTCGTTTTTAATTCCTGATAGCTTTTATATTGGATGGTCAACATATGTCTCCGTGTTTTGTGGAGCTCTGTTTTTATTCATTGGGTTAATACTACTAGTGGATTTTGCTCATGAATGGGCCGAAACATGTATTGAACATGTTGAAAATGAAGATGAATATTCCTCGGTGTGGAAAACCTTTTTAATTGCAGGAACTTCATTGATGTACATTGGTTCATTAGTCATGACAATATTGATGTTTGTGTTCTTCTGCAAGAGTGGATGTTCAATGAACCAAGCGGCTGCTAGTATCAACTTGGTATTTATAGTCATTGTGACTGCGTTATCGTTGAACAGAACCATCCAAGAGTACAACCCAAACTGTGGTTTAGCCCAAGCAGCCATTGTCTCAGTTTACTGTACTTATCTCACGCTAAGTGCATTTGCTTCAGAACCAGATGACAAACAATGTAATCCATTGATTAGATCAAGAGGAACCAGAACTGCAAGTGTTGTCTTAGGTGCTATTTTCACTTTTGTTGCTATTGCATACACCACTACAAGAGCTGCCGCAAACTCTGCCTTCAACGGAAGCAAAGGTGGTGGTGCAATCACCATTGATTACGATGATCCAGTCTCGACTGAACCTGTAATCAGTGCACAACCATCAGCTAGAAATGAAATGAGATTACAAGCAATCAGAGAAGCTGTTGCTGTTGGGACTTTACCTGAGAGTGCATTACATGATCAAAGCTGGCTGTATGATGATGAAGATGAGGAAGATGAAGAAAGAGTGGCCACGAAATACAACTATGCTCTGTTCCATATAATATTCTTTTTAGCTACGCAATGGATTGCCGTATTGCTAACTATGAATGTTCAACAAGATGACTTTGGAGATTTTGTTCCTGTTGGTAGAACATACTTTTACTCATGGGTCAAAATTGTAAGCGCATGGATATGTTATATGATTTATGGCTGGTCACTCGTTGCTCCTGTTTTAATGCCTGAACGATTTGGTTATTAATCCTACAACTTTTATTATATTTTTATCAATTTAGCATATGAACTAGCCCAAGAGATATTGCAACGATTAGAGCAATGACTGTCAGATTCAACCTTCAGAATCTGTGATACCACCTTCGTTAATGATATACACGCATTCCTTTTCTGGCATATCTGGAGAGTCAAGCAACTTGGCAACTCTTTCATCACCACGACCTTTTCTATTATATATTTTAGTCTTCAAGATCATGATTTTTTTTTATTGTTATAGTTAATTACTTACCTTAAAAGAATTCTTGTAGCACTTGCATGTGCTAAAACATGACCACCAACGCTATCAAGACGAGTTAGATAAACAACAGTTTTGCTTGAACGATTTGAACTTACGGTTTTCTTCCGTCTGCTGCTGCGAATAATGCAGAGGCACCTGGGTCAGACTGAACCTGATTTGTCATGAAGACTGCAATGTTGAAATCCTCTGCAATTCTGTTTAGCCTGGCAAGATGCTGATTAAGTCTGAAAAAGTTAGAGTGGTTTCCTCGCCTAAAGTTGCTAAACAAATGCTTACTTTTGTTGACGCTCGTTCAATTCACCTCTACCAGAGTACTTAATCCCCTGATTAGTATCAAATTCACACCAAATACACTTATTCATGTACTCACATCAACTCTGAAGTTGGCCATAATTGAATCAATAATCTTGGAAATTAGTAATGTTAACAGTATTCAACTGGTTTCAATTCGGTGTAGATCATACAAGTAATCTGTAATCACCAGATGCTAGCTCTGTTCCAAGTTCTTCTAATAGCTCACATTGATGTTCACTATTCAAAGCACGAGCATAGGTAATATTTTCAAGGCATGTATCAGGTTCAACACCGTATCTTTCAGCAATTGATTTGATTCTGAAATGAATGTGAGTTAAAACCTTATCTTGAAAACTTAAATAAATGAATCTGGGGTACTCACCTATCTGGACGGAATGTCCCTTCTGTATCAATATAGGCAGCTTTACCCTCACCACCACCCAAAGACTGTTGGAGAAAGGTTAGTAGAATAGCTGTAAAACTTTGGTGATTAAGAGGCTTACTTTTGGGAGCTGAGCTGTCACACATAGTGTATGCGCCATTTGGGTTTTACCACATCTGAATTCTCCAAACACTTCAGTTATACTCATAGTCATTATTCCACCACCCAAACAGCTATCTAGAGCTTTTGAACCGGTAGATAGACTTAATACACGACGTCTGACTTCAGCTTGAATAGTTCCTGAGACAAATCCGACCTGCTATTTTGAAATATGTTAGGATCAATTTTGTAAAGTCCGTCCGATTTAACTCACAACAATTTTTCCGGCAGCCTCTTTGATTTTCTCAACCTTGATTTCACTTAAACCTCTAATTTTTAACATATTTCTTCTAGTTGTTGATAAGACTGACTTTATAAGATGGTTAGAGAAATTTTTGGTGGAAGCTCGCTTCTTCAAGAATACTCACAGTGATACTACAGATTCCAGCGGCCCTGAGTTTCTGGATATCACTAGCATTGATTCCTTGGCTTTGAAGCTCATCAATTGCAACTATCGATGTGTTTGTTTCGCTTTGAGTCATTGTATATGAAGCTTTTCCTAATAGATTTCTGTTTCCTTGACGAAAATATGAGATGGAAGAAAATGCGCTCAGTAAAATGGATTTGAATCTGGCTTTATACTTTTTGAATTAGCCGCCAGCTCTAAAGTCGAAGCTAAAACATTCAACAAACACCTACAAAATAGTTGGAAGAAAGACTCATATTATTCGAAGTGAATGTGCAAAACAATGTATTCAGAGTCTGGTATAATGGTAGTGCGACAACGGATGGGTCAACTGGTGAAATAGCACAAAGTATGAGTTAAAAGCTGGTAAAGCGCTTAATTTGATATGATCTTGGAGATTCAACAACTGGATTTGATGAAGGCGGTGCTTAATTTGACCATCAACGACTGCAGCTCTCAAAGAAAGCCTTCTATCGTCGTTTAGTCTTGTTATTAGTGCAGAATTTACTCTTGAATTGTTGTTAGGATAAAGATAGAAAAGATATAAGAGAAATCAGGTATACTTACTTCATGACCTGCTTCTCCACAAGTATAGCAATGAACTTGGGGTTTAACTGATGGATCTTTGGGAGGCTCATTACTTCCATGCCTCAACTGTATGAGGTTGTTGTATTGATCAATATGATGTTTTTGTTGATGCAAATAATGCTGTTGCGGTTGCTGTGAATATGGATTAAACTGATAATTTGCTTGATTCATAGGGAAATAACGCCGTTGTGAGGCTGGATCCTGGATTGGAAATGGAACAGAATCATAATTGTATGGTATTGGGACTCTACCTGAATTTCTTGCTGAAGTATATCCATAGTGATCATAGGGATTCTGAGGCGGTAAAGGTGCACCTATGGGTATCTGTTGAGAAGATGCTGGTTGTTCACCAACCCAAGGTTGAAATGCAGATGAATGCTGATAGAATGCTGGTTGATTTTGAATAAATGCTGGAGGTGGAAACTGTTGCAGTCTATATGGATAGTTGTTAAAGCTCTGAGCTTGATATCCACCATTCTGCCTTGTTATAAAGCCTTTTGAGTGTTGAGGTCCTATTAATGGGTATTGTTCTTGGCTCTGTCCAGAAAAATTGTACTTCGTACATTCTGACTGTATATGCCCAATCTCCTTGCAAAAGTAACATTGCTTGGACTCTGATGTTCTAGCATTGGGGCATTTGGTTGATTCATGGCCAGCCTGTTTGCAGTTATAGCATAACCTTTCAGTTGATGGGCATTCTTCAGCGTAATGGCCCAAATTCCCACATTTATAACATGTTCGTTTGAATGCCAACGATACTGGGAGTTTTACATGAAGAGCAACATCTTCGGCTTTATTTGATAACAAAGGGTTTTGCTTATGTTCACTTATGGTTTCTTGTTTTTGATCCTCTTCTTTTAAAGGTTTTTCATCTGAGGTTTCCATCGTGAAACAACACTTTTGTACAAGTGCGGCGGAATATAATTAAAACCCAATTCAAAACTATGTTGCAAGTCAAAGTTCAAAATGTATTGTTCATGAAGTGTGGTGACCTTCCAGATACTTTACTTTGTAATAATTGAGTACAGTTGACAGAATGACGGACTTGTAATTTCCAAAACTTTCAACAAAGTATTGAAATTGTTGGATCAAAAGTCACTTGTAACTCTGATTTCAATGATTTGCAATCAAATAGGTTCACAGCCAGGATAGATCAAGTGGAAAAGAATTAACCTTTGAATCCAGTTGCAAATCAGGGCAGTTAAGGCAAAGGAAAGGAATACTTGAATAATTTTCAACTCACTCCCACGGAACTTGCATCAGCTATATTACACAAACTGACTAATTATGATTGCAGATAATATTCCTTTGTTCTTTTAGTTGAGGTAACTTTGCTAGAAGCAAGATCAGATATTTTGTAAAAATATTATAAGTTCAACAATATGGAGATTTAGCTATTTTTATTCTCATCCACAATGCTCAAAAGCTTTAAAATATCGAATGGGACGGTAAATCGTCTAGTTTTATGCGCGTGTGAGCTCCTGATCTCAGTATGTGATTGCATTCCATTGGCGTCGAACAGTACCAATGTATCGAGATTTCATGAATTTAGATATTTTCAAACTTTAATGATGCCCAATTCACTTTTTTTTTTCGAGAGCTTAGCTACGGTACCACATGAATTCCATGGTAACGTTACTATTTTCTTCATGCTTTTGGGTGGGGGGACTAATAAGACCATGAATCAAGTTCTCAAAGAGTCCAACTGTTTAAGGTTCGATGTGGGTAATTTCATCATTACGGTATCAGGTTTGGTACTAAAGGGCATCTCTTGATGTGACCTCTTAGATCGCAGACATCTTCTCTATCAATTTCTAGTTAAGCATCAATTTTGTTTGTATTGTCAAATAATGCAACGATTATCCGAACAACACAAGATTGTGCATAGTGCTGCTGATGTGCAAAAGTCAAAAAAAAATTAAAAAAAAAAAAAATATTTCAGTTACTTGATCTGGGTTATGCCGTGGCATAGTACAAAGTACAAAGTTAGCAGTCAAAAGGTACCTACTTAAAAATGAAGATCAATGCTGGATCTATCATTCCTTAGAATTTGCCGCTGACTCGTGAGAGCATCTATATGTGTGGATTTTGGAATTCTGGACTGCAGTGCAAAGATCATGTTTCAGCTAAGGTATGATCCAAATCTAATGAGATCAGAAATGCCGACTGATAGTTTGACTCCGCTCTTTGGATGATTCGAGGGTCCTCAGTTCAACAATTCTATGAACAGATAGACTCATGGAGTTAACTTCTTTTTTGCTCAAGAGGGTACCAAATCAAACTCGGGTTTTAAATCCCTTTTTAGATTACATATAACAAAGGTGAAATGTATCGTTGTCGATCAGGAATCGCTAACACTGGCGAGTAAGCGACATTATTTTAACAAATATATGCACTAGTTATATATGCGATCTGTCAACTGGTGCAAAGCCTGGACCACTACTGAAGCGGGATATAACTTACACATAATGAACACTGAACGCCACTACAGTCATTGAAGCATTTCCTGGCCGCTCTAGATGCGCTTCTGTTGCCTGTTTATGTTTTTTTATACATGATGGAAAAACAAAGAAGAATAAATCTTTTGAGGTACCATAAGCTGCAAGAACATCTGCTTAGGTTACCTTCCAAGTGCCCAGAATATGAATTAACTTCAAAACCTTCGATCCAGTACCATAAATCAAGTTCCTGGAAACTGTACAATGAGTTAAAGGTTGTATTCACGGGGTTTCCTCAAAATAGTCAATTTAATCAATTTGTTAATTATGGAAAAAGTTCAGAGCCACCTAAGCGCATCAAAATGTATTCTCATGGGCTCCAAATCCATCGGCCTTTTCGTATTCTAGAGCAGTAGTATCTAGAGAACTATCGAGTCTCTGGAAGATCTCTTATCTTTATGATCTTGTAGTGGACATAACTACATCTACGTACCTACGTTCCAACGATAGTGCTGATCAAAAGAGTGATAGGCGGTGTTTTCAAAGACTCAGACTAAAATCAATATTAATCCCAAATGAAACACTGACACCAGATACATAATTCAGGGGCTTATTTTCAGACAATTTAGTTTATAACTTTTCTGTGTGTATACAAAAACTATAGAAATGACTCCAAACTTCAAAGCACCTGTTTCTTTTAATCTAAGCAGAAACTCACAGCTGTAAAGTGGTCTTATATTTGCATACACCTCCGTCCATAATTCCCCAACTCGTCAGCCGTTTAGTCAATCTTAACGGCTGAATAAATCTTTCTAATGAACATCAAACTTGCAATGAACCCAATTGACCCAGTCATAATGAAGGCTAAAACACTGATCAACAATGAGTACCCCACGTAAAGAACAATTGTAGTAAATCCGCCTAATGAAAATTTGGAAAGAACGATTGCATGAAGGAAAACATAAATGGCACAACCACCTGCAATAAACATTGATCTCCATTGCCATTTATAGTTTTCGGAGCACAAAGTGTAATAAGTCATTAAAACAGTAACTAATGAGGTCGTAATTGCCATCAATAAGAAGCAGAAAAATAAGAAGCCAAACATATAGAAGACCCTGTTAAACCATAATGAAGAATAGATGAAATACATTTCAACTGAAATTGAACCAAATGGGAAAATACCAGCGACTAAGGCAACAATGATGGTTTTCAAATATAATGGTTGGGTTGGAATTTGTCTTGGTATTTGGTTTGTACGAACTGGTTGGGATAATTGTTCTTTCTTCAAGGCCAAAATAGAACCAACAGCTGATAATGGTACAGAGATGACAAACCAAATAACAACAATTGCAAGTAATGTACCAGCTGGAACTGCACCTGATGATTTAGCGAAAATTAAAAAGAAGTTCAAGAAGGCAAATGTAACTAAAATTCCACCTGGAACCAAAATTGGTGTTAAAATCATGTTTAATTTCCATTTTTCACCACCAAAAAACTTATAAATTGTACCAGACAAGTATGATCCAACACAACCAAAAAGGGCATAAAGAATAAACATCACAGTTGATAATGATCCTCTATTTGAAGGAGATAATAATCCCAACAGGGCAAATCCAATTGTGGTGAATGCCATCAAGAATAATTGTATACCACTACCAACCAAGACTGATAATAACAATGGGTTCTTTGGTGTTCTGAAAACATCACCGTGAACTAATTTCCAACCTGATTCATCTTGGAATTCGTCATCTAAATTGACATCATTATAACGAGAGATATCATTCTTCAAAGCTCTGACAAGGATATGTGCCATAACTAATGATAAACAAACAACAATCAATGAGAAATTGATTAATGAGAACCATTGAATCTTTGGATCATAGACATGTAAGTATTTATCCCATCTTGTGGCCCACACTGTTGCTGAAGGAATGAAGGTAATGTCATAAGTGAAAACAACACTGGTATCTTGTTGAGGTGAAATGAAAACAGGTTCATATTCTTGAGCATTACATTCAGCTTCAGTTCTAGCCCATGAATGTGGCTCAACAGTAACACCGACAATTCTATATTGACCAGGTTCACGTTCATGATATTCAACTTGAATATCAAAATGATTATCTAAATGAGCTGCACCATTTTTATCAACAAAACCCAATTCAAACCCAGCACCATAAAAGTCTGTTTTGGTTCTTTGATCGTGCAGTCTTCTAGCAGCTGGTAATCCATCAATTAACCAGTTGTAAAAGAATCCATTCTCAATCAATTTGTTTGTGAAACCAGCATCAATCTTTGGGAATGTTGTTGCACAGAGCGACTTACAGCTTTCATTTTTCAACATTGTAATATCAAAAGCAGAATTGTAAATACGATCACCAAAGATAATTGAACCCAATGATTCAGGTTGTTTCTCTAAATTGTCAGGTTGACATAAGTGTAATCTTTTATGGTAGTAATCAAATGAATAAACGAAATCTTCTTTGTTCTTATTCTCATGGAAGACACTAGGTGTAATGTGATTCACCAATAGTGGAACCTTCTCATTTTCTTTGTATGAAGTTGGTGCAACACCTGGAAGATAGAAGGCAAAAGCATACGTGGTCAATGCCACCAAAGTGAATATTAAATTTTGAATCATGATAGTATCTTGAACCAGCTCGACAATTAATACTCAACAGCAACAAGCCTTGGTGAAAAAAGGGTATATGGTCTTGATCTATAGTGTTAAAATTCTTGTCACTGGGTAATCAGGAGAACTCTCTGGCTGCCAAGGGTGTTCCAATTCAATGTATAGCAGTTTTCAAACAGGCCTTTGTTCGCTTTCCTGGAACCTCTCGTGAGTATTTTCACTAATAAAGAATATAAAGCTTAATACGTTACGTTTCGATCAGAAAAACATCGCCTAAATAATTTTGATATAGGCCACTTCCGGTGTTTTCGCAGAACGTGTTCGCGGATTTGGCTCAATTAGGAATTTGGGAATTTTGTGAGTGTGAATACACTTGACTATGGAAGAACTACAATTCGTGTTAGCTGGAACGGATTGAGGCAATTGGGGCTAGATAGAGATCAATTATCATGGATCCGTACTTGGGGATAAGCAATCTCTCTTTTTTCCTCGACCGTGGCAAAGATATTTCGACGCTATTGGAGCAAGATCAATCAATAATTGCTAGTAAAAGAACATCACTAGATTGCAAGAAACTGGTAACTAGTGCATTTTCACCGCAGATAACTGTGTTTGGCTCAGAAGAGGCTGACAAAATTGCCAATGACTTTGGCTACCATTCCTTTTTCCAGTTGTTGAAGCCTTTTGGTGACCACATCCAACACAAATTTCAAATCAAAGACTCACAATTGGTGTCAAGAGTTGCTGAAGATTTCTCAATACGGTTTACGAGGCCACTAAGTGACCTTCTTAGCGTTCAAGAAGCCGAAGTTAAAGAAAGACATAAAATTCAACTATACAACCAACACAGTTTTGAGCTCCTTTTAGCTGAATATATCCAGTCAATCAATCCACACCTCAAGAAGGCGATCAAAGAAAACAACAAACAATTAGAAGTCCTCCTTAAGAATTCAATTTACATGAAGTTTTTCGCTAAACTAATATCCTCATCTACAATCACATCTTTTGAGTCATTAAATCATCCAGTTGCATCACTTATAATAATTGGTCCACATGATACATACGACCACGCTAGGCAGATGTTGATTGATTTCAAAAGTACAAAGTTGCCTGATTTCATGAGCATCGATGATATACTACCCATCTTTTTAATAGTCCATGATGAGACAAGTGAAGCAGACCAACAAAAGTCACTTCAACTTAGAGAACATATAAAGAAACAATTATTCACAGACGCATTTGTCTTGGGTATTTCTACAAACAAGGACTCTAATCCTCAAATGATACACCCACCAGTACTTTCATCCATCGATGAGGAATTACAAAACACACACTTAACATCAACTGGTACACCAACCTTACCTGCATCAACAATAACATCAATATACCAAGTCTTGAAAGACATAATACAAAAGAAATTAATACCTTTTATGGAGCAAAAGATAGCAACATGGGATGATCAAGTCGTTACTCCTAGAAAAAGTATCACTGGAAGACTGTTTAATGTTTCCAAAAAATATTTTGGAGGATCCAAGAATCAACAAACAACAAACGAGCACTCAAGTAATTATAACCTAGAGAAAGCATCCTATGGGTTTGGTTCATTTGAAGCATTGACCAGGAAGCTGGCGGATTGGTCATTCATGCTACGCGATTACAGATATGCTTACACTGCATATGAACTGGCAAAGAAAGATTTCTTATCTGACAAAGCATGGGCTCATTTAGCTTCAGCTCAAGAAATGGCAGCCATATCTTTATTAATGGGGGCTACGAACATCACATCCAAGATCAAGAATGATACAATTGATCCATTAGTAGACTCTTCAAATTACACTTTTTTAGCACGTTGTGGATTGAAAACCTATGCTCTTAGGTCCATACTTATTGTCTCAGAACTTTTCTGTACTCTTCGAGATGGGTGGTCAAGTGCACCAGCTGCCTTAAAATGGGTTCGCAAGGCCATTTCTGATAATTTGGTGGGACGAATAGGTAAATCTTTATTGTTGGAGAGAGTTTCCTACATTAACTCCATTTACATGTCAAGTCAAGCTAAGATTATCCTTTCCAAGAAGCTACTTCATTCACAAGAGAAGAATGAATCTTCGTCAGACATTCATAATGAGAATCCTTCCAAGGTACAAAAGGACAATATGGCCACAATTGGTCTCACGAATAATAGAAAAGCTGCTTTGTGGAATTTGATAGCTGCTAAAGATTGGGATCCAGTGTCACAGCCACTTCAGGTTCAAATCTGTCTTGATATGACTACAGAAATCTATGAAGGTAAGCAATTTGTGGAAAGAGAGTCCAGTTTGTACAGAAAATTACGCAGTGGAGCACAAAAGAACTTACAAATCAATTGAAAAAGTTGACATAGAATTATTAACAGTAATTAATGCATGCAGTTCTCTGAAAACAAAATATCGTAGCTGGGTACTAACGTCATAGTGTCTACTACAATTCAAATAATTAAAAAATATATCATTAAGTAATTAGTCGTATTAATATTAAATAATTTATGGAAAACAAAATCACACCCAAAACAAATGAATGACTTGAACAAACGTCCATGAGCAAAAGCAAAGAAAAATCAATAAAAACAGCTTGCAATACTAAACCAAATAATTAAAATGGGCAACTTTTAAGAAAGGAACGAAAAGACAAAATAGCTATATGTACAGAAAAAAAACTGGGGGAGTAAAACTCTCAAACATGCTTTAGTAAATTCTCTGGTGGAACCGTATCAAGCATTTCAGTCTCATTGACTCTTGGCTCTAACGGTGTGTAGTTATGCTTCTTCTTTTTGAAAATAAAGAAAGCACTAATTAAACCTAATAAGGTCATTGTACCAACAGCCAGTGCAAGACCAATCAAAACAATAAAACCACGTTTTATATGATGAGATGATCTGTTGCTGGACCCAGAGCTGGTGCTGGATGGGGAAGGTGAAGAAGATGTTGTAGGACGGGTAGAGTTCGTCAAAGTACCACCAATGTATATCTGAGAGATGTCCTTGTTCAAGAAAACAGAATTGATCGTAGCAGTTGAATTCTCATGAGTTGCAATCAGATATGGTAACCAATTGGTACTATTGAAGTATGCAACATTAGCGTAACCATATGTAGTCAAGTTTAATTCACCAGATGCAACTAAAACTTGGTCACTGTCAAAATATGTCTCATTGTTGTTGTCATTAGAATCAGAAATGTTGAGAAGTGATATATCCTTAATAGTTGAATTGTTCAACTCTTCATCTATATTAACCCAAGTTGATCCATCAAATGCCTGAATAAAATTTGAACCTGATACTAAGATCCTTCCGCTTGTCGAATTATCAACCAGGATAAACTTCTCCACTGTATCATCCAAAGAACCAAAATGATCAGGTTGATCTGTGTTGGTTGAGTTGAAATCATAAGTCATCAACTTCAAGCTGTCACCATCAAACTCTAGATCGCCAGCAACAACTAAAATAGTGCCATTGACGAACCTAAAAGCATTAACTGTACCAGATAACGAATCAACTAATGATTCCCAACTTGTGTTATTCATATTGTAAAAACATAAACCTGAGCATGAAACAGAACCAGCAGAATCAAACTCACCTCCAACAACAAGATATGTATTGTTCAAATAACCAAGTTCGTTGACTTGTGGTGATCCTGAATCTTTGGATAATCCATCTGGTTGGTTAGAAGCAAAAGAGTTGTTGTTAAGGTTGTAAATCAACACTCCATTAAAGCCATTATCATCCACTGATCCACCACCATTAGTACCAACAAACAATTTATCATCCAGGGCAAACAATTTTGTCACTGAAGAATTAGAGCTCCATGAAATATCAACGCCAGTAGTGTCATTATCTGAGACAAAGATCAAGTTTCTGAGACCTGAAGAAGTATTAAATTCACCTCCAAACACGGAGAACGAATCATTGATGAAAAGACCTGAATTGATTACACTTTGGGTAAGAGCATCATTTGTGATGTTTGTCTGATTTCCTGATGAGTTGATAAAGGACCCTTTATTGTCAATTGAACCTGATGTTTTCAAAGAACCAACAAACAAAGTGGAATCGTTATTTCTCCCAGCAGATGTAATGTTGAAAGACAGCTTTTTGGTGTTATTATACCAAGTATCATTACCTGCAATCCACTTTCTATCATCAAACAACCAGAAATTATCACCTTCAAGAGTAATATTAGTGACAGAGTTTGCATCGACTGTTGTTCCAAATGAATACCAAGAACCATTATACAAAGCTGCATTTTCTAATGAATCTGACCCATCCTCTGAGAGACTATTGATAGTTGTGTCATTATTAGTGTCGCTAAAGTCTCCAAGAATAATTAATGAATCATCAACAACTTTCAAGCTCTCAACAGTACCATCAAGACCTCCACTAACTTCTTCAGGTGAGACACTAACTCCTCTTGTATCATTACTACTTGTACGAATGGCCAATCTGAATAAATTGTCACCGTAATCAGAGCTAAAATCACCACCAATATAGAGCGAATCGTTGTAAAGAGCCAATCTCACATCTGAATCATTTGATAATGAAGAACCCAATCTATTGATAGTTGTGTTACCAACGTATTGTTTCTCTGTAACGTTACTTGCATCAAAACTTGAAAAATTTGAAGGAGAGTATTCAAAAATACCATTAATAGGAATAGTTCCATTACGATGCACGATACTATCAATTTCGAAAATAGTGACACTGATTCTATCAGCAACGAAAACAACCGTATCACCTGTTGATCCACCAGCATCCAATGTCATTTCCACTCTTGGTGTAGCATTTAGATGACCATAAAAGACAAGATCGTATTTTTCTTCTTCATTAGTTTGATAAATCAAATTTGATTCAAATATTTCATTAGTAGCATCATCATATACTGAAACATTTGCAATACCTCTTTGTGAACATGAATCATCTTGAGCACAACCAGGTGTGTACATCAATATTGTATATTCCCCAGCATATGTTATATTTGGATAAAATGTAACACCAACATCGTCAGGTATTCCTCCAGATATGTCAACATCAGACGTTATATATTGGCCATTGGAGGATACAGACCAGTCACCTCTTGTTTCTGCTCTAGAGTATGATTGAACTCCACAAGTTGGTTCATTCAATGTGTTGTTGGCATAGGTTGAATATAATGATTGATAAATTTGAAGGCCAGCTAAGGCAATATTTGATCCATACGAGTCTAGTGCTTGGAATGTCAAAGCTTCAACATCGATCGAATTAACAAATCCAAATTCTTGATAAGTGGAACTATAACCAACACTTGTATCGGCAAAACTCACAGAAGTAGACCCAGAATTCTCACTAGCTTCTGACTCTAGGTATGAAGAATTATATAATGGACACCATGCGTCACAAGATGTTAATTCACCTGTGGATGGGTCAACATATGTTAAATTCATAATACCATTTGCAGGAGATGTCAATAGTCTAAATAATGAAACTTGACTATCATCATCTTGTGAATTATAAACCCTTATTTTTGAGGGTATCACTTCATATGGTAAGTTAATATTGACTGTGGCTGCTGTTACTCCAGATACAGACCATTCATTTGAAGTATCTGGACATACAAGTGCTTCAGGATCTGAAGAGTCATCTGATGATGAGAAAGTGGCATATCTCAAACTAACAAGTTGATCTGCTGTTACTGATGTATTTGAAGTGTTGTATGAATGTGTTAAAAGTTGAGGTATACCCAAAGTTGTGAATTGACCACCAAAAATTATATTTGAACCTATTTTAACAATTGAGTTTATAGTACCATTATCACCAAACCCTCTGAAAAGAGTACTATTTAATTGGTTTGAAGTGAGGTTATATAATGCTGCACCATGAGTGCTGTTGAAATCAAAATCACCACCTAAATATATTATGTGATCATCTGAGTCAAAGTATGCTGTATTTATAGTACCATTGATATCATTATTTGGATCTATAGATGTAAAATTCTCTGAATCTATATTGAAAAGAGCTGGACTTGAAACATTTTCATTTCCTATTGAATCAAAATCTCCCAAAAGAACAAATGAATCATTCCTTATGGGTATTATTTGATCTATGGCCCCATTTATCTCCCCTAAAGTTATGAATTGATTATCATTTCCTGATGTATAATATAGTTGATTCTCTAAAGTATTTTGATTTGTAAAATTGGATTCACCAACATATGAATATATTGAACTTGCATCAAAATCTCCTAATAATGCAATCTGATCATTATTCGAATCTGAGAAATCAAATTGAGGGCTTGATACCTCTTGGAATGATGGTTTTGAATGTGTTGTAGTTATTAAAGATGCCAGTATCAGCCCTATAGTGGACCTCATACCGCACTATATTTGAACAAAAGAATTAATAGTGTTTTAATCTTGAAATTATAATTTTCAAGCTTTGAATCAGTCCCTCTGCTTATTTTTAATCGTCTGATCTAAAATGATTGTAAATTGGGAATGGAAAGCTATAATAAGTAACAAATGAATGTAATGAAGTAGTATAAAATGAATGAACAGGGTTAATTATAGTTGGATCACCAAATAATTAACAGATCAAATGTTTGGGCAGTTGTGTAATATTCTCAGTTTAGCATTCTTCTGTCGCACTTCTTAAATCTGAATCTTCTCTTCTTAAAGCCCATAGTTAACCACCTAGAGAATTAAAAAAAAAAAAAAAAAAAAGTATACGCTCGAGAAATGTGACGGGTAATATTTACTTTTGTCCCGATTGGGTAATTTTCAAGCAGTTGTCATAGTAACATTAATAAAATACATAGAGTTACCTAAATTCTTCTCATGAATAAAGCCATTCGAGAATGTTTTTGTTGGTTATTATCGAGAATGTGTCAAAGCTGCCTGGTGTTCTGAGGTTAGGCAATGGATACGTAGTAAACAATTAAATCTCGAGTACAAGGTTCTAATGGTTGTTCGGCTATCATCACTGAACCCTGGAATGTAGGAAATATGTACTGCATCTACAACTTATTTATATTACTAATAACAATGTATAATGATTCGAACAGTTCATTCGACTGAATGAGTATTAATCAACGTAAAAAACCAAAACAACATAATTAAATAAAAAATGAAATTCATTATAGAGTATACTCTAGTAAAGCTAAAAACATTTCAAGCTTTTTGTTCTTTAGCAATTGTTGCTTCAACACCATCAACTAATTCACGATATTTGATTTGAGTTTCAGCTTGATCTAAAAAGATTTTATATTTGGCATTTAATAATTTTCTATCTGGAGAATCTTCTGGACATGGAGCAACAACTCTACCACCACCAGATAATTTAACCATAACGTTCCATAATTCCTCACCTGGAACTTTATTTTTCTTTTCTTCTTCAATTTTCAAATCTCTAATTTTTTTACTGACATCTTTTTGATGAGATTTATTTGTACCAAATGAAATTGTTTGTTCTTCTTCAGAATCTTCATCTTCATTAGCATCTTCAGTTAATGGTGGTTCTTGTTTATTTGCTGGAGTGAATGGGAATGGGAATCCACCACCTGGAGCAATGGCAGAAATATTTGTAGTACTAGCAGTAGCAGATGGTGCAGTATATGGTGATGCTAAATCTTTTTGAGCAGCAGAAGCTAAATCTAAAGGTTTATTAACCAAATTGGAAGGTAATTTCAAACTTGAAGATCTTGATCTTTGTTTCAATTTGATGGCATCTTTAGCAGCAACAGCACCTAATAATGCAGCACCAAAAACAACAGCAGCATCAATATATCTTGGAATAATGATTGGTAATCCTGTACAATCAGCTAATAATCTCATCAATAACCCATTTCTACATTGACCACCAGACATGAAAATTGAAGATAAATCATGACCAGATTTAACCATTTTTTCCACAATTTGTCTAGTTTGTTGAGCAATAAATTCACAAGCACCTAAGTAAGTGATTGCCAAATCATCAACTGAAGTATCCATAGATTGACCAACAATAGCAGCCTTCATTCTTGGATCTGCAATTGGAGATCTATTACCATGATAATCACCATAGAAATATAAATGTTTAGCTAATGCAACAACTGATCTTGCACCACGAGAACGAGTCAAAGCTTCCAATCTTGAATTCAAATAATCAAATTTGGAAACATTATCATGATCAGCTAATCTTGCCAATTCTGAATAAGCAGGATGTGTGTTTAAAACATGTGCTAGTAAGGCACCAGTAGCACTTTGACCACCTTCAGCTAACCAAAATCCTGGAGCAATAACATCACGATAAGGACCCCAAACACCTTCGACAAAGATTGGATCTTTTGAAAGAGCAATATGACAAGTTGAAGTACCAGCGACAGCAGCCAATCTACCAGCTGATTTATCAATACCTTTCTTTGTTTGTTCTCTTTCTAATAAAGCTGGAATATCAATATCAGTTTGTGCAGCAACAGTACCAACCCAACCTGCATAGGCATCAATAACACCTGAACCAACAAATGTATTAGTTGTCAATCCCAATTCTTCAGCAGCCTTTTCGGATAATGGTCCAACTGTTTCACCAGCACTTAACCATTGACCTCCTAAAGTTGGAGCACCACCTAATCTTTTAAAATTATCTTCAACCAATTCTGGTAAATTGATTTGTTCTAAAAAGCTTTGAGACCAACCATGTTCAGAATCTTCAACACCTGGAGGCATGAAACCTTGTTTACAAGTTGTTGAACAATAAGATCTAGCTTCTGAACCTGTTGCTCTATGTGTCAAGAAATCAGCCAAATCATAAAATTTAGCTTGTTTGAATTTTTCACTTGGTAGATTGTTCTTTAACCATTTCATCTTTGGTAATTCCATTTCAATTGACATTTTACCACCAACATATTTTAAACATTTATCACCAGTGGCGTTGATTTCATTAGTTTCAGTGACTGCTCTATGATCCATCCAAAGAATGATATCTTGGTCCGGATTATCGAAATTAGGACCAACTGGGAATGGAGAATCATCTTTTTCATGAACAACAGCTAAAGAACAAGTGGCATCAAACCCAATACCCAAAATCTGTTCTGGGTCTACACCTGCATCACGAACAGCAGACTTGACACAGTACGAGATGGCGTTCCAAATCTCGGTGGTGGATTGAGTGATGTAGTCTGGTTTGAGTTCTTCTCTAGTGATTGGTCTTTCAGCTAATGCTAAGATGGATCCAGTATTATCCACAACGGCAGCTCTGGCACTCCCTGTTCCCACATCGACACCAACATAAAAAACAGAGGTATCGATGGCGGAAGGGTCGTTCAAAAGCGCCTGGTGGTTAAGTGTGAGGGTAGAACGTGAGCGACTGTTAACAACCATCTTGTATGAGCTCTCAAGAATTCAATTGACTAAATTGTATATATGTATATAACCAATACGTTCCTGAGAATGTTGGCTTCCCTCTGGCTATATATATACCTACACTATCAAGCTGTCTGATTGCTCCAGGTTTTTTGGTGGTGCTGCCCCTACCGAAATGCTTTTGAGCAGGGCCAGCACAAATTCCAGTATGATGATTTGATGATACATAATGAGCATTTTGGGATTGAGTTTTTTTGATGTAATTAGGAGTTGTTAATTAGGTATAGAAGTTCTTGGAATATACAAGTGTTTGTCATGGATTGGTGATGATTGTTCAGCATTTGTCATGAGGAAAGTGTAGTGGATATACAACAATGAACCTAATTCCTTTAGAGCCGTTGGAGATGGACTGTAGATTAGCTGGACTCCACACAGAGTCGAGGTTGAACATTCCTATTGGTCCGAGGATGGCTATTATGCCCCAGTTATGAAAACTATAATTACCCATCAAAGTAGATTTAAACGGGTACCAAAGTAGGTCCAAACCCACAGTTTAAACTCTAACGGTTGACAATACTCCATTGAGATGAGCCTAAAGTTTTTTTTTTTTTTTTTTAAACGGTAATATTCCTGTATTAAAAAAAATGTTACTTAACTATAATTAAAGCTAAACAATGATCTAGAACTAAATTTCAGATTCTCCGAGACTCGAATGAGTGATCCAAGGATCAAGGTACTACTTGATATAATATCAAACAAAACTAATAAACTTGTATTTAAAATCTTGAAAAAAACGAATCCTACTCAATAGGCATATCTATACTCTAATTCTTTATCACCAGTTCTTTCTTTTAGATGATCTTCTCTTTCTCCACTTATAATCTCATCTTTGATCTTATTTTGTCTCTTCAAATAAAAGAGCAAAACAGTAGCGAGTATTGTACCAACACCAACACATCCTAATGAAAATGAGTTACCTAATGTATATGGAGCACTTCTATAAATTTGACCAGCAACAGCACCTGCAACATTACCCAACATTTGATTGGTACCCAAGGCAGCAGCACGACGATAATGTGGAGCGATATTAATATTCATCCATGTTAAATTAACACCAACTGTACCATATAATGAGACTGCAATTAAATAAGTTGCAAAATAATTAACACTACCTTTTTTAGTAGCAAGTAATAAAATATATCCAACAAGTGCAAATGAATTACCAACCAAGATCAAACGATATTTGTGTCCAAAATGATCAGAATAATAACTAATACAACCAACACCAATAGCTGCAGTTATATAACATGGAACTGAAAGATATTGAGCCTCTAATGAAGTATAACCTAATTGTAATTTTAAAATAGATGGTAAGAATGTAGAAAACCCATAAAGAACAATATCACAACAAAATTGAATAACACATGATAACCAAACTTTTGGATCTTTCCATGCTGCATAAACTTCTTTCATTTCAAATTTTTGATTACCTTGATAACGTTTTAATTGTTCAGCTCTAATACTCATCAAATGTTTCTCCTCTGCATTTAAAAATCTAGCATTCTTTGGATCATCTGGTAATCCAAACCAAATGTAAAATACAAACAAAAATGAGATTAAACCTTCAATAACATATAACCAACTCCAACTTTGGAAATTCCCAACAGGTTTAATCTTAGTAATACCTGTAGCAATCAACCCACCAAAAGCACCAGATAAACAAGAACAAATATATAAATATCCGATTCTCTTGTTTTGTTCTGACCTTTTATAAGTCATGGTGATGTATAAACTTTGTGAAGGGAAAACACTACCTTCAAACAAACCTAATAAAATTCTTGAAGCTAATAAAGCGCCATAACTTCTAACAAAACATGTGAAGATAGTAACTAAACTCCATGCACATAAAGCAAATGCTAAATATCTATGTGGTCCAACTTTCTTAACAGCTAGCACACCAGGTAATTCCACAGTACAATAAGATGCATAAAAAACAGAAACAGCTGTTGAATATTGTGAATCTGTTAATCCTAATTGTTCTTGTAAACCAACAACACGAGCATTACCAATATTTGAACGATCCAAAAATGAAAGGAAATATAACATACAAAAAATTGGCATGATGTAACGATCTAATTTTCTAACCAATTTTGCTTCAGCTTTTGGATCTATAGTAAGATCTTGAAGTTCAGCAATGGATCCATCTTGGACGGATTCCTCTTTGATCTCTTTAACGTCTTTCTCACTCATCAATCCCCAAACTTATAGCAACAGTGGATACTTGTTAATGTATAATGATACCAAAAAGTCAAAGAGATGGGAATATGTTCTGGTTTTATACCTTCTGTTGGAGGACAATCCTTCCTCTCTCCATCGGTGTTTGGTAAAGTGACACACCATCCTTCGATAAGCTTCACTAACGAAATAACGACGCTTGGCTAATTAGTATTACCTAGCTACTGGGGGAAGACTTTAATTATGGTCAAATTTAGGTATGTGGTGTTATCTAATCTGGCCGCATGTTATCAGCTAGACTCGATAATTTTTTTTTCAAATATGGTGAGTGATTGAGCCTCCAAAATCAGGACGGTTTGAGAGCATCAAACTAGTGCTGTTAAGTCAAATATGAAGCACTTAATAGTCACGAACCCTTTGAGAACAAGACGAAAGAGGGTGCTACTTCGATCTTCTCCTCCATTGTTGTTGTTGCTTTGAATGATGTTGAATAGTATGGTGAGGCATCAACTGAGTAAAGGTTCGTGATCTTATCGGGTGTCTAATTCCAGCGGGACTGGACCTATCAGAGAGATGAGCTGATGAGCATTCACCAAAGAAAACATCATAAAGGGCTGAGAAACAAAACTATGATGCTGGAATAATGGGAAATGAACTAAACAATAGATCAATATTAGCAGGCTCTGCAGAGCTGTAAAGATCTCTTAATAGGTATCCCCCGGTCTTGAGATTTGAAAGGACTGCGGAGGTTGTTATGATGGACGGAGATGGACTGTCGCACAAAATATCCTGTTTGGAAAAGTCCATTGACGGTGTTAAAAGACACAACTACAAGTCATTCATATGTAGCAAAAAAACGTCTTTGAAAGTGTAATTCTCGAGGTTTTGACACCTTGAAAGTTAGGTCTGAATTTTTGACTCAGCTTAAATGCGCTCCTTCTGGACTTCTTGATAAAGTTCTCCGGAGTGTATAGAACTATCGTAAATCTGCCTATTAAATCTACAAAAACTTCCATTAATCTGAGTTCTGTGCATTCTACTTATAAAGCCTTTGGCTCCACATTTTTAGTGTAATCTCCATAGATATCAAATCTTCTTTGGGTAGTGATTGGAATACCAGCTCTTGTCTTTTTAATGAACTCAGGATCTAATTCAGCAATAACTATTTCTTCACCTTCACCAGCTTCAGCAATGACATTACCATTTGGATCAACAACTAAAGAATGTCCATAAGCATGATATCCTAAATCTAAATTTCTTGAAGGACTAGCCAAAATAACATAAATTTGATTATCAATAGCTCTTGATCTTGCCAATAAATGCCAGTGCAATGGTCCTGTCACTGTGTTGAAAGCACCTGGATAAACCATAGCAAATGCATTCTTTTCACGAGCTGCAACAGCTGCTAATTCAGGAAATCTGATATCGTAACAAATACCTTCACCAATTGTACCAAATTCTGGGAGATCAATAGTAGTGGCCTTGTCACCGCCGGTTAAAGTGATACTTTCTTTAAAGGTGATACCATTTGGAATATCAATATCGAATAAGTGCACTTTTCTATGTTTACCAATAATTTCACCATCACGATTGAATGTTAAAGAAGTGTTGTAAATTTTACCATCATCACCTAATTCTGGAATAGACCCACCAACTAATAAAATCTTATTCTTTTTAGCCAATTCAGATAAAAATTGAACACTTTCACCTTCTGGTATCTTTTCAGCATATTTAGCAAATTCTGTAACAGAATAAGGAGAATTGAAACATTCAGGTAACACAACTAAATCTATTGATTGATCCTTTGTAAGAGCTTTTGAAATATATTCCTCAGCATGGGCCAAATTGGCTTGCTTATCACTGCCAGCAGTAATTTGAATCAATGCAACCTTGATCTTCTTTGATAATAGTTCACTCATCTTATACCCGTTGAACAATAGAAGAGATAAATTGATTACTCACAATGAATATTATATTATATTCGAGATCTCGTTTGATTTTAGGGCCACAGTTTAGTGTTGCAAATACCGATCTTAACTGGGGGTGGGATCACCCAGTGGGGGAAGATAGAGTTTTATCGTTACAATAGAGACTTAACTATGTGGGTATTATATGGGGATGTAGTGGGTGGACACTGGGCGTTGAGGATATCAAATGGAGGAAGTTATGGGTATATATAAGCTCCATATAGCCAGGATGGGAATCATACGTTTCTTTCTCTTGGGTGGACTATCAACAGGACATAATAGAGAGAATGTCATTCAAGAGACTTGTCAGATTTATTGGTGAAGATAACCAAACCTATTATGGGGATGCTATACTTCCTGAAGGTGAAATAGATGTATACAAAGCCAAAGAGGCTACAATCATCATTGGTGATGTTCTCAGAGACTATACTTTGACAAATCATACAGCAAAGATCAAAAAATTGTTATCACCATTATCACCAGATCAAATTCCATCTTTAAGATGTGTTGGTATGAATTATACAAAGCATGCTATTGAAATCAAAATGAAAATTCCAAAATATCCAGTTCTTTTCTTTAAACCAACTTCTGCCATTGTGGGACCTTCAGATCCAATAATCGTCCCTGCTGCTTGTCAAATGGGACCTGCAAAAGTGGACTACGAAGTTGAAATGGCCATCGTTATCGGGAAAGAAGGTCGCGATATCCCACTACATAAGGCACATGAATATATCTTGGGTTACACTATCGGAAACGATGTTAGTCAGCGTACTTGGCAAATGGATAGAGGAGGTACTCAATTTGGTGTGGGTAAAATGTTTGATACATTCGCCCCATTAGGCCCTTCAATTGTCTCTAGTTCAGTCTTACCAAATACTGATGATTTAAGAATTAGTTGTAAAGTGAATGGTGTAACTAGACAAGATTCAAATACTTCAGATATGATTTTCAACTGTTTTGAAGTTGTGAGTTTCATGTCAATCGGTACTACATTAAAACCAGGTGATGTGATCTTTACAGGTACTCCATCAGGTGTTGCAGTTGGTTTGGATCCATCTCCTTGGTTAAAAGATGGTGATGAAATCGTTTTCGATATTGATAAGATTGGTACATTGAAAAACAAAGTGGTGTTTGAAAACAATCCAGAAATTACCAAATTGCATTTATAACTTAAAGTTATACATATTTAGACAAAATATATCTTTTTTACCCATGAATCGTTCCTTACAATGTAAATGTAATCTTGAATATTCAAGTCCAAGTTCCCAGAAGCATTCTGCAAATAATTTTGAGATTTGATTGAAAAAATCTGCAAGATTGTTTAAATTCTCAATAGTCGTAAGCTTCATAGCACATCTTCTTATACTCATATGATATTCATAGGTATTTGCATCATTAACCAAAATCTGATCAAATTCATTTTTAACTCTCAACAGATAATCATGTGCCTTCTCATTATATTCCTCCACTCCTTCATTATACTTGTCACTTTCTGGACCTCTTTGAAGGAAATTATAACACCAGATAATCACACTAGATGCATTGATTATATGTGCTCGTTCATGTACAGGATCCATATCAGGTCTATAATCAATAGATTGGGTCTGAAGATTCAATAATGTTTCAATCAGACATAGATACGCATGCACCACACAAACTCTTCCATCTAGTGAATTAGACCATTTCTTTAATCTCGATTCAACATTCTTATAATCTTTATCATCCACTTGAACACTCATACGTAGTGGTAACCCAGCAAGGATCAACATATCATGATTAACAACTCGAAGTCTTATCTGTGCCATATGATATGAAGGATATTTACATTTAGTATCGTTCAGATCAAAATAACTTGATCCTGAATCTGCCTTCCGTGCTCTTAAATCGACCAATAAGTTATTAACATCGCAGCAGAGTCCTTCATTAACGTTAAACTTCCATGCATCCAGCGCATATGAGACCTTATCTCTCCAAACGTCTCGAAGAATATCATTTGTCGAGTTATCTGTAATCATAGCCATAGTTTCATCTCTCAATTCAAACTGTACCATCAATGAAACCATTGCGAAAAGCATAATTTTCTTACCAAAGGAAGTGGTTTGTACTTTTTCACCTTTGAGTAATTTCTTCAATGCCGTCAAAACCATTTCTGGATTTCGTTGTAGTTCCATGGTTTTCAAATCATTAATATCAGCTTCCCAGAGGCAATCATCACAGGGAAGACCCAATCTTAGTTTATTAACATACAAAGACGCTTGATGTCCCGATGTAATCATACTATTCAGATCGAAACAAAAAGCCATAAGTGCACATCTCTTCATGGATTCTGCATGGATCCACTTCTTCCATAACACATAGTGGTCAGTCTCGATCAATTCAGTGTGAGATTTACTCTCGGTGGCATATGGATCACCTCCAAGGACAGTACTTCTTTTCATCATTTCGATCTTCGCAGAATGATGCACTGAGGAACGTTCATGCAAATTTCTCGTAGCGTAGTGTTTTTCAAAAACTTCAAGTATTAGCAAACTTTGAATTTCCCATGGTTGTGATGCTCCAGAAGATCTATGCCCAAAAATGAGCCATCGTAGTGGGACACCTATTTCCATTGCTAGTCTCATAGGATCCTTCAATGGATTTCCCACTGTCACTGAAAATGAAGCTCCCATCATTATCATTGCCAGAACTAATAATGGAGGAGCAGTAAGTGTATTGAATGATGGCTTATGCACAATTGGAAATTGAATATGGAAGATCGACCAATAAACGTTCAGACAGAGCTCAAGTGTTTTTGCTTCAAAATCTTTAAGATTTGCCAATGTCGGTACTAGAAAAAGTATTTCTCTCATAAGCTCTGGAGTCACTAAGGTTGAATTTGTTTTGAAATTCGGTATATTTGCTAAATCTGATTCCAAGAGTTCTAGTAAAGTAGAGTTCAAGGACTCTTCAAAATTTAAATCTGGTCTTGTCAGTGTATCTGTAAGGTCATAAAACGGATTAGATATTGAGTGGTTTCTGGAGCTGTCAGGTGAAACATTTATTGGTGAAAAGAAGTTATCATTTATCCCAATCGTCCAGTTTGTTGGAGAAACTGTTGGAAACTCATCAGTTAAAGGGAAAGGTGAAATATCAAAATTTGGTGTCTGTCCTGTAGTTGGTAGGGCACCCATTGAGCTCCTGTCAACATTTTTGAACTCATTGGGCTTCATTGATCTCAATGCCTCATTTTCCTTCTCTCTATTACGCAAATGTCTGTTAAAATGATCTTTCTTTACATCTGCCCTTTTGAACTTCATTCCACATTCTTCACATTCATACATAGCAGCCAATTCATCATGATTCAATTGGTGTCTCTTTAAATGGTCTTTTCTACTAAAGGACTTTGAACACCCTGGGAAATCACATTCAAAGCGTTCACCAGATGCTTGTTTTTTGGGAAAGGATCCTTCATTTTTATTATCGTTATCAGCTATTCTTACTCTTTTTTTCGTCATTATCATCAAATCCTGTTCGCATTACAGACCATTTACAATTTCCATGTCTTTTAGTTCTTGTATACTGATTGCCCTCGAGACTTCCAATATTGAACAAAACTGATCAGTCCTTCAGTTAAAGGCCTTTTGGGCTGTATTTATTATTATACACCAAATCTCGAGGGAAAAGATATAGTTAAGAGCGTGTCCCGGCTCAAAAGAGGAAACTCCGTTATCTCGGAAGGACTGCTCATGATTGACTGTAATAATTACGCTAGTGTGTCGTAATTTCGTGATAGTGCTAAATCTGTTGTTTGATTCTTGCTCAGTGTGCTACATTGCGCAATATTTACTGTTTTGGGTAGCTCATGGCAATACTAAAAATGAAGCATTATATATATACACTCCAATCTATTATCTGAAAGGATCTCCACGATGATGTATTCGAGGCAGAACCAGGAATAAAATAGATTGGCACTCCATCACAGCTTTACAGCTTTGACTAAAGCTAGATCCAAGTCACATGTCTGAATAATTTCGTTGAGTGAATTCAAACCGTCCCAATCAACTTTCAATGCAACCAGCAACAAACATGACAGATGAACAAGCTCACTGTTCTTCCTGGTTTGAATACTGGTAGAGCATTCGCGTAAAGAATCAATGTCTCTATCATCCCAATTGATACGTGAGTGAAAAAGACTTGCTATAACCGGCCTTCTAGTTACCTGTGACTTGAAGGCTATCCAACGAGTTCTCTGAGTATCTTAACAGTTATTAACTTGTAAGATTCATATCACAAACCATCATCTAGGTATCCATATTTCACATGTAGCTGCATATTATTGTTCGGAACCGGCACCATCTGTCTTTGATACAGTTTCAACCAAGAAATCAAAATTTTCATTACTTTCAATCGCCTTCTTCACATGCTGAGCAGTGACTCTCTTTATTCCAGCTTCCCTGGCCTCGTTTGCAGAAGCATCAACCAATGATGCAAGGAAAAATTCTAATGCTCTACCAACAACAACAGGTGTTGCCTGTGCAACCTTCCCAATATCTTCATCGGACTGCATTAACTTTTTTATTCTAGCAGCTGGGAAGTGTGTTTTTATATTATCATAGTTTGGAGCCATTTTTAGATGTTAATTGGGGTCTAAGTGGTTGTTATTTGTTGAAAATTTTGTTTGTTTACCTTGAGCTCATCGAATTGCACTTTTCATGGAAGATTGCAACTTTATATATTTTTTTTTAGGAAGCCCATCAAAATATGGACGGGCCACGTTTTCAAAACAAGATTTTGTTACCCGGGTGATTAAGAGCTATAATTATAAGTAGCTACACAGAAATGTCAAAATCATATACAATATCTTTTTTGTTAAATTCTAAACATTCGGACCTCATTCCAGATTACGGTCGTCAGTGTACTCATCACCTTCTGGGGCGTCAAGTCCCAAACTGTCAGCGCTGGCATCAGTTGGAGCATGAGCTTCTTCACTCAATATCTCACCATCGTCATCAATGTCGTAATCTTCATCATCAATAACATCTCCCAATATGTCCTCCTCTTCATCGTCTCTAAAATCATCTGCATTTACACTTGTGTAGCCGGCTCCTCTTCTCGAGAATCTGGATGTTCTAGAGAATCTTGATTTCACCTTGTTGATCAAGAAATTGTCAAATACTTTGAGCATCTTGAAAGTTGCAATACCTGCTGCAATGATAGTAACACCACCTCTAATGATACTGTTCACCACTTTATCAGTCATGTTGTTCTCAATCAAGTCATCATCTTCTCCTAACCTGATTTCACCAAATCTTTGGAACCCACCATTACGGCGGATACCTTTTTCATAAACAAACCAGACAGCTGACAAGAAGACAACGATTGGTACAATAATAACAACAGCCAATCCAAAACCTCTAAGTTTGCGCCCACGTTTCTTTTGGAACTCATCTTCTTTACCTGGGCAAGGAATAGGATCAAGCTTGTCAAACTCTTGACCACCTTCACAAGTTGATATCGGAATCTTTCTGTAACCAGTAGGCTCAAAGTATTCAAATGCATTCTTGTCAATCTTACAGATTTCAGAGTGATCCTCCGGTTGTAATCCTTCAATCAATTTACATGTACCATCACTAGCCTTAGCGTAGTTGAAATCACATTCATAATCTCTTCTAGAACATGGACAATTTCTAACAACTTTGAATGCAGAGCTTAATGGAGCACTACCAATAAAACAATCTGAATGATCTCTCAATCTTCTCAAATACTTTGCCTCATGACCAAATAAACAGTTTGTAGGTGAAAATGGATGTTTAGGAGACCAATATTCGAAATCATCACTATCTGGATGGTCCAGGTCTAAAACACATTGTCTTGCAAAAACCTCCTCAAAATCAAGTGCAAAAGCTTTGGTCTCCTCACCTCTATCAGATGGTGAGTTGGCTATCAATAAGAATCTTTTGGAAGCGTCTGATGGTACAGTGACAATGTCTTCTACCTTAACCATATCATCGCTAAATTTATAGTCGTTCCAAGAAATACCCTCATCGAGTGAATAATGGATGGTATCGGTATTAGTTTGATCATTTACCAAAATGATGATTGAACCACGGTCACCAAATTCCCATTGGAATACACCTTTCTTGATTTCTTTCCATGTACTACCACCATCGGTAGTTATGAAGGTCGAAGCATCATTGAATGGCAAAAGCTTATCACCAACATTACCAACACCTAACAAAATACCTGTAGCTGATCCAGATGAGAAGGTGTCACGGTAATCTTTTCTCTCAGTATAACCATGAAGATGTAATGAACATTCTGTCAAAGGTTTCCCAACACAAGAATATTTCTTACCTTCAGAGTCGGTTGATGGAGGCTGGATTAAGTCCCATTCAGAACCATCATTGAAAGTAATTTGACTTTGAAGTTGTTTCAAAGAACCTCTTTTAGCATCTTCATCATTGGAAACCGTGTTAATGATAGCAATACCCTCTAAACCCTCGATTCTTTCGTAATCAACAAAACCATATTCATTTCTGTTGACATAGCTTTCAGATAAGACATAAGAAGTACCATTTGAGTTTGACTTCAAAATTGTACCAAACTCAGAGCCTGCTCTATCACTTGTTGTAACGTGCAAGAAAATGGAACCAGTTTCTGAACCTAGAATAGTATATGCTTGTTGCTTACTGACCTTAAAATTTGGAGGGAACAACGCTTCGGCAAAAGTTTGACCATCAACAGTAACATGAGCTCTGAGTGATTCAGCCTCAACTGCAGCAACAATAGTGAAATGTGTTGTTGTAGCAAATCCAACTATTCTGTCAAATAGAGTCTTTTGGGTGGAGAAGTCATCATCGGATGACACTAATTGATAACCATCATTGGTGAGGACCTGACAATAAATCAAATTCTTATCCGCGTTATATTTGGTATATCTAGCACCAACAAAATCACAAGTTCTCACGCTACTAGTTAGTGCTTTCCATGATTTACCACGATCTTTCGTGATAAATGCAACTGATTTACAATCTTCTGAAAATCTTGATTCACAATGCTCGTCTCCATAGTAGATAAACTCATCAGTAGTGGCATTGCTAAAAGTCAACAATGGTAATCCAAAGGCATTGATTGGAGAAGGAGCTTGGACTGTTTGGAAAGTGTTTGCCCTGTCAGTGGATATATGAAGTCTTTGATTTGTGGAAACAAGAACAACAACATCCTTAAAATAGTGATTCAAGTATATGTCGTAAATTTCATCATCAGTCTGATATTGGTGGAAATTCTTACCACCATCGTGAGAAATATAGACCTCATTTCTTGTGGTTCTGACCAATACCGTTTCATCAGAGCTGTGCTCTGGTGTTTGTGATAAGAATACGTAACGGGCAACTCTTCCTTTGAAACTTGTTTCACTGACCTGGATTTTATTGGCTTTGAGAAGAGCATCTTCACAATTGTAGGTTTTCTCATCTACATTGACATTTCCACCCTCACACAAATTGCCAGGAATTTTTCTTTTCGACTTCAACTTCAGCTCTTTGTTGGAAGAATCAGAGCAAATTTTTGTAATAGCATTGTAATCTGGAGCACATTCACCTTTTGAATTTTTCAAGAAACCGAAACTGCATTCAAAGTCTTCATCGGTACATTGACAACCAACCTCTTCAACTTTTAAGTCTTCGAATACTTTGTTAACAAAACATTTAGCATCTTGTTTTCTACGCTTGTAGATATCCTTGTGACCAAAGATACAAGATCCTTCACCTTTATCATCAGTTCTTCCATACCAGGTTTCCATATCACCGTCCCCACAAGTCTTGTCAAAGGCTTTGGCAAAGTCTAATCCATAAATGACTTGGCCATTCTTGTTGGAGTTTTCAGGTCTAAACAAACCTGATAGTATGAACTTACTTGAAGTTCCGTCGATGGTTGTTGTCAAAAGATAAGGGAAGATTTTTTTATCAATTTCGAATGACTCCCACGTTTGGGCTTGATCTAGTGAATAAAAGAGCTTGGAAGTCAACAAGTTTTCATCACGACTATCAGCTTTCACATATGGGGCAGCAACAATAACATTACCCAAATCACCAAAGGCAAATATTGTTGGATCATCTAAAGTCTTTTTCCAGTTAAGACCACCATCTCTGGAGACATATGTGTGCATTTCAAGGATATTGTTATTGAGAGTCTTACCAGTATCACCAACTGCTAACAAGATACCTGGAGTTGCACCAGTACTGCCTTGACCATCACCACGTCTATCCTCGAGTGTCAATAAGTTCAAACTACAGTTCTCATCACCAGCACAGTCATCAGTCTTTAAATAGCTCCAGGTACGACCATCATCAAAAGTTATCTTAGATCTGGATAAAGGTGTTAGGTCTTTGGTATCGTATCCTTCCATAACATTGGCAATCCAAACACCTTCGATAGTTTCCACTTTCTCCAAATTTACAAAACCTAGGAAATTACCTTCAATGTTTTCCAACAATTTTTTAAATTGAATACCTTCACTATCTGATGAAAGAATATCGGAGACTGTTTTTCCATCACTGCTGTATCCCCACGCACTAATGTGTAAAGAGGATTTTGTTGATGGTAAGAATGAGAAACTATCAGTCACTATGGCAGCATCGATAACAGCCTTTTTGAATTCATAACCATCCTTTGAGACATACAATGCAGCTGATGATCCAGAAGCACCATACTTATCAGTTTGTGCAGTGGCCACGATAAAAGTTTGGATGACTTGAATGTCAATAACGTAGCTTGAACCTAAACTTCCAGTGCTGTCATTGATAATTTCCTGTGTCTTGAAGAAATCGGTTGATGTGATTATCTGTGTTTGCCTCACGTATCCGTAATTATCTCTTTCTGTCTTTAAACACAAAATTCTTTCGTCATCACCAGCATCAAAAATGCCATTTGACTTGGTGAATGTACAGTAAGCAACATTCTCCTTCAATAGTTTTGGATCAGATTTGAAATTATCAGTAGTATAGAAAACATCGTTCTTACAAACACCATCTTTGTCACATTCGATAAATGCTAGCAATACTTGATCTGGATTCTTGCTATTCACATTCACTTCATAATTGAGGTTTGGATCAATATCAACCTTGAAAGAGCTCCATGTTTTACCTTTATCATTTGAAACGTAATGAGTCTTCTGTGGTGTGAAGGCAAATGCTCGATTCTTTATGATCTTGTCAATATAAATTGTTTGCACATTTTTAAGAACCTCGTTCCAAGTTTTCCCGTCATCTTCTGATCTAAGTAATTGATTATTGTTCAAGTTTAAGATAACTGGAGAATCATCAAAGTAAAGAATACCATCAGATACCGTATCTGACACTTGAGAATGTATCTCTGGAGTGAATTCCGCCAGTGAAATCTTCAGAAGGCAAGTCGCCAGCCAGGCAACCCAAAATATTACCTTCATATTCCTCTTTATCTTTGGGAGTAGAAAAGCTCAATTGAGTATGTGATGAATCCTTTTGTTCGTTATTCCGGGCTTATACACACTCAGTTGCTTCAAAACCTTCGCTAGCCCAATTGATCACAGGTTTTCCGACTAATCTTTATCAGGAATCACAATCTTCCACAAATCAACAAGATCAAACGATTCAATACAGCTTTTCGCCCTCAAGAGACTTTAACCGACCGTTGGCTCTTTATCTTCCAATTTTAAACAGCCTGGTTACTTTTTAAATCAGCCTTCGACTTTTTTGTTGCCGAAACCATTTCTGTTTGTACATCCGGACATCTTATTTTTGATTTAAATAAAAATTTATTTCACGATGAGCTGCTAATAAAAAGACATTGATGTTGGATTTCCAGTAGCTTTAAGAAGGGATATTTGATCTTGGAAGCGTATATAATGTCAGACGAAACTCCAAAAGATGTCTCAAACCTTGATAAAGGTGCCAGAGTGAACGGTGAGTATCACTTTCAGAAGATCTGTTTTGACATAGTACTAATTGACTTTATAGGTAAAAACTGGAAAGTTGAAAAGAGTGCATTCAGAGTAAAGAGTTTGGGTGTGAAATCATCATGGGAGAAAAAGCAAGAGCAGAGATTGAAAGATGCACAGGTCAAAGCTAAGCTCAAAGAACTAAAAGAAGAAAAGGAGAATGAAAAGAAGCAGCGCATTCAAGCACTTAAAGATAGAAGAGAGAAGAAAGAGGAGAAGGAAAGATATGAGAAACTCGCTGCTAAGATGCATGCTAAAAAGGTTGAAAGAATGCGTAAGAGAGAGAAAAGAAACAAGCTTCTCAAGGATCGTTAAAGTTCTTGAGTCTACTCATTTAGTCATGTTTCATTTCAAAAGGTTTTCTATGTATATTATTGGGTTTGTTTAATGGCATTATGTGTTTTTTGATAAGTTTTAGAATGAAACTATTTGGTAGATTGTAGATGGTGGTAATTCAACCTAATATTTACATAAAGTAATTTAAGAGCTCATATTGATTCAAGGACACAAGTCCATATCACTACCTTTTCTTTATCCAAACAAGCTGAAACAAGACAAAACTAATCATATCTTTTAAATGTATTCTCGTTTCAATCTGTTACATTTGTATTAATCCTTTTATTGATGGTGGGAACCAATCAGCGAAGTTATGACATGCGTTTTTATGAAATAGAACATATATTTCACACTTCAAGCAGATGCTGCAAATGTCTTGTTGATCAATTTCAAGATTTTGCAACTTATTGCTTTTCCTTTAGCAAATATTATTGTCTAACTTATGTTGATGTTCTGTCCTTGCTTCAGGTTTTGAGTTCGGTTTATTGTGTCATCCCAAAACGGTAATAGAAGGCTTGACATGATACTGTGAAGATCTTCCATCCTGTAAGCGAGCTTCTCGAACAAAACATGGAGAGATCAGAAAATCCCAGCTGTCTGCTTCAAAACTGTTTCATGTGAAGATTTATGGAATATTGATCATGTAAAAACTATAAATTAGCTGGATATGCTCTCTCGATCTTCAATAATAAATCTGGTTTCAACTAACTCGATCTTCAATAATAAATCTGGTTTCAATTAATTAATTCAATATCAAATATATTAATTATAAAAAATATTATCAAACACTTTTAAGTCAAAATGAATCCAACTACTTTCGCTGCTCCAAAAGACAAACCAGAAAACTCTGACTCCTTCAAATGGAATCCAAATATTGCAAAAACCTGTGTTATCGTTTAAGGCGGATCAGATCAAAAATATATATACAATATGGTGAGAGGTAATGAACGCTTCACTAATAATATCCATGTTGCTAATTTAAAATACAATCTGTTACAAATATGTGTTATATATGGTTTAGTAATTACAATAAATATATGAATTATATGATTAATTAATTACAGAATACAATATCTAGTAGCTAGCTACCAGCTATTTTCTGCTGCAGGACGTCGACTAGCCAAATGCATATTATATAATGGTTATAATTACCAGTATACGTCTATGGTCAAATATCGCCTCATTCATTTTATTAAATACTGGAAGGATTCGTTGTTGATGTTGCTGCCTATTTTCAGTGATCAATAATATTCAGACGTAGCTTTTTGCTATTCGAGACCGCATTTTTTTATCTGAGAAATTTCCTAATCCGGGAGCATTCGGTTTTTATAAATATCGACGACGTTCAATTCATTGAAATTTAATAAAATTCTCATCTCAATTAATACGGTTTGCGGCAAATCTTGAAAATAATCCATACAGCCCAAGTAATTATAATGAGTTCAATTTATCTTATAATTACAACCAGTGCATTGGTAGTTATACGGCCGCAGCAAAATGCAGGAAGCACTTAGAGGTCATTATTATGATAAGGCACAGACCTTCATTATTAACAACTTGGAAATAATTCATCACAACATCAACTTAGAAATCAAAAAGCCCCTAAATCAAATTAATTGGCAAAATTTATTCAAGGTCCCGAGCTACAAAGATTACTTGCAACTATTGAAGGCAATTAGCCAAAGAAAAGAACATAACATACAAGTGCATTACGAGTTAATGGATGCATTCATTTCTCACTGTATTATCAAGAACTCGAAAATTCATGACGCTGAGAAGATATATTCCAATGATTTATATTTGATCTATAAGCTTATCTTGGTTTTTCCGAGCTGTTACTCTACTCCTTCTATCTCGAAAGGTGCCAGTCGGGACTCTAACAATGAACTATTAAAATGTTTTTATGACTCGAACATATCATCATCAAGTGAACAGTTATCAGCAAACATACTCAACTACAAAATCAAGAAGTTACAGTCATTTATTGAGCGCCGAATAGCTCACCATGATAAAATATACATTTGGAAATTGTATCAAATGTGCTTTAAAAACCTTCAACCCGAGGAAAACAATCAAGATGGAGACAAACAAAGAAAGGTTGATGAGATTAAAGCTGCCGGTATTTTTCAAAGAAACGAAATCAAAGTCGTTGATATAATCTTAAATCTCATAACTGATGGCAAAATTTCTGAACCATCAACCAACAATTTAGATTTTGAGGATGTTGATGAGGAATTTCTCTTTCTGAAGTTCATGGGAAATCCGTTGAAGCCTGATTTTTTGTTAAGCTATAACAAAGCTCCTGTTATTGTTGGTGATTTCAAGGTTGCAAGAAACAGTGGGTGCAAGTTTGGAAAAAAAGCTTTCCTAAAGCAAATTCTTACATACCTCTTAAGTTCAAACCTTCAAAACTTTTTCATCACTAATGGCTCCTCAACCGTTTTCTACTTCCTCTCACGACATACTACAGTATGTGAAATTCAAGGAAATAAGGGTCCAAAGTTTGAAGTGAAGTTAAACTATATTAAAATCGAGAATTTTGACACAACGAAAAGGCCCGGCAGAGATACCAACTCAAAACTTACCAACAGATTGATGATTGCGAGTCTTGCGGTTGAAAATTATTTGAAGCTACAAGCCGGATCTAAAAGATCGAATCAGAGACCATTGAATACAAATATTTGTAATGTCTTAAACAAGGTTTGAAGGCCCCAAGGAGAAATTGATGATATGGTTAGTCGTATGAGAAACCAATGTTACATTAATAACATATACAAATTCATTTCTAAACTACGAAAACTAACCAACTTACCACAAGATCAATAAAAGGAGCTGAATATATTGAACAGCTTCAATTACGAAGTCAAAAGCGTAACTGAAAGATCAATCGTTCTCAATACTGAAATTGGTGAGCTTGCAAAAGACAGCCCAAATCTCTTACCAAAATTTTACTTGCCAAATTCTAAAAAGGTTGTGCTTAAAATATATGATTATATCAAATTGAAAAATGTTTTTGAAGCTAAAGATCATATAGATCAATTATTCTGGTGTACTAAAAAAGATTACGTTGTGAACATATTTGCAGAAGAGTTTGTAAACGAAATTATTTGTCTCGAAAAAATAGGACAGCATAATTTTAAATGTAATCCAGAATCTATCATTAATTCTCCTGACTTATATTTTTACGGTTACATTGAGACAAAAGAGTTTTGTGGGTTTTATATGTGTATGGAGGATTTGGAATTTGTTGACGAAAAGCCAACTTTAGTGAAGGAAATCAACCAAGGTACACGAGAATTGAAAAAACTTTACTCATTAGGAATTATCCATAATGATGTTAAACTATCAAATGTTTGTTTTGATAAATTGAACAAGAAATTCTACATTTTTGACTTTGGACTTTCCCTTTTCTTTCCAACAAAAGATGATATTGCTGCATTAAAGACATTGAAAATGTTCCGTTACCTTTCAGGTGATCGTCGCAAGGAATTACTTGCTTTAGATATTCAAAACATGGAGTGCTTACTTGATTAATAAACGTATAAGAGAACAACAGTATGAAATGAAGTAATCCAACACTGTAGCTTTAGAAAATTAGATGTACTTTCAACTACCAATGTACATAAAACAAACAGAAAACTCATTCATTTAATTAATTAAAAGCATAAACAAAAGAGCAAATTGTCCTACCAAGATTCCAGAAATAGTGTTAAAGGTAGAAGCTCCGTTTGCTTCTTGAACAATCACTGTAGACGAAGAATTGCCAGCGCTTGATAATGTGGAGGTGACAACTGAAGAAGGGTAGCTGCTAGAAACAAACACAGTGGTGGATTCTTGACTAGATTGGTTTGCGCTAAGCTGAAGTGTGGAAGATGTTGCTTGCACTGCTGAAATAGTTGAAGAATGATTCTCGTAGCCGGAACAAGACTCACAAGAAACTGTTTCTATTGAGATGCTTGAATCCCCTGTGATTGATACTTGTGTGCTAACTGTTGTATATGATGTGGAAGTAATATCAGAAACACTGGCACTCAAACTTGATTCACAAGGTATACTTGTCGTGACTTCTTCACCAGATGGGTTTGTTGTTATGATAACACTGTATGAACTTGCAGCTGATTGAAGAGTTGTTGAGTCACATGGCACAGTAGTGTATATAGTAACACCATTTGAATTTGTAGTTGTGATGGTAACATAAGATGTAGAGGACTCTGATGTGCAAGGAACTGAGGTGGTAATCACAATACTACCTGATCTTGTCAATGTGGTGATAGTGTAATGTGTAGATTCAGTCTCCTTTTCTCTAGTGGATGAGAGTGATGATGATGATGATGATGATGATGAAACACATGGAACAGTGGTTGTAATAGTCTCCACATGTGGTATTGTAATAGTCTCAACTGTATAATGTGTGGTTGAAAGGGTTGCTGAACCTCCAGATGAAGTTGTTGTACATGGAACCGTTGTGTAACTGGTAATGTTGAAAGATGTAGTTATGGTAGTCACAGTATATGATGTTGATTCTGTTGTAGAGCAAGCTTGACATGAGGAGACAGTTGTAACAGATGAACTTATTGAAGGGGCTGTACTTGAGGAAGAACTCCAAGACACTTCAGAGGATGGTGTACTTGAAACAACTGGAGTAGAGGATGAAATTGATGACCATGTACTTGACGTTATCGATGTTGAGTAAGTTGAACTGCTCTGACTTGATCTTGTAAGTGTAGTGCTAGATAGACTTGACGAGTAATTTGAACTGGAACACGATAAGCAAGTGGCACTTGTAACTGTTGATGTTGTTGATGTTGTCAGTGTGGTTCCTGAAGATAAAGACAATGAAGATGATTCAGAAGATGAGATGGATATGGAAACTGAACACCCAGGAATAGAGCAACTAGTGATTGTGATGACCGTGGTTGAATCGGATGGAGATGATGTACTCAAGGATGACAGTGAGCTCGAGGATGAAACTGGACTATAAGGCGAACTTATGGAGCTCCAACTGGAAACACTTGAGGATGATGAAGCAACTTGGGATGTGGTTGAACTTGGGAGGCTAGGTGAACTTGAGAAAGTTGAGCTGGATGAAGATGTTGAAGTTAAAGAACTAGTGAGTGATGATGAAGATGAAACCGTAACAAAAGAGCTGCTGATCTGAGAACTGGATGGAAAGCTGGAACTGGAAACTGATGATGAAGTGGAAGACACAACACTTGAAGAGTAAAGGCTAGAAGATGAAACACCACTTGAGCTTGAAGTAATTGAAGATGAACTTTCCAAGCTAAAACTTGAACTAGTAGATACTGAGCTAGCAGGTTCTAATGTTGTTGTTGACAAGCTGAAATAACTTGAGAAACATGACATGCAAGTGCCAATTGTGATTGTCGAAGTAGTTGATGTGGAAGACGTGACATGTGAGGTTGATGAGCTAGAACTTATCAGACTTGAGCTCGACACTAGAGAGCTTGAACTGGAAACAGCTGATGATAGGCTAGAAGAAGAACTAGCCAAGGTGCTGAATAAACTAGAGGAAGCTGTAGTGGAGCTGGATGAGAAATAGCTTGATTTTGAACTTGGACTTGAACTTGAACTTGAACTTAGACTTGAGCTTGAACTTGAGCTTGAGATGGAAGTAACAGACGAACTTGAGCTCAAAGAGCTTGTTGAAGAACTTTTACTTGATATCACGCTTGAAGAGCTCAAAGAACTTGAACCAGCTGAAGAAGAGACACTTAGTGAGCTAGTTTGAGAACTAAACAAAGAGCTCAAGCTGGACAGCGAGCTCTCTGATGAGCTGGAACTGGATAAAAGACTGGATGAGCTGGAACTAGCTGAAGAAGTTGATGATGGAGTAAAGATCGAGCTGCTTGAACTCAAACCCATACTGGATGAGCTTGAGAATATAGATGATGAACTTGAACTTGAACTTGACACGATACTGGAAGAGCTGGAGCTAAGAATTGGCACACTGGATGATGATGAAGTAAACATTGAGCTACTTGAGCTAGAAGCAATGCTTGAGCTTGATGATGCACTCGATGACAAAGTGCTACTCGAGCTGCTAGAGCTTAACACTTTGATAACACTCGATGTTGTTGAACTTGAGCTTGAGCTGGAAGATGATGGAGTAGGGAAATAAGATGTGGAGCATGACATACAAGTCCCTGTCGAAACTGTAACTGTTGTAACTGTATTGCTTGTAGTTGGGTAGTATGAAGTTGAGCATGGCATACAAGTCCCAGTTGAAACCGTTAGTGTTGTAACTGTATTGCTTGTAGTTGGATAGTATGAAGTTGAACATGACATGCAGGTCCCCAAAGACACAGTGCTAGTAGTAACTGTACTACTTGTAGTTGGATAGTATGATGTTGAACATGACAAACAAGTACCTGTAGAGACAGTGCTTGTTGTACTTGAGTGTCTGGTGGTGTAGGAGGTTGTGCTGGAAGTGCTTGATGAGGATGTTGTAGTAGATGACGTTGAGCTTGATGGTGTTGGATAGTATGAAGTTGAACATGAAGCACATGTACCTGCTGACACATAACTTGTTGTTGTTGAATGGATTGTTGTATAAGATGTTGAGCTGGATGTCTTTGTTACACATGAGAAACAAGACCCTGTGCTAACTGTGCTGACCGTAGAAGTGTAGACAGTTGTCAATGCTGAAGTAACAGAGACCAAACTCAAATACCAGATTAAAACGAATGAATGAATTTTCATCTTGGTGTTATTGTGAAAAAAGAGTGTATATGGTGAGATGAATTTTGAAGCAGTTTTGAGGAAGACATGAATTGTCAATCATTGAAGGATCAAAGCACCTTATTATAGTCCAAACCATGATGAATCACAGTTGGTACGCTTTTTCAGTTGGTATGAAACATTTGAACAATTGTAAACAAACTTGTAGTTTTGACTTGATTCTCATCATGTCTAAATTTTCCTAAATAGTTAAGCACAATGGGAAAAATGAAACAAATAGTCCAGTAGTTCTATACCTCATCATACAGAAACCAAAGTACGTTAAAGAGAAGCATCTTTTTTTTTAGCGAGATGAGATTTATGCATATCGAATAAAAGGGTTCACTATTGTTTCTTCCCAAAGAGGCAATCCATCGATCTCAATCCGAACAGCCAGATAAAACAAAATCAAAGCCTCAAAAACCATCTCAAAGAATCACCATTACTAACACCAATCCAGTAGCCAACATTATACCCATTTCCCTAATAGTTCATATACACTTTTTGTATATAGAAAGTACCTCATCAAGTGACAAAATTCAATAACCAAAAAAGTAGATATCGCGAATTCTCAAAATGTAAAAAAAAAAGATCTATACTCAACGATATTCAAGTGAAATTTGGTAGTATAATTCACAGTTGTCTACTGACTCTCACACTTGAGTGGTTAACCTGATCTCCGACATTTAAGGGGAATGTTGTTGAATAGTCCAGAGAGATTCTCAGAACAGTCCTCTGATCTCTTTTCAGAGCCCATCAAGGCTTTGGAGCACGAATTAGACATAACCAAAGGTGAAACTGTTGAAGGAAACTTTGCAGTTTTAAAAGCAGACAATGTGCCAAAAATCACAAAAGTCTCTTATGATATTACGATTAATGATTCAAAACAAATCAAGGTAGACCCTGAAACGTCGTTGAATAATTCAGACAATCTCCCAGAGGATACCTTTGATCTGTTATTTGTGTCCATCAAGGATTTGGTACACAAATTACGAACAACTGAAGGTGAAACTGTTGAAGGAAACTTACCAGTTTTAAAAGCAGATGATGTCCCAAAAATTACAAAAGATTCTTATGATTATATCACGGAAGAATTAAAACAGTTAAACAGAGTTTCTGATGCTCACAAGGCGGACAAACTGATTACTTGGAATTTAGGGTTATTGATACCATCTCACAATATGTGAGAATTGAACCAGCGCAAAAGAGAACCCTTCTATTATTTGGTTCCGTTGATCTCAGCTCTTCGAACGAATATACAACTCGTTTCATCAGCATTTTCATCAATGCTTTAGGCACTTATTTTTCTGAGAAGGCTATTTCAAGGTTTGAAAGAAATATTCATACCATTGCATCGCACAATAAAGAGTGGACTATTCTTCCAGTTGGCAAGGCTATGATCTTTCAAGCTCATGCAATTTCTATGTTTAAAGAATTGGAGGGCTCGGAACTCAAAACGTTTGTCAAGAACACTTTGCTGTTATGTCCAGGTATCCAAGGTATACTTAACTCGCTCTTGGTTAATGCAAAGGTGAATGATGTCTTATTATTTTGTGCAAAACATGATGGCTCACATACTATCTTAAACATGTCACCAACACTTTTGTTAAATCACATCGAAGCTTTCAATTTCAGTCAAAATGGAAACCAAAAAGACTTCATTGGTGATATATCAAACAAGAATAATGGTTCCAGAAAGCATTATAAAAAATATAAAAAGAAACCTACAACTTGAAAACGATTATAAGCCTTACAGTACTGAAACTGAGTTATTACACTACAAAGGAGAAAAACAACTTATATGTGAATACTTTATTTAGCTGATTGTTTTACGAAGCTGCAAGACAGTACCCTTTTCACCAAATTTCACAGTGTCATATTTCAGAATAAAGATTAAACAAGATGATAGTGAAAAAAAAGAACTTCATTAGAAGATACTACCAATTTAATATTGTATAATCATTTTACTATGATCCATGATCTGTTCCATTGGTTAACAATTGGACTAATAGTGGAATTCCCTCATATATCTTCTATATATTTTTATAGATCAAGTCATTGTTCTGTTAATTCATCTTGTATTAATGTTAAGTACTTTATGTATTCTGCTGACTCAGCTCGACCAGATTGAAAATTGAAAATTAGTGTAGCCAATAACCAAGATCCGAACAATAACCAAAGAATATAAATACAATCCAATTGATAAAGATAAATTCACCCACTATGATGCTTTCTAGAATAACAAGAATTGGTCTTAGAGGACCATCTTATAGACAAAATCTCACTAGATTTGCTAATAATGGCTCAAAGAGATTCAACAGCACCAAGACAAACCAATCATCATCACAATCCGGTAATACTAATAGTTCCCATAGTGGTCAAGGAACTAATGGTACCAATGGCCAAGGTGCTAAAAAGACCGGGATCAAGGCTCTTATTCAAGAGTATGGATATTCTGCATTGGCTGTATATTTAGGATTATCATGTATTGATTTCCCTTTATGTTTTATTGCCGTTCATTCAATTGGTGAGGATAAAATTCATGAATATCAAGATAAAGCAAAAGAAATGGTTGGTATAACACCAAAACCACGTCCTGAGAAAGTTGATGGTCAAGAGTCGGAAGAATCGGGGTCTATATGGTCTTCTACGTTATTAACAGAGGCAATATTAGCATATGGGATACATAAATCATTAATTTTCATTAGAGTACCAATAACAGCAGCTATTACACCTGCAATTGTTAATAAATTAAGAAAAATGGGTTTCAATATTGGATCACAAAAATTATCAACTTTAGCACAACAAGCTAAAGTGAAAACAAGTCAAAAGATTGTTGAAGGGAAGAATGCAGTTGCTAATAATGAAAAATTTGGAACACCAGTATCTAAAAGACAAAAATGGTGGAGTTGGTTTTTCTAGAGATTGAATTAATAAATAAAAATAAATGTATATAGAGAGAGAATTCATTAGTATATAAAACTGTATACTTCTAAAAGAGTGAAGAGATCATGCAAAAATATTTCGTACCGTTAAAAAAAAAAAAGATTATCCAGCTAGCTTTGTTTTCTTATAATTTGGCTTTTGAATCACGAACAACTTCACATTTGATTAATCCATTTGGATGTGGTGATGGATAAAATAATTCATTATCATTTTCAAGACCTTTCCATTGGAAATCAAATAAGAAATAATGTTTATTTGGTAATGCATAACTGACACTTTCCACTTCATTAACAGCTTTCAAAATTTCAGTAGACATGTTGTACATAGTTGCTTGAACAGAAGCTGAATTTTCCAATGCAAATCTATCTAATGTAATTTTTCTTGCAGAATTATAAGTATTATCAAATAAACCCTTTTTGGCCCATTTAGTAATTTGAGAGATTGGACCAAGAGATTTTGAAGAGAATTTCCAAGTTGCAGCGACATCAGTGGATAAGATACGATCAGTAGTTGGTTTCAAAGTTGTGAAATCACAAACGTTAAATCCATGGAATTGAGATCCAGTTGATTTTAAAACTGTTAAATCCTTAATTGAAGAAGTTAATGTATAATCTCCTGATCTTTTATAGTATAAATTGGTGATTCTTTTCTCTGGACCTTGATGAATAAAAGAATGATCATGTTGGGAACCATTGACATCGTATTTAACCCAACGATCTTGAATAACGTTAACAGTGACACCAGATACATGAGAGTATTTTTTAACAAAATGAGTTGCAATAGTGGCTGCATAGTTTTCAATTGGGAAAACTTCAGTAGTTTTAGCAAGAATCAAGATTGTATTTTTAACAGTATCAGTTGGAACGATTGATGAATTATCAGCTTCAGTGTATGAAGTATCGAAATTGCCTTCTAATAAAACACAAACAGTTGCTTCGATAACCTCATGTTTTTTTGGGTTTTGAGGGTCCTTCTTAACTTTAAGGAACTTGACATTGTCTTTACCATAAGTGGATGATGCGAGAGCAGAGTAAGCCATGATTTGATGTATTGTATGATGATTATAGTATTACTCTACTTGTCTGTGTTGGTGGGTACTAATTCCTCTTTATATACATTTCAATCATCTACGATCAAAAATCATCGGCCTTGACCGCAAAACGCAGCCTGATAACAAACCAGAGCCATTCACCTTACAAATTCAAACAATCGGTCTTCGCCTAAATATAAACAAGCTCATCGTACGAGGATTTTGGAACTATACTACTCAGTTAATACGTCATTATTATAACCATCGTATCATTAATCAAGACTTCTCCTTGCGTTTTGTGTCTTAATCTTCTTATCAGTTAAAATTTATCATCGGTACGGGACGCGGCACAACTACAAAATGGCTCTCGAAGATATGAATTGATTAACTATGATGATGTTTTAGCAGCTGCTCTCTCAGCTAGCTCTTTATTCTTCTGTTCTTGCTCCTGTTCAGCCTTCATTCTCATTCTCTTGGAAACATGGATCATCGTGAAGGGCAAAGCTAAATTGGAAGCCACTATCCACGCAATCATTATACCAATATTTCTCCCCATATGGCCCTTATAAGTATTACAAAAAACAACAATAACTAAATCATAACTGTTATGGATTGGTAATGCGTACCCGTAACGGTAGAAATGGTTCATCAGAGCCATCGGACTCACTGTAGGTGCAATGTTCATTGCCATTAATAACACTAACCACCCACCAATAAGTGGTTGGAAATAAGCAAAACATAATAGGGCAACATTCTCATTTAGGCCACCTAATGAAGCCATTGTAAGATATGCAATACCCCAAAGCACTAAAAATCCAGAATGACCAAATGTAGCATTATAAGGTAATTTGAAACAAATATTTAGCACAACATAAGATAATGATATAATAGTATATGCAACATGTGAAATACACATTCTTAATAATATATATCTTATACCTTTAACTTTAGATGCAATGAAAAGTTGGATTTTAATAGTGTTGACGAATTGGAAAAAAGCGAAAAGAACCAAATATGTAAGACCTAATTGTAATGGAGCTTGTATAACTGAATCTTTAACAGGTCTATGATCATAATAATAAAATGTTGGTGGTTGAGCAAGAAATGATATTGCATTGTCTGCTGAATCTTGTGGCAGTTCTGCTAATAACACGGGGTATGTTAATTTGAACCCTTGGATAAAAGCTTTTTCAAAATCTTTAAGAAATGGTATAACATATGAATTCATTGCTAAATAATCTCTCCCAGTTTCATAAATAACTTCAACTAAATTTTCCGTAACATTAAAAGAAGTATCATTAGTTCTCACAGCTTCATAATATTCATAACTAACATTTGGTCTAACATAAATAGCCCCCCAATAATGTTGATCATGAACTTTTCTAATAATTTCATCTCGATCATAATCACCAGGTATCCAAGTACCAATTTCTTTAATGGCTGAATTATTAGCAACTCCCTCCACTGTTAATCCAACTAATGGTCGAATATTATTTACAACTGTATCCTGATTAACAACCAAAAATCTAAAATTTTTGTATCTTTTATCTCTTTGATAATAAGACCCCCAATAAACACTTAGAATAATCACTAAAATAACACTTAGAATTAAATAATTTCTGAAAAAAGCCATGTATACTTTAGCTCTCTCTTTTTTAAACTCATCATCCCACCAACTAAATTTTTTAATCCTGTTTATTGTTTCTATCCGTTTTAAGCTATTTGCAATAGAAGTTCTTCTTCTCTCTAATGGAGCCCCACCAATTGTAGCTTCATCATCATCTTTATTTGTATTTGGACGACTTAAGTTTCTTTCCAGTTGCGCAGTACCCATAATATCATCATAACGGATCTCTTCGTTGATAACATCTGGATTTAGGTCCTGAACTTCTTCAGCTATTGACTCTTGAGAAAAAGACTCGTGATTATCATCCTCTATCGTAGACCTTCTTCTGGTCAGTTCCCGTACTGCATCCATTATTCTTTCCCAAACTCTGGTAGGTCAATCACTCTCAACAACAAATAAACACCACGTTGATCAACACTTCTTTTATGGATGTGAGCATACCCGGGGCAATGTGTATTCATGTACTGGGATATTGGGTATTTATATTTATGTCCCATCAAAATAAGAAATCTGCCAAAATTCCAAAGCCGCATCAACGAGAAAACCCAAAACAAAAAGATTGTTATTATCTGAATTGACCGAATGTAAATAAAAACTTGGATTTAATCTAATTTGAACCCTTTTCGTTATACCGATCAAGTGAGATTACAGCCAGAATCAGAAGATGAGCAGAAGAGGTTCAGCTATAGATCCAAAGGACCCCATTGATAACGAATCAGGGAATGCCGGTCAATACCCTTATGATTATGATACAGCTGGTTCGGCACAATTACCACCACTCCACTTGACAAAGACCAAATCCAATCGTTCAAGGTCTTCAAGTTTAATTAATGCTGTATTGGGTAGAAAGGAAGTTAATGAAGGATCAGACGATAATAATAACAACAATAATGGTAACAACAATATAGGAAATGATGAAGGTCTTGGAGATAGACGTTTCACAATAACAGAACATCCTACAGAGGAAGACGAGGATAAACAAATAATGCCAGAACAAGAATCACAAGAATCACAAGATAATCAAGTCCCAGAAGAAGAAAGTAGTACAAGTACAAGTGAACCAGCTAGTACTGAAAAACAAGGTACAGAAGGTACAGATACTGGGGATACCCCAGTTATTGATAAGAAGGAAAAATCTAAAAGAAAGAAAGCCACTATATTCAAAGTTATTAAAATGATGGTTGAAGTTTATATTATGATTTTTTGTCTATTCATATTAATTTTATCAGTTTATTGGGGGTCTTTATATAATAGAGCTTCATATTATCATAAAATTAGTTATTTAGTTGTTCTTGCAGAATCAAGTTCAACATCAACACCACCACCATTATTTTCAGAAACACTACGAAGTATATTAACATCTGATGAAATGAAAAAATATGGAACTTTCCATATTCATAATTTAACAGATTTTAGTGAAATTGCACAATCTCATAATAATAATACAATTAGAGAGGAAATTATAAGAGAAGTTCATCATCAAAATTATTGGGGTGGTATTTATGTACCTGAAAATATAACATTAGATTATTTTGCCTCTTTAAGTGGGACAAATACAAGTGCATTCAATAGTTCAATTGAACTAATTTATGAAACTGGTAGAAATCCAACAGGTGTTTCAGGATATGTTGTTGGTATTGTGGAAAATATTGAAAAATTATTTGTTGCTCAAGGTGCTAAATATATAGTGGAACCATTAATTTCTGAATTAAATTCCACTCAAGTTACAAATTTATTAAGTGATCATTCTTCATTATTAAGTGATTTATGGTGGAATTATTATGATAATAGACCAAATCCTGGTGCTATTACAATTGCAGTTGTTCAAATTGGTTTAGTTTATATATTAGTTTTATCATTTCATCAATTTTTATTTGCAAGTCCTACACATCAAATCATTGCTAAAGAAATTCATGCAAAGGATTATTTATTATATCATTTTGTTACATCACATTTAGCTTATTTATTTCTTTCATTAGTTTATTGTTTAATGACATTAGCATTTAGAGTTCCTGTTTTTAATACTTTTGGACATTCTGGTTTTTTGGTTGAATGGGCAATTTTATTTTTAACAATGAGTGCATTAGGAGGAACTCATGAAAATGTTGCAGTACAAGTTTTCGCTAGATATAAACCATTAATTGGATTTTGGGTTGTTGGATTTTTAGCTATAAATGTTTCAGTTATTTTCAGTCCAATGGTTGTTATGAATAATTTTTACAGATATGGTTATGCATTACCATTACATCAAGGTAATGAATTATTAAAAGTTGTATTTTATGATACTTATAAAGGTCATATGGGACGTAATTTTGGTTTATTAATTGCTTGGGAAGTTATGGTTAATGCAATTTTACCATTTAATTTGAAAAATGTTCGAAATTATTTAAGAGCTCAAGATGAAAAAGCTCTTAAAGCACTTGAAAATGATAAAAATTCAAAAAAATAAAATTATATAGTATCCTACAATGTATTCATATATATCCAACCTTCATTAAAATACAATACTCAACAAATTAAATTTATATCTTAACGGGAAGTAGCAGCAACTTTTTGGAAAGCACCTTTAGCTTGTTGTTTAGAGATTTTGGCAGCTTGACCTTGAGCACCAGCTAATTTAGCCTTTTCAGCTTTTCTAGCAGCTTTAGCGGCTTTTGATTTTTCATGAGCAGCTTCTCTAGCAGCTTTTCTAACTTCTGGTTTTTGGGAACGTCTTTCTTTAATCAATTCTAAAGAAGCACCAACAATGGCTCTTTGGTTCTTGACGGATTTTCTTGAACGTTTCTTAGCAACTTCTTCAGTAATACCCTTTTTGTGTTGACGTCTGTATAAGACAGTCCATGAAATTCTTCTTGGGTTCTTTCTTTGATGGAACAAGGAAGCTGATTTGGAGTTTTGGAATCTAAAGATCTTGGAGTCCCCTCTGACGAAAAGGGTACCTCTACCTGGGTAGATCTTTGAACCTGAGAATGAATCGACTTCAACCTTCATTGTGATTTAGTTGTTGTTGTTGTTCTTTCGTTGGTGTGTATTCGGTGGTGTTTGATGATTGATGAAGTTGTGAAAATGTTTCCCACTGAGAGCTTCGCGATCTAAACTATGGTGTGTCGCTTACCAGAAATAATCTAATAATTTATTTTGTGACTGTTTTTAATTTTTGTTTCTCGTGGTGTTCTGGTGTATGTCCACGTGACTTTTACCATCCAGACACCACAGTGAAATTTTTATTAAAAAAAAGATAGTGAAAAAAAACTTTCAATAGCTTCAACTTGTTAGAAGAATCATCCACAGACCGGAGTGTTACACTATCAAATACGCAGAGATGGTCAGTATAACTCGATAGATATATTTGTATACTCATACTAACCCCCCATAATAGGCCCCAAAAGTTAAAGCTCAAGAAAACATCAACTCAAAATTAGCCTTGGTTATCAAGTCAGGTAAATATACCTTGGGTTACAAATCAGTTGTTAAATCCTTAAGACAAGGTAAAGCTAAATTGATCATCATTGCTGCCAACACTCCAGTCTTGAGAAAATCAGAATTGGAATACTATGCTATGTTGTCAAAAACCAATGTTCACTACTTCCACGGTGGTAACAATGAATTAGGTACTGCTTGTGGTCGTTTATTCAGAGTTGGTACTGTCGCTATCTTGGATGCTGGTGATTCTGATATCTTAGCTTCTATTCAAGCTTAAATTTAGTGTATTATAATATATTAATCGAGTTTGAAAAATTCACTGTAGTGTACCTAATTCTTGATTGTCTAGTTAACAAACGATATAATCCTAATATTCCATCTATCTCCCAGTCTCCCACTCATATAGGCTATTTGCACTCCGATGAAAATTCAACTAGAAATCGTAAATTTACACACAAAAGATCTTTAAGTGCATAACTATACTATATACGCCTATATCAGTACCATCACCAACAATACGAAACTTTGATTTACTACAGCTCATAGTGGTCCAATTTTCTTCAAACCACCACCATTTTAATCCCAAAGATCAGATCACTCTTCTCTCTTGAGCTCGTCCAATCATCTCTACTATTCCTTTCACAATCCTCAAATTCTCACCTTTAATTGTAAGCGATGAGCTCAGTTGACGTTAAAAGAAAAAAAAATAAAAAAAAAAAAAAAACGCTTCTGCAGCCACTTTAATCAACCCATCAAGCATCATCAGGGAAAGCAAAAAATTATATATATAATAATATAAACCCTCTCATCTCATCTCTCGAGCTTCATTCCACTGAGATAATTGATAATCAAGGGTTCAAAAGAGAAACAAAAATGGGTTCATTATCATTCCAGGCCTCAAACGCAATCATATATGTGACTTATGGTCTCTTGTTAATATCAGGTACTGCTATAGGTTGGTATTGTCGTGATAAAAAAACTTTCTTATCTTCAAATGGTACTCAAAAGGGGATCCCTTTAGCTTTTAATTTTGTTGCTTCAGGTATGTATATTTTGATATTTATATGTGTGTTTGAGAGAAAGATTAGTTATCTTTAACAAAGAGAATGGAGTTTTATTTTTATTAACAATGGGTTTACCCATTATTTGCTTCAGGTGAAGTAATTGTTCAGAAAACATGGTTTCTAACGGGTGTTTGAATTCTTTCAAGAGTTCAGACTGAGATCATACCGCTATTAACTCGATCAAGATAATTCTTGCGTGAGGACCTGATACTTTGTTTCTGAACCACACTACATTATGAACGTTTCCCTTAAGGGGAGTGTGTCCATGATGTATTTATAACATATATACTAACTAACCATTATAGCTCTTGGATGTGGTATCTTGTCAACATATCCTCAAGTTGCAAACATTGCAGGTTTACAAGGTTTATTAGTCTATGCCCTTGCTGGTGGATTACCAATGTTTTTATTTTCTTTCTTAGGTCCAAAAATTCGTAAACAATGTCCAGAAGGTTTCGTCCTTACTGAATGGGTATTTCAAAGATTTGGTGTATTTGCAGGTTTATTTTTAAGTGCTTGTACTATCTTAACTTTATTCCTTTTCATGGTTTCTGAAATTTCAAGTGTTCAATATGCTGTTAATACATTAACAGGTCTTAATGCACTTCCTGTTGTTATTGTGGAATGTGTTGTCACTAGTATTTATACTTCTATTGGTGGATTTAAAGTTAGTTTCATCACTGATAACATCCAAATTGGTATTGTTTTCGTTTTATTAATTGTTGTATCATGTTCTATGGGTGCTTATATCAATATTGATACTTCATTAATTGGAGAATCTGGTTTATTAAAAGAATCTAAAGTTGGTTGGCAATTAATTTATATTCTTATTGTTGCCATCTTCACAAATGATTTATTCATGAGTGGATTTTGGTTACGTACTTTTGCTTCACGTACTGATAAAGATTTATGGATTGGTACTTCAATTGCTGCTGTTTTATTAACAATTATTGTTACAGTTGTTGGTGTCACTGGTTTAATTGCAGTTTGGGCTGATTTAGTCCCAGTTGGAGATGAAAATAGTGCAGCTTCATTCTTTATTGTTCTTGCACAATTACCTTCTTGGGTTATGGGATTTGTCTTGGTGTTTATTGTTGTTTTATCAACATGTACTTTAGATTCTTTACAAAGTGCCCTTACTTCAACAATCTCAAATGATATCTTTAGAAACAAAATCCCAATCATATATGTTCGTGGTATTGTCATCTTGATTATTGTTCCATGTGTTGTTGTTGGTATCAAAGTTGCTGATGATGTCTTGCAAATTTACTTCATTGCTGATTTACTCTCTGCTGCAGTCATCCCAGTCATTGTCCTAGGTCTATGGAGCAAAATGTGGTTCCTCACACAATGGGAAGTTATTGGAGGTGGTCTTGGTGGTTTATTAACCGTTTTTATCTTTGGTACAATTTATTACGGTTCTGCTGAAGAAGGTGGTAGACTATTATTAGTCTGGAATGGTATCTACGGTGGTGACTGGAGTGCCTTCGGTGCCTTTGTCGCTGCTCCTGTTGGTTCATTCATCGCTGCTGCTATTGTCTTTGTTATCAGAATCGTATTATTAAAGATCTATTCCAAATCCACTGGATCTGAATTCACTGCCCTCACCAAGCCTGCTCCAAAGCAAATCGAAACTGAAGAAGAAGACGATGAAGCAGAAGTTGAAGAATCCATCGATATCAACTCCAAAAGCGTATAGACCTCCTAATAATCCTTCAATTGTATAATAAAATACTAATATTTGTCTTTTCTATGTGTCAAGTTCGAGTAGTGCCAATCAGCGTTGAAGATTACTAAGGCTCGCTTTTTTTTTTTCTTTTTTTGCCCTTAAAAAAATCCTTTATAATAAACATTTGCTGACATTAAAATCGATTAACTACATTTATTAACCAGATTTGTTGATTCTAATAAAGTCACTATGGGTTGGTTTTGGGCTGATAACGAGGAGGTGAGACCTTCATCTACACAGGGTGCAAAATGTCCAGTGAATCATGGGAAGTCAGCTGCTCCTGCTCCAGCTGCAGTATGTCCAGTTAAACCAAAAGCTCAACAACAAGTTGAAAAACCAGCTGTTTGTCCAATGAAGAAAGACACTGCAGATGATACCCTCAATCCTTTGAACAATATGCCAAACTACATCTCCTCTGCTAAATTGCCAGGACAGAAAATTGATTTACCAACAGAACGTACCTTCTCAACCATTCCAAGAGGTGAAGATGAAAATGAAGGTGTATGGGAATATCCTTCTCCCCAACAAATGTTGAATGCAATGTTAAGAAAGGGTAAAGGTGACGGTATCCCTGAAGATGCTGTGGAATCCATGGTTGATGTTCATAATTTCTTAAATGAAGGTGCATGGCAAGAAATTTTGGAATGGGAAAAACCATATGCTGAACAATTTAACAAAGCTCCAAGATTATTACAATTCACAGGAAGACCACATGACTTATCACCAAGAGCTCGTATGTATTTACAATTGGGAAAAGTGTTCCCAGAAACTTTTAATCAAGATCCTCCTTTTGATAGACATGATTGGTATGTCCTAAGGGCGAATGGACAAGGGGGTTGGAATCAAGTTAGATATGTTATTGATTACTATGGAGGCCCAGATGATGAACATGGAATGCCTACTTTCTTCCTGGATGTGAGACCTGCTCTGGACAATGTTACAAACGCAAAGGATCGTTTGTCTCATTGGTTGAAACCATATTGGGAACAAGCTATGGGACCAAAAAAGGATGGTGAGAATTGATGTGATGCATTTTTAACGATAATAATATTCTGGATTTTGTTTTCTGCTTTTTTCTTTTTTTCGACTTCATGATTAATTATATATGAAATTATAATATCTACGTAAAAATCAATGAATTAATTACCTGTATGTACATAATTTTAATCTTTCTCCCTGGATCTGTCTGTCTATTTACAACAATACATCAATGCTTTTTGGAATTTTAACACCTTGTAGTCGGCTCAATTCTCTGATAGATTCAATAACTCTTGTGGATCGGGTCAAGTTATGTGTTACCATATCATCAAGTACTAAATTGGCCAATTCGGGGTCTCTTCCAAATCTTGCAGCTTTCAATAAGAAATATAAAGTAAATTTGTTTGCATCTGGGAATGAATCAGGAACTGACTTTCTGAAAGCTAGATAATACTCTTTGGCTCTATGAGCAGCTTTGTTACGTGCGAATCCATCAAACATTTGATTCCATGATGAAATACTTGGTTTATATCCAGCTTTAATATAATCTGCGAAATACAATTCAGCTTGTCTAACTCTTCCAAAATTAAACGCACTAGCAATCATTGCACCATATGTCACATTTGAAACCAAGTTATGTTCTTGTAAATATTGGAATAATTTCATAGCGGTTTCTTCATGTGAAGGATCTTTTCCTAACCCATCAATAATAGTAGTCATGGTGAAAACATTTGGTTCAATTCCACCTCCACGCATATTGTCCAAAAAGCTGGAAATAAGATCATCATTCACCAAGTCACCTTTTTGTCTTGTATCTTTAAATGTCAAATCAATCAACATGGTGTACGTAGCAACATCTGGACGTAAACCTTGAGCCTCCATTTTTGTCAACACTTTTCTAGCTTCATTAAATTTGTTAGCTCTGATATAAGCACCAATTAATCCATTATAAGACGCTCTAGTTAAAAGAATTCCATTTTTCTCCATTTTAACAATAGTTTGTTGAGCTTCTGGAATTTTTCCTGCACCAGCCAAATATTGAAAATAACTTTGTGCAACCAATGGTTTTTCTAATAATTTATCAGTCACTAACTTATCAATTTTCTCATATTGCTTCAAAAATGCATAAATAGTGATCAATTTAGCATAAGATTCATCATTCTTTTGAGGAATGTTTGCAAAAACAGTTTCCACTTGTTCCAATCTACCCTCGTGTGGACCAAATTTAGAAACAGTCTCCAGTAAAGCATTCCAACCAAGAGTTGAAGGTATAACTTTAGCTTTCATCATCTCATTCCAAATTTCCATTGCTTTACGGGCTTGGAATATCCTATTGAAAGCATTCATAAATGCAACTTGTGAATCTTCAGTTAATGGAATCCCAGAGGCTTCACTAATTCTCTTTAATTGATCATATTGCATACCAACCCCTCTAGCATTCCCCCCATGTGCATCACGAGCAACCTGTTGCAAGAATTGAATTGAATTAGGGTTTTGGTTACTCAATTCTTTCTTATCAAGACTCTTTTTCATTAAGTCGTATCTTGGTCCTTTCTTACCAAATAACTCACCTAGTGTTTTTCTTAAAATACCTATATGAGGCAGTTCCTCTGTTTGTAATAATGCTTTAATGGTTTCATCATCTGGTTTAGTTCCTTTCTCTAAACAATCCTCACTGTAAGCTAATTGTACTATAACTTTAGTCTTGAGGGCTCTACCTTTTATTCCTTCGATAGTGCAATATTCCAAAAAAGACACCCATGTCAATAAAACTTCCTGAAGTTTCTTTTCCGAATAATATGTGTTTATAACCTTTTGAAAATTGTTAACATTTACAACATTGAACTCACTTAATTTTTGAAGAATTTCGTCATAAGTGACTGGTGTCAATAAGCTGTCTTTTGATTTCATCTCTTCTCCAGCCTTGTCAATTAAAAGATCTATAACTGGCGCAAAGGTGATTCTTGTATCAAATTTGGAACGTGCTTTGAAATGAACCTGCGATAACTCTAAAGTCATGTATTCTAAAACAGAAGCTGCTGATTCACCTCTTCCCAACTGATTCTTAGCACGTTCAGAAATCTCAGCCAGTTTTCTTTCTTCTCTCGCTCTCATTTCATCAAATTTAGCACGTCTTTCGCTATCATATTTATCATCGAAACCATCAACTTGTTCAAAGTTTGACCTAGTGGTGTGTTGAAGACGAGTTAGAGACTGACTGACTGGGACTCGTGATATGTTAATTAGAGTTGCTCTTAGAGCAGCACTAGGCAGCCTTGATCTTAGAATTCTGCTGGATGACAGCATATCAGTAACGGAACAAAGTCTGGAGGAAGTGAGGATCTGAAAGAGCCTTTGATTGTAAAGATTCTTTCAAAAAAGTTCAATTTTTTTTTATGTGTTGAAAAATCTCGAGAATGAAAATAAAATTATGTAATCGACGAAACTTGATTGACTTGAATTGGCTTGAAACTACCTTAAATGCTTTCTGAATAAGCTTAAAATCTCTCATGTTATTCCTTACACATTGAAGATATATTTGGTCCTTTTCATTTCAATTTAGAAGCTAATTTTGGAATGTTTTGTCCAATTCAAAAGAGGTTTTCTTTCATTCATCGGGTGGACACATTTTCAAAGGGAGATTTTTCTCCATAACAGTAGCTCATCCGCCGTCTGAGCTTCATATCACTCAAATGCAATCTACTAACTAGACTGTAGTCTATAAATTACCACCACTACAAGCATTTCCATTGGATTAAGAAGCTTTTATTCAATATTTGCGTGCGTGTACCGATTGCAGGTATATCTGAATCTGGTAAACCGTAATTTTCAACTTTCAAAAATCGGAGGGTTGGCCGAGTGGTCTAAGGCGGTAGACTTAAGATCTACTGGACGTTTGTCCGCGCGAGTTCGAACCTCGCATCCTTCATTATTTTTTTTTTTTGCCCTAAATCCCGCCGAAAAGGTTAATAAAGTACCTCATTTTGATAAAGTAAAGTTCAGTGAATGTTTAGCTCTCTTATTTAGGTGCATTTATCGTATTTGAGAAAGTTTTTTTTGATAATATTGGAACTTTATGATGTTCTTAAAAAATTCGCGAAATAAACTCATTATATGTATAAGGCTGCAAATAGATAAGCTAGTTATTAACTCTACTTTAGCTGTTTATATGTAGTTACCGGTTTCTAATTTCAGACTATTGAAGGCGTATATAAATGGAGCAGTGTAATGATCATGATCTTTGATTTAAAAGAAATTGACTAGAATGCTCTTTAATTTGACTACAAATTTGGTTCACTCGTCTCTTCTACTTCATTCAGTGGGTCTATTAAAAATTATGTATGATAATCTCATTATGAATCAATTGTTATAATCCTTTTTCAGCATAGTGTTATGGGACTGATTCAACTTCATCAACCTCAGAGTAATGACGTGAAGCAGGTAAAGAATTTGTAATCAAATTCAAGCATAATAGCACCATAACCACACCCAATCCCATTATTGATAAAGAATCAATTTTTGAATATTCATCCATGTAGTTTTTCTTAAAAATGAATGTGACACGAAATGTTGAAAATAATATATAAAATTGCAATGTTGTAATTAAATGAGTGATTGATCTTTTTATGTGAACCGGTAAATTTGAATTTTCAAACACAGATATAACTGAACTTTGAAGTAACAAAGAATCATTTCCACCATTTTTCAAGCCAAACCTAATAACACACGCAACCACCATTTGAACCAAAGTTAAAAATGCTTCCTTATTGAAACACAATATCTCTGCAGAAAACACAACGAATACACCAATGATAAATTCTGATAGGTGGTCCAAAAATAGATCCACATCTTTCTTAGTGATTGAATTTAATGTTTCAATGATGCTATTAACAAATATTTCTAATTCATTCTTGATATGAATGATTTCTTTTATGGGAATTCTGAAATTCAAAGATACTGGTTTTGAATTTGCTTTAGCTTTCAGAGATGTTGGAGTTGTGTTGACAACTTTGATATGTTCATCAGATTGATCCGTTTTCAAAGAATTAATTTGTTTTAGCTGATTGTTACCGCTCCCAATTAATGTAGCATCAGATAAATTTGAAAGAGATTCATTTGGTGAAGAATCATCCGCAGCGGAATATGAAACTGATTTTAAATTTCTTCTAATCAAGGTTGGTGAATTACCATTTTGCATCACAACTGGAGTTTTAATCAATGATAGTTGTCTTTCAAATGCAGAAATTCTTGGTGAATCTGAACATAATCTCAATGTTGGCTTTCTTTTGAAGTTCATGTTAGCACCGCTTTGATGATAAGTCATGGTTGGTTGGAATGTGTGTAAAACGAATGTGTGTAATTCAAGATAGCAAAGCTTTTTGAGCAATATCTTCTATAAAGAGCTTATAAAACGATTCATCAAGTTGACCATATTTTGTATTTCGATAATTTTTTGTTGATGCAAACCGAATAATAATAATAAAAAAAAAAAAAAAATTGACACAAAACCTTGAAACTCAGTTCTGTTCAACAAACGCCGCGATTGAACTTCAAACTACTCAAAAATTGTCATGAATCCTTTTATAATATAATAAATAATATAATTTTTGATGCCATTTTAATTCTTTGATCTTGTACCCAAATCGTGATCATTATCTAATTCATTATCAACATCAAACTCATAATCTTCAAAATCTTCACCACCTTCTCCTCTCTCCAATCTTGACTCTAGTTCTATATCCTCAAAATGTTCATTTTCAATTTTTTTGTATCTACTTCCCGAGTTCCCGCCACGGGTAAAAGTATTAATAATGTTGTTAAGATTGTTAGATCTTTCATTTGGTTGTTTTTGGTATGTTGGTGGTGGTGTTGATTTAGGACTATGATTTGAATTATCATCGGCCCATGATACTGATTTTTTATTACCTTTATTTCTATTATTGTTATTATTATTATTGTTGTTGTTTTCCTTATTTCTTAATATTGAAGTTTGCTTTGGTAATTTTCTCTTTTTATAATAAATCACTAATGCTCCAATTATGAAAAAAAATGCAAGATAAAAAATGAAAAAAATTGGAGATTTCCCTTTAGCATTTTCTTCATCATCATTTTTATCAGATGAATCATCACTTGTAGTTTGTGATTTTTTATAATGTATTGGTGTTTCGATAAAAGTGGAACCATCTTTATCAATAATTTGAAAATTTTTAACAAATAAATCAAAAATTCCTCTAGATTTTTCAGGTAAATCAAATGGAACCATATGAGATGAATTGAAAACATCAACATATGTTAAATTCTTACCAGATTTAACAGTACCAGTTAAATCAGAATCATATTTCCAATTGAATTGCTCAGTATCATCAGTGAATCCAGTTGATCCACCCCAATTCAATTTATCAATTAAATCAACCACACCGTAATTATTACAAATGATATCATGACCACCATTAAATAACATGATTTCCACTTTTTCTAATAATGAAGGGAGTAAATTGTATGAAGGTTTGATATGTTTGTTTTTCAAAAATTTAGAAACATCACCATCACATTCTCTCCATTTAGTAACTTTGTCAACGTCTATATTTAAACTCTTCACAACATTATCCCTTTGTAAATAAGGTTGAACGTATTTCAAATCAGGTGGCCAATTCATACCACAACTTGGATAACTATCTTTTAAACCAATATCATACATATTAATACATTGTTGATCTTCAGGTGCATTCTTATCTCTGGTGTATAATAAAATTTTACTTAAAATCACTTCACATTGACTAATGGAGAATTTATCATCATTTTCTTTATTGTTTAGTAAATTTTGACAATGTTCTTGTTGTTTTAATAACTTTGGCATGAAACTATCCTCTTTTTTGATGATACCAACATCTAATAAATATGGAATATAACTTAGACTTTGGATATTTGGTGCAATCCATCCATTACCGATTAATAACCCTTTAAGATTATTCTTAAACTCATTCTTGGATTGGAAGATTTTATCTGCAATGAAAGGAATATATTGACCAGCATAACTTTCACCAGCGATATAAACTTCATTATTTAAATCTTCTGGGAACACTTCAAAGTATTTTTCCAAAAAAACAACAAAATCATCACCAACTCTATTCAGATCTTTATCGTAATCTTTAGTTGTACTAAATCCTGTACCACCTGGTTGATCAACAAACACCAAATTGGCAACTTCATGCCATGACCCATTATTGATATGTAAATCACCTTTAGAATTTTTAACTCTTAACGGACCAACTTCCATCAAGGCACCATCCATTGATGAACATCCTGGACCACCATTCAACCAAAAAATGGTTCTGTTTAGTTCAACATCTGGTTTAATAAATTTCCAAAAAAAATAGTTCTCCTCGATCGTGGCATTCAACTCCAAATGTCCTGCATACATTAATGGTCTATCCTCCTCCGGGATTGAAGATATACCCGGTAAATCATCCACAATAAAGTTCTTGGAAGGAATATCAATAGGTGACGCGATCACACCCAGTATTAGTGACAAAGATAAGATTATCTGAGTAATCATCTTGTATATATGTGTGCCTTGGTTAAAATTTATGGGGACCCTCCGAAACAAGCCATGTAAAAGAATATCAAGACGAATAGAAATGAGCGTGGACCTCTATGTAGAATATAGTACAAACCTCTCTTTGATCACTGCTTCACTGATATTCTATAATAGCAGTCGTGTTTTAAATGTCCTTCTTGTTCTTTCTAAAGTGTGAAATAGATAGGCTCAAGTGGGTTTTCTATTTCTGTTTCGTAAAAATGAGGTTGATCTTTTACCGCGAAATTATTGATTATTTTCTCTACGGGACACACTTTTAAGAATACGTATAATAAATTTAGTATTAAAAGATATAATCTAGTTATAAGAAAGAAACCGAAAAGAATATGGATTAGTCCTCGATAGGTTCAATGTTCCAGATGGATTCAGCATATTCGTCAATGGCTCTATCGGAACTGAAGAACCCGGAGTTTGCAACACTCAAGATGGATTTCTTAATCCATTCTTTTTGATCCAAATAAGCTTGATCAACTAATTCATGAGCTTGCAAGTATGATTCAAAATCATCTCCAACCAAATAATGATCACCATGGTATCTGATATTATCAACCAAAGATCTGTATTCATTGGCATCACCGAAAGTACCAGATTCAATAGTTTTCAAAACTTCATCTAATGAAGCTGGTAATTGATAACCACCACCATAATTATGACTATGTCTAATATCTTCAACATTTTCAGCCAAATGACCAAATAAAAAGATGTTTTCTTCACCAATTTCTCTTGTGATTTCCACATTAGCACCATCAACAGTACCAATGATTAACCCACCGTTGAGAACAAACTTCATGTTTGAAGTACCTGAAGCTTCAGTACCAGCAGTGGAGATGTGTTCAGACAAGTCACTAGCTGGGATGATTTGTTCAGCTTTGGAAACGTTATAATCTGGAATAAAGACAACTTTCAATAAATCACCAACACTAGGATCATTATTGATAACTTCACCAACAGCATTGATTAATTTAATAATTAATTTTGCTGTATAATAACCTGGAGCAGATTTACCACCAAAGATGACAACTTTTGACAAAATTTTTGATTTTTCCTCTGGTGTAGCTTTTTTAATTCTTAAATAACGAGCAATAACACCAAGAATATTTAATTGTTGACGTTTATATTCATGAATTCTCTTAACTTGAATATCAAATAAAACATTTGGATTAGAAATTTCAGTACCTGTTAAAGTTTTAATTAATTCAACTAATCTTTTTTTATTTTCTAATTTAATATCAAACCATTGTTTTTGGAATTCATCATCTTCAGCAAATTTTTCTAAACCTTTCAATTCATTTAAATTACTTAAATAATGATCACCACCTAATTTTGAAGCAATTAATTCAGCTAATTTTGGATTAGCCTGTCTTAACCATCTTCTTGGTGTAATACCATTAGTAACATTTGTAAATTTACTTGAACCATAAATTTTAACGAAATCTTTGAAAATTGTAGTTCTGATTAATTCTGAATGTAATTCAGCAACACCATTAACTTTATGAGAACCAATAATTGCCAAATAAGCCATTCTAACTTGTCTTGGATTTGATTCTTCAATAACTGAAACACGAGATAATAAATCACGATCTTTTGGAAATTGTTTTTCAACTTTTTGTAAAAAGAACATATTAATATCATAAATGATTTCTAAATGTCTTGGTAATAATCTTTGAACCAAATCAACTGGCCATTTTTCCAAAGCTTCAGTCATAACTGTATGATTTGTATAACCAAAAGTCTCAGTGACAATACCCCAAGCTTCATCCCAAGAAAGACCTTCAACATCAACAAGAACTCTTTGTAATTCGACAATTGCTAAAGTTGGATGAGTATCATTTAATTGAATTGCAATTTGATCAGTAAATTCAGACCAAGGTCTTTTAGTTTTTTTAAAACGTCTAAGGATATCATGTAACGAAGCAGCAACCCAAAAATATTGTTGTTTTAATCTTAATTCTTTACCAGAATCAAAATTATCATTTGGATAAAGAACTGCAGTAATTGATTCTGCTCTTTGTTGACCGGCAACTGAATTTTGATAATCACCTGCATTAAATTTAGAGAAATCAAATTCAGTAGTTGGTTCAGCACTCCATAATCTTAGATTATTAACATTTGAAGTTTTATAACCTGGAGTTGGGAAATCATAAGCAACAGCTAAAACACGTTCACCACCAATCCAAGTTGATTTTTTAACACCATTATCATTATGTTGATGTTCAACATGACCATAGAAATCCACTGGTATTTGAATCTCTTTTCTTGGGATTTCCCAAGGATTTGAGAATTTTAACCAATAATCAGGAGTTTCAACTTGATATCCATCAATAATTTTTTGTGCGAAAATACCATATTGATATCTTAATCCATAACCCCAACCAGGATATTTACCAGTAGAAAGTGAATCAACAAAACAAGCAGCTAATCTACCTAGCCCACCATTACCTAAAGCAGCATCTGGTTCTTGTTGAATTAAATCTTCTAAATTGAAACCTAATTCATCAACAGAATCTTTAACTAATTCTCTAGTGTTTGTATTAATCAAAGCATTATCTAAAGCACGACCCATTAAGAATTCTAAAGAAAGATAATAAATTCTTTTTTGATCTTTTGTAGTTTGCTTTTGTTGAGTTTTATTCCAATCTGTAATTAAATTATCACGTAAAGTATTTGAAGTTGCTTGATATGCAGCTAATTCATCACAATTGTATAAAGAACGAGCCAATGTAGTTTCAACGTGTCTAACAAAACCTTTTTCAAATGATTCTCTAGAGTCAAAGTTTTCAACAGCATATTTTTTCCATGCTTCTCTAGATTTCAATGGGATAACTGAATCAATTGTTTTAATTTCAGCAGGTGAAAATCCAGTGAATCTTCTTATATGCTTTGGACGTGGTAAGTCAGAGGATGTCTCTGTTGGATGGAAATCATAAGAGCTCATTGTTGGGATGAAGCTCTTTTGAAGATTGATTGATGAATTGAATTGATTGGCAAAAAGGGTTTAAATATATATACTTTGTAATTATGTGTGTTTTTTGAAACAAGGGATGAGATAGTTCCGTATATAGCTTTACACCGTGCTGCCCATTAAAGAAAATCTCAGGGGTTAACTTTACTTAAAAAGAAATATTTATAGTCCAATTGATCAATTTTAGAACCGAATTACTTCTTTATCTTTTTGCTTAAAGAGATCAGGTGGTGTAACTACATTTTTAATTAATTAATTGATTGATAGATAATCAGTTGGTGGATATGTAGAGATAAGTATGGCTTTGGGGTAGGCATTACAGTGTGCTCCCATCTATTCCGATTGGTTAACAAGAGTCCAACCATTAACGACGGCAATGGGGGATTGTATTCTCTGTAATACTCGTAGCCGATGATTGAGTCTATATGGATCCAATTGTTAGCCCACAGTTGTTCCATTATTCACGTTCGGCTCTTTGTGCGTGTGTCAAAGAGCTTCTGGATGCCATTTAAGAAAATCCGATACACTTTCACTTGCAGGAAAATCAGATCACCAAAAAGACAACGAAATGGGACCAAATGGGACGAGATGGTGGGATCATGTGTATTGATCCGTGATGGGTGGGCCTCTGCTGGTTCGATTGTTGGTGTTTGGAGTGTGTTGTCTTGTGTAGTCTTGTCCTGTTTGTGCATTGGTTTGTTGGGCTGTTGTTCATCTCTTCACGGTGAGCACTAGTTCCATGATTTCCATCCGGTATACGTAATGGCTGTGATATGGCTGTGAAGTATGACAATATGCACTATGTTGGATATTTGGTTGATTTTAGACAGCCAATTGATCACTGTAATTAGGTGATGTCTCTGAATCTGGGTAGAAATATGTCCGACAGGTATTTCTGGAGTACTCATCGCACCCATATACGCATTCGCATTCATCACAACTAATGGAATACGTATTTTCCAACTTATTTAGTGAAGCAGATGAACCTCTCAAGCTCATAATAATGATTTGTGACGAAATTGCAATCTCAAACATGGCAACAATATAAAACAACTCTCTGGGACATATAAGAAAGGTAATATAAAGACAATAAACGGAAATAAAGAAAGCCAGTATGCCACAATTATACCTTCTTTTGCTCTCCCACTGAGAGCTACGACCCTCACTCACACTACGTTCAAAGGTTGATACATCAGTCAGGGTATATTATGGTTCTTTAGTCATATCACTCATTACTTAAATATTGAAGAAAAAGATTATCCAATGATATTACAATAACTACAAACTGAAAACGATACAAGATTTACTCAGTACTTAAACACCAAACACACACCTCTACTCTCACCAACTCATAACACACCACAACCATGTTTTCTGTCGTAGAATTATCTCAATATAAATCAATCCATACTATCTTTTACCATTTCGTTTTCCTAATTAGGCAATTATCCCTTTTGGGAAAGATTGTTTCCCACAAACACGAAAATTTCCCAAAACGGAAATGTAATTGGAAAATGTGTCGCGACTTTTCATTTCGAGCGCGATCTGAAAGTTTTATATAACTTGAATCTTTGATGTTTAAAATACTTTGGATACATAGCTCCTCTCCGTCTCTCTACTCATCACACATCCAAGACACAGAAACCTACCCATCATGGCTTCAAACTCAGCCCTTCCAGCCATCAAGATCGATGTCAACTACAAGGAGATCAGTGAAGGTGTAAAGGACTTTTTAACACATTTCAAGTCCTCTGGTATATCTGAATCTGATAAGCTATATGATGCACAAATTGATAATGCCGATGTCGAGGACTTGGATGGTATCGGTAATGGTCCAAAGTACATGTATCTATTACAAAAAATAGCTAATAGAGAGCTGACAACATTATATATTGATCTTGATGATATTCATCAATTTGAAATTGCAAATGAATTTACTATTGGAACTCAAAATTTTGGTAAAAGATCTTTGGTTGATAATATCCAAAAAAACACTTATCATTATATTGAATTATTTGCTAAAGCTATAGATGAAATCATGCCATTCCCTACAAAAGATGTTTCTTATAAAGATGGTGTTTTAGATGTTATTTTACATCAAAGAAGATTAAGAAATCAAAGATTAGAAGCTGAAAGACGTGAAGAACTAGAAAATAACAATTTAGCTGGGGATCAAAACCAAGAAGGTGAAAACAATAATCCTCCAGAAAATGAAGGTTTCCCTCCAAGTCTTACACGTCGTTATAATATCTATTTCAGACCTTTAACAAATCAATCCAAAAATAATAAACCATTAGCTGTGAGAGAAGTTAGAGGGTCATATTTGGGACAATTAATCACAATAAGAGGTATCGTCACAAGAGTCTCAGATGTTAAACCATCAATCATGGTAAATGCTTATACTTGTGATCAATGTGGTTTTGAAATTTTCCAAGAAATTACTGCAAAGACTTTTACACCATTATCAGAATGTACTTCTGAACAATGTCGTAATAATCAAAGTCGTGGGAAATTATTCATGTCTACACGTGCTTCAAAATTCTCTCCTTTCCAAGATGTTAAAATTCAAGAATTAGCCTCTCAAGTTCCAGTGGGTCATATCCCAAGAACTTTAAATATTCATGTCAATGGTGACTTAGTCAGATCAATGGATCCAGGTGATGTCGTTGATGTGGCTGGTATTTTCCTCCCTGCTCCGTATACAGGATTCAGAGCTCTTCGTGCTGGGTTATTAACAGAAACTTATCTTGAAGCACAAGCTGTAAGACAACATAAAAAAAAATATGACACTTCAGAATTAGGTGATGCAGTGGAAGCTGAAATTAATAGTATACGAGACTCAGGTGATACATATAATAGATTGGCTAAATCTATTGCTCCAGAAATTTATGGTCATGATGATGTTAAAAAGGCATTACTTTTATTATTAGTTGGTGGTGTTGATAAAAAAATTGGTGATGGTATGAAAATTAGAGGTGATATAAATATTTGTTTAATGGGTGATCCAGGTGTGGCTAAATCTCAATTATTGAAAACTATTGCTAAAATTACTCCAAGAGGTGTTTATACAACTGGTCGTGGTTCTTCAGGAGTTGGTCTTACTGCTGCTGTCATGAAAGATCCAATCACCGATGAAATGGTTTTAGAAGGTGGTGCTCTTGTTCTTGCAGATAATGGTATTTGTTGTATTGATGAATTTGATAAGATGGATGAAAGTGATAGAACTGCAATTCATGAAGTTATGGAACAACAAACAATTAGTATCTCTAAAGCAGGTATTAATACAACTTTAAATGCAAGAACTTCTATTTTAGCAGCTGCAAATCCTCTTTTTGGAAGATTCAATCAAAAATTATCTGCATTAGAAAATATTAATTTACCAGCTGCTTTACTTTCAAGATTTGATATCTTATTCTTAATACTGGACAATCCTACCCGTGATGATGATGAAAGATTAGCTCAACATGTTGCTTATGTTCATATGCATAATAAACATCCAGAAATGGATTTCGAACCATTAAGCCCAACAACTATCAGACAATACATAACAAAAGCCAGATCTTATAGACCAGTGGTGCCAAAAGAAGTTGGTGATTATGTTGTTAACTCATATATTCGTCTAAGACAAGATTCTAAAAAGAAAAATTCCTCTGATGGTGGATCTTTTGGACAAGCAACACCAAGATCTTTATTAGGTATTCTCAGAATGTCCCAAGCATTAGCAAGATTAAGATTTGATGATACAGTATATACAGAAGATGTCGATGAAGCCTTAAGATTATTAGAAGTTGCTCGTGCTTCATTTGAAACCAATTCGAATGTTCAAAGAAATATGGATTCACCAATGACTAAAATTTATCAAATTATTAAAAATTTGGCAATCAGAGGAGAACATTTCAGAAGAACATTGTCTATACAAGTGGTTAAAGATGCCGTTATTTCAAGAGGTTTTACTGAATTCCAACTAAAAGATTGTCTTGATGAGTATAATGCCTTGGGTATTTGGCAATTCATTAACGATGGTGAAGATTTATTCTTTTTGAACGATGCTGTTGATAATGAATTGGTTGATGGTGATGTCAATATGGAGGATTAAGAAATGCGTTTTCAGTATATGTTATTGTATTATATGTTATTTAGTTCATTCTGATTTAGTTATAATTTAATGTTTTTTGCTTTAGTGAATCCAATGGTATTTAGGTTTTCTATAGAGGGCTTGCATATGTAAATAAAAGTGTGAATCGGTTCATTATGAAACTAACTCAGTTCTGAAAAAGAATATCTTTAGCACAGATGCGTATACTCAACAATAAAAATAGTATCGAACTTATTCATATGTACAGCTCTATGCTATTATGTGCGTGCCCTAACCATTGTGGATATAAGCGGTGTGTTTTAATAAATAATTTCATTAAACAATACTAACATATTTATTAAGCCTTTTCTTGGGGTTTTATTATTGAGTTATACCTCCTGGTTTATTCCATGTAGTTATTTTACTAAAATCAAAAGATTTTTTTAAAATTATAAAATTAAATGAGATATTTGTACTCTAAATTAGAAATATAACGTCTATAAACTTTACAATTCCTTTAGCTTTTTTCAAAAACTGATCAAAAATACACACAAATGGCTAAAAACAATTGAATTTGATTAGTCTAGAAGAATTTAAAAATGCCCGAGAAAAGTATTAACCTAGATAAGGTGAATAGCAGTGTACTATAACTACCTAATTAAGATTAAGTGCCCTAACCGGTGATAACTATTCGCGAATCTGTTCTTTGTGTACCTTAGATCAATATACATAAAATTAGATTCTGAATCGTCTTTGTGGCATCAGATTTTGTGGTTTCTTCAGTAGTTAAACTCAAAAATGAATTCTAGATTCTTGATTCACTTCACTTTCCTTCTTGAAGACATTGAAGGTTGATGCTGATCTCAGATGCTGCTACTTTATGGGCCGTCTGTACGAAAGATCGAATAGCTGTTATGGTTGATGCTGATCTCAGATGCTGCTACTTGAAAAAGCCGTCTGTACGAAAGATCGAATAGCTGTTATGATTTTATGGGCTGAGTCTTCTCAGAAAACTATTACAAAAGATTCTTTTCAAGAACACTTTGCTAGTCAGACCCTATTCCACTTTGAGTACACTAACTCAAAAAAACTTGCTATATTGATACAAAAGATTCTTTTCAAGAACACTTTGCTAGTCAGACCCTATTCCACTTTGAGTAAACTAACTCAAAAAAACTTGCTATATTGATACAAAAGATTCTTTTTAAGAACGCATTGCTAGTCAGACCCTATTCCACTTTGAGTTCCTTAACTCAAAAAAAAATTGCTATATTGATATAAAAGATTCTCTTTTAGAGAACACTTGCTATAGACCTCTCAAATTGCTAATTTGTTTTTGCTTGGACGTTTTGCTATATTTATTTGCTTGAACTTTTGCTATTATTTTTGCTTGAACGTTTTGCTTTATAAGTTTAGCTAGTGTTACTATGCTTGTTGATTTTTTTGTTTGTATATAGGTTTATATAGGTGTATAGTAGGCTTCGAAGGGGCCAAAACATACTAACAATCTACAGGAGCATCAGAAAGGAAGAAAGAAGATAAAGAAGCATTGGAGATTCGTTTCACTATTGGTTTTGCAACAATATGGCTATTGAAAAGTAGCCTTTGTGTGAAGTCTGATAAAGCTGAATAGATCTCAAAAAGCCATTTTGCACTCGCTGATCCTTAATAGAACATGCGAACTCACCCCAGCCTCCAGGTATAAAGTTTCAACTCTGAAAGGTCAGCTAAATGACGGAGTGCATAAACCTGGAGAGCACAGAGCACCAAACTGTTCCAGATAGCGTCAATGCTAATCAACAGATAACGGACCACCAACAGTTTTGCAACACAAAGATTGCCTGTGACTCAGAGGGAATACATATGGTAATTCTGGAACCAGATGGGACATATTCGTGAAGAAATGCTAGTCTGAGCCAGAACCAAAGCCAAAAAAAAAAGTCAAAGAAAAATAAGGATTGGGCACCACGTTGACAAAAATGATATATATATAGATTGTTGTCCATGGTCAATGTAATTTGGCCGTGGTATACTTATGGGATGCCCTGGGACCCGGGTTGACGATTAGAGCCGGGGTGTGTCACTTTTTTCCCATGAATATTGGTATATAGTAAAAAGGGTCCAAACATCACCAAAATTTCATAATAGCTTTTAAAAAAGAGCCAAGGAGCCAAGGAGCCACAGATTATACGTGCCTAACCATACAGCTGTGAAATAAACCCAGTTTATGATGTTTTATTGAACTGTAGATTTCAGAGCTTTGTTTCTTGCAATATGCGTGAAGTAGATATTTAGCAAGACCAAAACACCAAAAAATTTTTCACATTAATCAGCTTGGGAAGCACAAAATAGTTCTAGTCCCCTGTTAGATATAAAATCAATCAAAATTGACACTAATTTATTACCTTTTGGTTGTATTTAATGAGTTTGTTCCAAAAAGTTTCCATTTCCAATGGTTCGCGCCACATTGATTGTTTTTTTGGGTTATTAAGAGGCCCTAGTGACGGTACTGTATTGTAATTTATCATCACACAACACCTTAGCAGTTAGCTAAAACTTGTTTTAGAAGGTGTATATCCAGTAGAGGTTCACATTTCTGAGATTTTTTCCTGAAATGGGCTTCTGGTTCCTTCCGTAGCTTTCATTTTATCGGGTTTTCAAATCTCTCAAAACGCCTAAAATCCAACATTCCTTAGTTTTCTTCATCAAAAATCAGCTTTAAAAAATAAAACTATCACCCCAAATGTAATAATATCTCAAACTTCAATTTATGACATCCATTTCTCTCAAATCGAAATGGGTTTTCATATATTCAGCATTTTTCAAAAACACGGGTTTCAAAGATTTACCCATAACTTTTGTAAAAGTGCCTCCCATGTTCTAAACACATCTCAAAAAGGTGAATTTTTACTTCTATTTTCCAAACACTATACCCTGAGCTCTTGGATCATACCCTAGCGAGCTCCAACTCCCATTTTGTCTGATTCTGCTAAACCCATCGAACCCTCTTTTACACAAATTTCATCACACACACTCACATATCCCACAATCTAACCACACTCCCAGAAAATAGCCCGTTCAAAGACATGGAAACCCTTTTCCACGCTTCAAATAGCCTCAAAATCACAAAAATATCATCAAAAACGTCTCTTTTCAATCCCTCCCCATACAAAATGTTTCAATTTTTTTTTTCAAGAGGTGAAGAGCTTCCCTCAGAAATATTCTGCTGCACATACCAAAAAGCCCGAATTAAGGGTATTTCTGAAAGGTCAAATTTGCAACTATTATTCAAAATTAGGCACCCAATTGAAGGTTGCAATAGGTGAATGCACTCCCGAATTTTCATCTCCCACTCTCGGTTTCAAATCTCGTTCGCGCGTTGTAGAAATATTCGTAAAAAACATGTTTTTGCAATTTGCAAAAAAACAACGTTTTTCACTAAACTTCGGGATTCACCCCCAAAACAACCTTAGACCAGTAGTCACATGTGCTCCCAGGTGGCAGCTATCCAGAGAACTTTACCTCTTCTTCGTACCTCACCTTTTGCAGAAGTTATGACTCAAAAACTAAAATTTTACTAGGAGACAAAATCCTTAATTTAAAGAGAACTATCCACTTAGCAAACCATATGTGGTAAAAGTAGAATATTAAGTTGTATTTCCAGGTCTAGTTTCCCCCAGGAGCCCGCTTCTCTAACATGGGAGCCATTTCCTGGCTGGGGGTCCCATTTTATCGGGTTTGGAAAACCCATGGATCCCCCAAAAAGCCCGTTTTTTAGCAAAATGTGTAGCAAAATGAGCACCTGGCTGTAAAAAAACACCGCCAGGCTATCAACAGCCCTCAAAATATATGGAAACCCTTTTCCATATATAATTTTAGGTTCACAACTACCCACAAGATCGCCCCAAAGACCCCAAATTGGCCCTTTTGGCCCATTTTCACTGGTTTTCATCCAAAAAACTCGGTTTTTCCTGGTTCACACCACACTTTCACTGCTTTTTTGGTGATCCAGAGAATCTCCAGACATCAATGAGCTACACATTGGCATTACACCCCACCACAGACCCCCAAGTGCTAACCTAAAACCGTCATAAAATGTGCAGTTCCTGCCCCGCTTTCTTCACCTGCACTTAGTTTGCCAAATGGATACCTACTTCGGTCTCCAGACTCCATTTTGTCCGATCTTAAATCCAACAAAACCCACCAAAATATTATGGTTTTGACTTCAAGCACAAGCAAGCAATTTTCATCTGGGACTAAAAATACACACAGATTAGTATTTATTCTAACAAAAACTATATTTCGAACAGTTCAGGGATTTTCACTGGATTTCGTAAATTAATGCTGTGCTTTTATATTTGGGCTTTCATCATATAAATATTCTTTTGTTTAACAACCTAGATGTGATGCCTGCAACCCTACATTGAACGGCAGTCATCTGATGAATTACCTCATTGCTAAATAATCTAGTTCTAGGACCTTAGTGTTTTGGTTTTTGTAGTCCCCCTAATTCCCTTATCATGCTCCGATGAATAGCCTTGAGCGACTGTTTGGGAGAATGCTAGCATGGCCGAATATCCGGCTGAAAATAAATTACCAAAGTTTTTATATAGACCAAATTGTGAGGATAAGTTCCAAACATAGTAGTTTCCATCATCAATAAACTGGACACACACATTGGATATGTTTTCTTTTTCATCCAACAGCTTTGTTAATAAAAAAAAGTTCGCGGTGCTACGTAGTGCTCACTGCTCACTGCTGTGTAGTACTCTCAAATGACCTCTATGCTATGAAGAGCTACATAAGCGTGGTAAAAGACACATATGCCCTTGTATATATAATAAAAACATCTGGACACTACTCTAACCGTTAAGGGTAAACAACAGATTACTTCAGTCTGAGGCTGTTGACAGTTGAATATTTCCGGAATTGCCTAAAATGGCTTACAATCACGTGCAAAACCCTCGTTTTAGAGATATGCTGCACCAACCAATTATAATTTTTATCTACTGGGCGCCTACTAGAAATCACTGAACCTACGATTATATATAAAGATTCATTCATAAATATAATCTGACTAAAGTCGTTACTATATAATAAAGTTTCATAATACCTAACCACTCAATACGGCAGCTGGACCAATACCTTGAGCATAATCTTCCGGTGCTAAGTATTCATAATCAACGCCCAATTCATTGGCGACTTTAGCACCAAGTTCTTTATCAAGCAAACCCCAATATTGTGGAACCTGTTTCTTCACAGCTGGGTTACTAATATTGCCAGCTACACCAGCGATATTTTTAACAAATCTAGCACGGTCTTTTTCATTGAAGACTTTGTTGTATAAGGCTCTTGGTTGTTCAAGGTCAATCTCAGATAAACCTTGTAATTGATAATAGTATTGTTTACCCCAAACAATCTTTTCATGTTCTTGAACTTTGGCAACTTTCTTTTGTTTCTCCAAAGCTTCAATTTCAGCATCCTTAGAAACGACACCATAAAATCCATTGGATACTTCACCTTTGCTATTCAATGTCTTAACACGATCACCTAGAGCAATATAGTTTGGTTTAGAGCCTTGACTAACAATGGCACCAGCACCACCTCTCTGGAAGTTACCAGCCAAATAAGGGCAGCCTGAACCTTTTTCAAATGGTTTACCACGATTGATTGGTAATTGTTCATAGTTGGCACCTAATCTGTAACGTTGAGTATCTGGATAGGACCAGATTCTGGATTGCAAGACAGGATCATTTGATGGCTCGATACCTGGAATCAAGGTTCTTGAAGGACTGAAGGCAATTTGCTCAATTTCTTCAAAATAATTTGTGACATTTTTATTCAAAACAATACGACCAAACTTTCTTAATGGAAATTCTTTGTGTGGCCAAATCTTAGTTAGGTCATTAATTGAGTAACGGAACTCCTCAGCTTGCTCTGGTGTCATTGTTTGGACATATGTTGTGTATGTTGGGAAATCACCATTGTTGATACGTTCTGTTAAACGTTTTTGATGATCATCAGGGGATGATCCATTAAGTTCACTTGCTTCTTCATCTGTGTTCGTCTTGAAACCATCATCAGCTAAAACATGGATTTGAACATAAGTAATCTCATCGTCCTTATTAATAAACTTAAAAGTATGACCAGAGTACCCATGCATTGACCCCCAATCTTTTGGAGTACCACGTTCACCAAATAGATAAGTAACTTGATGAAGAGATTCTGGATTTTGGATCCAATAATCCCAGGTCATAGTTGAATCAGTATTTTGATCCAAGTTTGTGTCTGGGTATCTCTTTTGTGTATGGATGAAATGTTCAAATTTGTTTGGATCTCTAATGAAAAACACTGGGGTGTTGTTGAAAACCCAATCGTGAGCACCCCATTCGGTGTGGAACTTGATGGAGAACCCTCTTGGATCTCTTTGAGTATCAGGAGCTCCTAATTCACCACGAACACCACTAAAACGAACAGAGAGTGGAGTTTTATAACCTGGGTTTTGATATGGAAGAGCATAAGTTATATCAGATAATGAATCTGTCAATTCAAAATAACCATGTGCACCACCACCTTTGGCATGAACAACACGTTCTGGAATACGTTCTCTATGGAAATGAGCAAGTGATTCAGTTAAATGATTATCTTGGAGTAACAATGGACCATCTGGACCAGCCAATTGAGCACCATATGGATGGTTTGGATAGAACCAACCATTAGCAGTTGAATAAACTGTTGGAGTTTCTTCCGTAGTTCTTTGAGAAAAGTCTGGAGCAGGCATCTTTATTTCTCAAAAATTGATAATATATTCCAAATCAAATTTCAGTTGTCAACAAAAAGTTAGATTAGTGGTTCTTTTATAGTAAAATTGAGATAGGAGCAATCATAGGAGTGGTATAGCGATGGCCTGACCAATTCCTGCGATTTGATTTGCTGATGGTTAATTATGGGAAACCAAATTTGGGTAACGGTTGCGATGAGACAGGTTGTAATTTTTAGTTTGCTATTATACATAGCGCCAGTTCTGGCCTGCGTTAGTACTTAAAAAAATTAGTAAGAACCAGAGATTTTGACTGGGAGGGGGTTATTCAGCTTATAGAAATTGTGGTCCAAAATAGAAGATAGACTATTTAACCATGACTTTATTAAGGGGAATCCGGGATCTCATTAATTATTGTTGGGCTTGGAGTAAATAAAATGGAGAACTATAGTACTTCTCGAATAATGTTAGTAATTAAGCATGACATTTTTTTGACTCCGTGCTTCAAAATTGAATGATTTAGTATAAGCCACTGTCTCAATTGTAAAATATCGCTCCACAGCTAAATCATTACAAAGCATGGGTACCTCTAGCCAGATCTTCTTTGTAATGATGCGAGTATATCTCGTAATGTAGCAATACGTGAGGTTTGCTATTTAAAGCGCTTTCGGAAAAATTCCGTCGACTGCAGGAATCGCGAAAACGTTCAGTGGATAGTGGTTAAGCAGCCCTGTCTCTTATCAATATCATGTGACTAGTATCGTGACACAAATATCTAATTCAGTCCAAACACAGTAATATCCCTAATTAGGAAATGGTTACGTAGACACCTATGTTTAAACTAATGCAGCAGCTAGTCTTTCCACGCATTTAGTATTTCCAATTTCCAAACCACAGGGCCCAAGAAACAAGAGCCAAGTTAACCAAGAAAACAATAACGACATTGACATTTTTATCTTGGATGCATCAAAAAGAAGATCTTCTTGAGATTTAGGTACTATAGTCCGAGAAAAAATGGAATATTTGATCCATCATTAATACCAAAGCAGGTCCAATTGTGTCACCTAACGTCATTTTTTTTAAGGTTTTTAAAAAACCACCAAGGTGTCTTAAATTTTTTTTTCGAGCGTATGTACGTTGTACATCAACCAACGCTATAACCATCACGGTTGAATTTGTATGAAAAATTTAGGTAAAGGCTCTATGATGGAGGCTGACTCCCTTGAACCCTTTCAATAAGACTAAAGATTCGTTAAGAATTCCTACATCTTTAAAAGAGTTATAGAACCCTTGTTTCAAATTCATTAAAGGGTCCATCAACAAAAAGTTCGATATCAAGTTCATCAAGTTTTCATAAATTCCAAATAAAGTGTCACATTTCCACTCCAGATATAAAAGAAACGATTATAGAGTCCAATATAATTTGCAAATACCTTCATAAGGCATTTAGTTTCACGTTCAAGACAGACACGATCGTACCATAGCTTCACTAGCAGGTCGTATTTCTACAGTTACAACTTGATTCAACTTCCTATTTCCTTTTTTCGAGCAAGATCCATTCTAATTCGATTATCCATTACCTATATATTCAGGAAAAAATCAACTCTTGAGGTTATTGCATATCGTTTTTTTACGGAGTTGTTTTTGTCTCTGACCTGCTGCTTTTCAATTAAAACAGTCAATCAGCGTTCGTCATTAAATAAGCTCCTAACGTTCAAGGTACTTTTTTTGGTTTCATTTCTTTCACGCTACATATAGATTTGGCTGCTTTGCATCAAAGGGTTCCTATTCATCTACTGATTTTTCAATCTTTGAATCATATTTAAAGTACTTACATTCCACGAAGTTTCTTATTCAACTTATAAATTCTCTTTATAAATCAATCAATAGTTCATAATTTCAAATAATGAGTGCCGAACTATTACGTTTACTCATCAGAGAAGATGCTGATGAAGAAACCCCATTTTGTGCTACAGACAATGAATATGATGGAAGGGACAATTTAAGAATCTTGGCTGTTTTCATGATTTTGATTTCTTCCGCTTTAGGTACTTTCTTCCCAATCCTTTCATCAAAATATTCATTCATAAGATTGCCTAACTGGTGTTGGTTCATTGCCAAGTTCTTTGGTTCAGGTGTCATTGTTGCAACTGGTTTCATCCATCTATTGGAACCAGCTGCAGATGCCCTTGGTAATGAATGTCTTGGTGGTACCTTGGCTGATTACCCATGGGCATTTGGTATCTGTTTAATGTCTCTGTTTGTTCTTTTCCTTTCTGAAATCGTCGCTCATCATTATGTTGCTAAAGCTGCTGGTGCAAGTTCAGGATCTCATTCTCATTCACACTTTGGTAATCCAAACAACAAAGAAGATGATGAATCTAGAGATGATGAATATGATCAAGAATCAAAGTCTTCACCAGTTGTTACTACCAAAAAGTCATCAAACATTCCAGGTGCCAACCATTTCTCTCATGATGCTGAACATCAAGATCCAGAAGTTATTGGAACTTTGGCTGCTGATAAAGATCATGAACAATACTTGAATCAAATCCTTTCTGTTTTCGTGTTGGAATTGGGTGTTATCTTCCACTCTGTTTTCATTGGTCTTTCATTAGCTGTCGCAGGTGATGAATTTAATACTTTGTTTATTGTCTTAGTTTTCCACCAAATGTTTGAAGGTCTTGGTTTAGGTACAAGAATTGCAGACACTCCATGGGATAAAACTAGAAGAGCTACTCCTTGGTTATTGGCATTAGCATATTCATTGACAACTCCTATTGCTGTTGCCATTGGTATTGGTGTAAGACACTCTTTCAAACCAGAAAGTAGAACTGCTTTAATTGCCAATGGTTGTTTCGATGCTATCTCTGCTGGTATTTTGATCTACACCGGTATTGTCGAATTGATGGCACATGAATTCTTATACTCTAACCAATTCAAAGGTGAAAAGGGCTTACAAAAAATGTTGTTGGCATATTTCGTTATGTGCTGGGGTGCTGGTTTAATGGCCTTGTTAGGTAAATGGGCCTAACCTGTTAACTTACCTTTACTCAACAGCATTTCTTTTCATATATCTCCTATCACACCTACTCATTATTACTCATTCTGACTCCATATTTACATAAATTTCATTCACACAATTTGTCTGATTTAATGCCATAATTAATTTTGATTTCTAAATTCTTTTCTACTGTAGTTCTTTGGTCTCGGAGTCTATTACACTGGTAAATACATGCTGCCCAACACAATTCCGCGAACTCGTTTATTTTCGCGTGTCATAAAAAGAAGTTACTATACACAAATTACTCAAACAGTTATTATGGTTACACAAAAATAACAATTAAACACAAACTCCAAAGGAACCGAGCAAAGAGATGACGACGTCTTCTCAATTTGCCTCGGTATCAATTACGAGCTCAAAGAACTTTAGTTGGGTGTTCTTTACAGATTGGTTCCTTGCATACTTTTTGGCAATAGGTATCATCTTTTACTTCAATAGGTTTGTTGGTATTTTCATTTCATATCTACTGAGAGTGCTGCTATGGAAAACAAAGAAGATTAAAGTAGATGTTCAGGCCATCAAATTCTCGTTCCTTGGCGGGAGACTTTTCTTTAAGAATCTCACCATGATTGACAGAGATCAAACAATTTGTATGTCACAAGGAAGCCTAACATGGAGATATTGGATACCCAATGTAAGGCGAACTGAACTGAGTGCTCAATCAGGTGCATTAAGTGGGAATATAGAACTAAATTCCAAGCTTCCCTGCAGAATCATCCTTGAAGTAGACGGTTTGGAAGCGTTCATTTACAATCGAACAGTGTCATATGACAACATAATGGAGACTCTCTCGGGTAATAAGAGCAACCAACAAGAAGGTGATGGTGACAAGGAAATTTATGATGTGTTTTCGAAATCTGCTAGTGAAGACACTATAAAAGCAAATGAAGCGGAGGCTACAAAACCAAGTTCCATTCTCGGTAAAATATTACCCATTAGCATTAAAGTAAATAAAGGATCAATTGTTGCTGGGAACAAAGGTACACAAGCAATACTGGTGTTATCATATGCTTCAGCCGATGGAATTCTTGACCTACAAAAGGCAGATAGTCGATTTGATGAATCTCGTCATTCATTCCAAGTTAAATTTGAAAGATTACAAATTGCTTTGAAGCCAAATATTTCTTACGAGGGTGATAAAGAAGAAATTTTTTACAAGTCCAAGCCAAGTAGTAAAAAGTATGCAAATAGATGGATGCTCTACAGATCGTTAGTGAACATTTGGAAGCTAGTAAGTAGAAGGAAATCAAAAGGCGATCAAGATGCAGAATGGAGAGGTCTTGCACAATATCTCGACGCAGATTCAGAGTCAGTGGCTAATGTCACTGCCAGGGAGCATGAATATGGAAAGTATACGAATATTCTTGATGCTGATTTTGTTAATTATCAATACTACTATGATATACCCGGGCCAGTAGTGGATGATGCACCAGTGACAAATCCACTAGACGGATTAGATGTTGGAAACGGAGGTTCAGCACCTAGATTTGGTATGAACATACAATTATTCAATTCCACAATTTTCTATGGCCCCTGGGCTGAGCGTCAAAGACACTCACTGCATCAAATGCTATTCCCTACACTCTGCAGAGATGGTGTCCCGCAAACAAAAATAAAACCAGGCAAAAATAGAATTTATACACAGTACAGATTATTTGTTGAGATTATGGATGAAGCGATTATCAGAATTCCAATTCGTGAGTTTAGCAAAAATGAAGAATTTGCAGAATCGATTAAGGATACTCCAGATACTAAAAGACCATTTGGATGGATTGAGCTGAAGATGGATAAAGGGTCTACAGTATCCACAAAAGTCGGCCTTGTCGCATCTAACAGTGGTTATGGCAATAGAATGAATGTTTCTCTTAAGAATTTGGAAGTCAGATCAAGCGTTAATCATGATATCTTGTTGAGGTCTAAGGAACATATAATTGATGCAGATATTGGGTACCCGCTCAAATGGAATGGTCATACGATCTGGACCTTTTTAAACGAAGCCAAGGATGTTGAAACGTTCTTTTTAAGGGAACATGTGACTCTATTATCAGATATGTTCACAGATTTTGCTTCAGGTCCTGCAACACCTTATGACTTGTTTCGGCCTTTCACATATGCAATTGACCTAAAAGTTTCTAAGTATGCAATTTATATGAATGTCAACGATGCTAATATCATCAATAATCCTTTGGATTTTAATGACAACTGCTATTTATCTTTCCAAGGCGACTCTCTTGATATAAACCTTCATATCCCGCTTGACGCTGTTTTGAGAAAAATGAATACCATTTCATTTAACTTGAGCACCCCGCAACTTTCGATGTTGTTGGATACACCACCATGGCATACTTTGAATAATTTTTTGAAGAATAAGGAAGTCGGAAGATCCCAGGAATTTAGAGTGGACGGTTCATACACATATCATTCAGAGGTGGGTTTAGATCTTGTTGATACAATAATTATTGGTTGTAAAGGGAAACTTATGGTTTTGGAATGCTATGGATTTGTGGTGAAATACATCCTCAGTATCAAGGAAAACTATTTCGGTGATTTTACTAGGTTCAAGACTCTTGAAGAGTACACACAGCTTTTCAACCAAGAGAATGATCAAAGTACAGTTGATATGAAATCTGTTGATAGTGATGCGACAAACAAGAAGAAAATATTCAGAAGAACAGAGAACGAGAAGGATGTTCATTTTTCGTTTGATGTTGAAGATGGGTGCCTGGTTCTGCCATCCAATATATACAGCTGCGACTCGAATATGTCACTATTTTTCAGTGCTCTTGATATAGATTTAAGGTTTACCAACTATTATATGGATTTTGAGGCAGATATCACCCCAGTTAAAGGTGTATATGTCGATGAATGCGATCCATATTCGGTTTTGGATATAAGGGGATATGAGACCTTAGCTAAACATGACCTGTTTGTTAATGGGCTCGCGATCCACGGCCACAGAATGTTTGGGCTACCACCTGATGAACTGAAGTACTTCTGTAAATGGGATTTGTCACCAGGTGAAGTAAGTTTTTCTGGGTCGGCTGAAGCTCTCCAAGGTTTATTGTCATCACTAATCAAGCTTGGGTTTGGTTACAAGAACTTAGAAAATAATCTGCTGTTTGATGAGCCAGAAATTCATGATGTTACCTCAGTTTCACTGGTGCTACCAAAGCTGAGCCTAAAGCTTGAAGATGGAGATATCGATTCTGCAATTGTTTTAGAGCTGTCGAAGATCAGCTTTATGTTCATTGACGTTCCAAATTCAAGGTACACAGCGAAAATTTCTGCGATCATAGAAAATATACTTTTGAATGTTCAAGAGAAGGCATCCAAAAAAATACAGTTTGAAGCTCAAACATCACTCAAATTCAATAATTTTGTTCAAAGCAGAAATTTTGCTAGTGAAAGAGCAAAGCAAGAGAGACATTTGTTACAACACGATGGACCTTTCCATCGGGCTCCATTCTTTCTGGCTGAAAATCACAGAAATTCAGAGTACAATGGTCTATATGGGTCTATAAACCCTACCTTTTCATTACCAGATGCTGCCCCACCATTAACCTCTGATACAGTAGATATGATTTTTGAGGATATTGGTCTGGAAACTGATCCCACGATGAATGAAAGTATAGATGAGTTATCCTTGGAGACTAATGACAGCAAGCTGGACTTTTTTCAAGATTTCAACTCAGACTTCCTTCCGTCTTCTGAAGCAAAGCCATCAAGAAATCCAAGAATAAAAGATTACTACCGCACTGTCGCAGGCTCATCAATGAGTGCCACTGGGAGATATAGAGATAAAGATTTTCTTCCAGAGTACCTTCCGGATCCAAACTATGAATATGACAACTTTGTCCTCAATTTTGGTGATATTGACATAACATCTTCACGACGTTCAACTATTGTATTTCTGGCGTTCCTTGAAAAGTTTTTGACTAGATCTATGACATCTGTCCTAGATGATCTTCACATTGCTGTTTTGAAGAAACTGTTTTTACTGCGAAATCTGGAAGCTGGTGTCAAAAACATTAGATTTGTCACACCACATGTCAACTTCAAGTTCGGTGATTTTCTATGGGACCCCCAGTCAGAGCCTTCAAGTAATATTGATTACATGGGCCTTCAGCTAAATGCCACATCACTGGTATGTTCGCTTGTTGATACCATTCAAAAAACAGAAGAAACGGTTATTGCACTTCATGTTGAGTCCATAATTTTTGGTATTTATCAATGGGGAACTCCAAACAATGGAGCCCTCAAATTGACACTCGAAGACTTTGAGTTTTGGTCGAATAAATCCCAAAAGAAGATTGAATCGGTGACACTGCGAAAGTTCAACCTTGATGTGGATGCAGATCAAACAAGCTGGTTGAAGTCGCACATTGAGCTTTCTGTTAAAGCTCTCTTAAAGCTTGTAAACGAGTTCTCAAGAATCAAAAAGAATGTCAAAGCTTCTGAGATTGAATTATTATATCAAATAACTTTAGCTAGTACAATATACCGTGTTGAACATGATCCAGCAGTTATCACAAGGCCTGCTTATATTATCAGACTTTCGAGACAACACATAAGGGCAAATGATAGTTGGAAAGTGATCACTAGGCTCAGACATATCTTTGAGCACTTGCCAATTGATTGGATAAGAAAACAACAGGAATTGTTCCTAAACAAGAGCTTTAAAGCTCCCGAAACTGCAATGAATGATGTTGTTGGCGTATTTTCGAGTTGGAGAAGTTGGGAATTTGATGATATTGATCACAGTTATATATTTCGCTACGTTTTTTCAAAGAAGTTAGAAAAACCCCAGATTGATACCGTGTTTGAGTGTTCTGTTGAAGGTATAAACTTGAGGTTAGTTTCTGAAAATGGGGAGGAAAACTTTTTAGCTATGGATCTCTTGGAAATTTCTGGAACTAAGTCTTATGTCCAAGCACTGGACGCCTCTGCCAATGATAAATCTTTATCAGTGAGCGTCAAATTATCTTCTATTAAAGGGAAGGTCAGCCCTCTTCTTGAATGCATAAAAGTGTTTACCGAAATTGACTTAGGTACTAGGAAGGAGATCAGCCGTTCCAAAGTTGCTAGTGTGGCCGGGAATTTCAAGAATATTGCACAGTTAGTATTGGTCATAGAAGAATATAATATCGAGATACTCTGCTTCAAAGTTGGTGCTGCCATTTCTGGCTCTGGAGTTGCTGTTACTACGTTGAAAAGCGTAGAAAATGGTTCCCAAAATTTCACCTCTTCTTTTGGCTCAAAACACTTTATTTTCAATCTCATCTCGGAACGCCAACCAAGTGTTATTTATAAAGTTTCAAAATTCGGATTCAACGCTTCCTATGTCGATGGTTTGAAAAATGGACACAAAGTATTAGACATTTATGCAAGTTCGGCCAAATTAGTACTAGGGCAAAATTCAGATCATTACGCTCAAATGCTACGAAACTTCAAAGAAGATGCTGAGGAAATACAGAACTTGTTTAAGTTAAAGAAAAATACGGCAAGTGATTCAGCTGTATCTGGAAGTCCATACGAATCAATGCTAAGATCTTTATCAGCAACCGTGAGGTTTAATGTGAAGCATCTAGCCTGGAAAATTTCTGTCCTTGATCCTTTCTCCATGATTGGTGCAATTGATAATCATAGCCTAGACATTTCTCTCCATGGATCAAAATTCACCGCTTGTTCTGACATTTCTAGTCTCCTTTCCATCGTCAAAGTCCAAAATAGGGAAATTCTAAAGCTTAACCTAAAGAACTTGAACATGATTTCAAGATATTTGATGAAATTTTCAGAGAAGGCGGATTCAGATTTAGTGGAATGTTTCGTTACTTCAGGTAGCACAGTAATTTTGGTTTCAGACATCCTGAGTCACCTAAAGCAAAATATTAAAGCAGTGGAAGAAGCACAACTGTCCATCCGCAAACTTGAAAATGCTGTGGGAGCTTTAAAAGGTGACCGTTCAGCAGATAAGGGAACACTTCATCAGATGCAGGAAGGGAAACCACAGGTTTTGAAAAACATATCATTCAATTCAAACTCCTTTTCCATTGTTGTGGAGGTTCAAAAATCCACATTTGGTGCAGATCTTAGTGGTATCACTGGCTCATATCGCGATTTTGAGCTACTTAATGATATGCCTTCCAAAGTAAAGCCTTTTGGTGACTTCCAAGTTGAAAGCACTAAACTCTTGGTGAAGGACAGGATGATTTTACCACACCTATCAACCGTTTTTGATATGCACTTCAACTTGAAAGTTTTCAACTCCACTCAAGACGGAGAGACTCTTCAAACTTTGCAAGTTGAATCAAATCACTGTCGCTTGATGTTGCATCCTAAAACTATTGTCAAACTAATGGAATTCGCCAGCGATACCGGTCATATCATTCAATCTTTTAGTACCTTGGTACCAAAATCGACCAGTGATTCACTGCCACGAGCATCTTCTGAATTTTTCATTCCATTCCATTCAATTCATATGCTGTTTTATAACGTTTGTTTAGGATTTATGTTTGAAGAACCCTCTGAAGACTTTGCTGGTCTTATCACTGGATGCGAGAAAGTCTTTGTCATATCTGAGGGAAATATTGGGAAGCTCTCGTTAATTCATGCGTATGTTTCAATTGCTAATGGCAGAGGCTCTTCTGATTATTTCAGCTCAACTAATGAGCTAACTAGTCCAAACAGAGCATTTTTGCCAAATATGCAGGTGATGTACGCCACTAAAAAGGTTAACAACAAAAAAGAGATAAAATTACGTGTGACTGGTGAAGAGTTAGATGTTAAATTTGTTTCATCTTCAATTGTTCTTCTGGAGCATACCCTGAAATCAGTTGGAACAATTGATTCTCTGAAAAAGTCTATTAGAATGTATCCGAAGGTTCCAGCGACAACAGCTGTATCTCAAGAGAGTTACAAACTCCCATCTGATGTGACGTCAATTACATGTGTCATGAATTTTGCTGGTGGTATCGTCAAACTATATCGATCCGACGATTTTGAACTTCTTGAGGATATTTATTCTCCATCATTTGAACTAAGAACACCTGCTGTCAAAATTGCAGCCGAATATTCAAAAACATCTGGCCTCAAAGATCATCATGTCAACTTTGAGGTCTTCACTTCTTCTTCGAGTAACAAATTATACTCGACTTGTGTGCCAGTAATGTTCGATATATGGCGATCCATGAAAAGTCTTGGTGGCTCTACTCAAATGCCATCTCATCATATCAAGAAAGATGAAACAAGTTCCATGATTAAAGAGACTGATTTTGTGAAGGTGTTGACTAATTTCCACGTGAATCTTGCAATTCATGTGGACAGACAAGAACTGAGCTTGAGTTGCGAGCCCTCAGCCAAGGTACAGGCAGTCGTTGCAATTGAAAGCATTGACATCACATTAGGCACCAATGATGAAGATGACACGCAACCCCTATCTGGTGTGTTTAATATGGGTAAAGTTGGTGCTTCGTTACAGCACAGTTACTCGAGAGAAATTAGTGGCTCTGTTGAAGTTGATCAATTGCTAGCAACATTTTTGCTGGCTGGTCCTGATAATATTAAAGTGTACGCAGCAGGGAAAATTGACAATGTGTTCACGTATATTAACTTAAAGCAACTCCAGGACCTCGATTTGTTCAAAGACCTGTGGTTTCCAGACTTTGTGTATGAACAATCAGGTTCATCAAGGAGTAGTGTGAAATCTCTTGCCACCTTTGGAGAAAGTATCCACGATGAAAACTTAGTTGTCAGATTTCAAAAGGTTTCGTCAAGTAGTGCAGTTCCATGGAATTTTGATTTTTTGATTTTGAACGTTAGTTCTGAGATTGACTTAGGCCAATCTTTAGGGGTTCTTACACTTGAACTTGATAGATTTTGGGCTGCCTCTAGAAAGAAGACAAACTGGGAGCAAAACATGGCCCTAGGGTTTGATACAATATCTCTGAAGTCTGAAGGTAGACTAAGTGGTCACTTGTCGGTGAAAGATATAAGACTACATTCAGTTATTCAGTGGTCTTTAGTTGGAGAGTCCCTTGATATTCCTTTAGTGTTGCTCTCCTTTGGTTTCCAATGCATTGAAGCGAAGGCTTCATTTGACTACAATGTGTTTTTGGTCGCAAGAGTGCTGAATTCCTACATTACTGTTTATAACCAAGTTGATAAGGAGAAGATTTTACAAGATAAGCTTGTTGCTAGTACAATGTGTCAGTCCATTGAGGTCTTTACTACCGCTTTGGCAGCGTCCAATATTTTGGATATTTACAATACTATTTCTCGGATACGTCAAGATAACAAAAGGTCATACAAGGAGGATTTAAAGACTTCGACAAAGGACTCAGATGATCAGAAAAAGACTTTGGATATTATGAACGTGATAGCGACTTTGCGAACCGAACTGGAAGTTAACTTCGGGAAGCTATTGATTCAAATCTATCCCGGATCCTTATTGGATTCACAGGTTCTCGTGATTGATGTCGGTGGGCTAATTGCACATTTTGAACAAAAGACTGTTGCTGATGAAATCGCCACTGATCTTCACTTAAATTTAAGAGATACTTCGGTTGCGTTGTCTAGCTTCAAAAAACAGATGCCTGAGGAAATGCTAGCTGAAATGAGCGTTGATCAGTACATTTCTCACTCAGTTAACGCAAGAGGTGGTGTTATTTTTGTGTTCCCATCTCTAGAAAGTGCAATGCAAACTTGGCAGGTACCAAAGCATAATGTCATCAAGTACAAATTTAAAAGTGAGTTTGGCGGGAAAGTTGATGTGCGCTGGAATTTAGGTTCTGTTACTTTTATAGGCGAAATGTGGTCTACGCATGCACGTGCCTTTTCATCTCGTTTACAGAAGGACCCTGGTTTTGACAAGGAAAAATCTACTGCTTCTTCACTTTATAATGATGTCAATATTGAGGAGAAGTTAAAGGATGTTGAATTGGAGGGAAAATATACTTATATTGCAGTTGAGACCCCAGTCATTGGGGCACCACAGCTTCGTGATCTTGGTGATGCAACACCCCCATTAGAATGGTTTGGGTTACATAGACAGAGGTTTCCTGGTATAACTCACCAGTTTGTAATAATTGGATTACAACAGCTTGTTCACGAAGTGGAACAGCAATACGGAAGAGTTTTGGGTAAAGCATAAACAGTTCATGCTAATTTGATAGACTACTTCTATTTTTACATACTTTTTTTACTATTGTTTTATTTTATTTTTTTCATTTAATGTGGTTTTGGGGGTTATAAGGTTAGTACTAAAAAAGGTTTCGTTAATTACATCAATCTATATAATTAGGTCATTAATACTATTATAGCTATAAATAATATGTTATTATACGTTATAATTCTGATAGTAGGACCAAAAGTATCAGTGTATATGCGCGAAGTCTATTCATCTATTAAGTCTGTATTTTGCACCCACTAATTCTAGCTTTCCTTCTTGAACACATTTGTCTAGGTATGTTTCAAGTTCATGGATTTGCGAGCTGTATTGTTTTTCTTTTGGAAGAGCCATATTCAAAAATGAATGTATTTTAGCAGATTCTAAAGCACCTAAATTCGTCAACATACCTTCAATAAAAGGCCAAATTGAATGAGATTTTTCTGGTACTTTCTCTGTAGTTGTCAAATTATTATCATATGAAGGTTGAGTATTCTCTTGCTCCTCTAAAACGACATACGAGTCTTCCACTTTTTTGATCACGCCGTTATTAATCCAGAAATTTAAACAACTTTTTGTAAGTGTTTCATCCATCTGTAGCGTTTTGCTTATTTGCTCAAGCTTCAATGAAGAAACACCATCAAAAGCATAAATAACAGAAGCCTTATCAGGAGTGACATCAAGCTCTATGGTTCTATCTTTGAATTCTAGCTCTACCGTTACAACCCCAGCATTGATCCAACTTACTTTTCTTCCTTTCTTTAATTTGGCAAACTCTTTCTGGTAAAGCTCTATCTGATGAGAAATCGGTTCTGGTAAGAAAAATTCATCATCTGGAACTTCTGGCCAATACATATAAGATAGAATTAGGAATTGTAAAGATTTTTCAATGTCTTCATTAGAGTTGTGGATCTTATCGTTTGATATCTTACTCTCGGAAATATCTCTAACCATGACATCAATGTTATGGAATTCACCATCTCCAAATTTGGTCTTGAGCAAATGAAGTTTGAGTATTATGGCCGATATATCATATGTTTTCAGCGACAATAGTGATTTGGCAAACACTTCTGCAAACTCAGAAACAAAAACGCTTTTAGTGTCAAAGATGGAGATTAATGATTCAATAATATCTTGTTTTTTAAAATCAGGAAGTGCATCAATAGGGTCAGGATACCAATTCAAAGATAAATCATCAATAGGCTTCTCAGTTGTCATTGTCAATTCTTCAGATAACTTGGATAATTCATTGTATTCGTCTGGGTTCAATAGGGCATTTACAATACTTGGAATTGTATCTTCTCTTTCTTTTAAATATTTTCTAATAGGTCTCGATGCATTATCTAATAAAACTCCTCTAGGATCAATGATCAAAAATGACCTTATGGTTGAAGTATAGCACAAAATAATATCATTTGTGTTGGCCCCAGCATGTAGTAGTCTTTTATTGCAAGCCTTAGTGAATGCGTTCACTAACTGAATTCTTTGCGCTGGTGTAATACACTGTCGTAGATCTTGAAGGGCACATATTGAGCGTGGATATTCGATTACAATGTCAAATATCTCTTCTGTTCTCAAATTTGAAAGTTCCCTCCTACTCAATTCGTTATCATCAATTTGATCCATGAAGCTTTGATCCCATACACCTGCAAATGAGCGAATTCGATTTATTATACCGTTTTCGTATTCCAAATTTTCAAAATCATATGTGTCAATGTGGATGGCTTCCAAGAATCCTTTCTGTGGCAAAGCTTCTTTCTGAACTTTAGTCCTTAGGAGTGAATCTAAAGTGCGCTCCAAGAGGTTCAGATCGAATTCTTCTAGGTTCAAATAAAGTGTAGGGAACATGAAATATATTCTTGTCTTTTCAAGCTGAGAAGGGTTTTGGAATGCAAGCGAAAGAATTTGTGATCTCATTTGCTCTAGGTACAGGTGAAGAACAGCTGACATGCCATATGAGTTTGTGATGTTCTTTAATGCTGCTTTCTCTCTCTGGGAAGGTTCCTTGTGGCCATGATTGAGCAACCAATTTGTGGCAATCTCCGTGTCATGATCTATGGGTGGTTCTGGAACGGTAAAGACCTTTGAGAAGTGATTCTTGGTGAGCATCATCTCGTAAAGCGCTGAAACGAGTCTGATTTGTAGTGTTGATGTTTCTGGTTAAGAACGAAATCAAAACAAAAAAGTCGCTTCACGAAAAGTACAGAAAAAATCCACAATGGGCATCTGGAACTTCTTCACCTTGAACAACGGTTCTTCACCAAATTGGCACCAAAGAGGGCTCAGAGAAGCGTATCAATTAGCATCCTGTTGAAGCCATCATGTCGAAAAACGTGAGTTCTTTTGTTGGTCTTTCCCATGAAGCCAGAACTAACACCATTTGACAGCAAAAAAGACAGTTGAGAGATCAGTTCATAGACTTCACACACACCACTTCAGCTATAGCTGACCAGTTTCTAAGATCATCCAACTACGATCTCGAACTTGCAATCAACGAGTTTCTGTCTTACCAGGCGTCACCAAGTCGCAGAGATAACAAGAAACTGACCGCCATCTTTGATCAGTACAAAGAGCCTGATTCTGACATAATAGGTATAGATGGGACTATCAAATATATAGAGGACTTGGGGTACGAGCCAGAAGACAAGGTTGCATTAGCATTAGCAGAGTTCTTGGAGTCGCCTTCTGCAGGTGTCTTTAAAAGAACTAGCTTCATCTTGAAGTGGCAGTCTACTCAGTATGTATTGATACTCGTATTTGATTTATCCAATACTGACAGTTTTTTTTATAGTGCTGAATCCCTAAAGGACATGCAAAAGTATGTGAATTATCTAGAGCGCCAACTTGATACAAACGTGGATTATCTCAAGAGGGTTTACGAGTTCACATTCAAATTTTCTCTTGAGGAAGGACAAAGAACACTACGTATGTTATCTCCATCATTTATCTCCAATTGGCCCGTTACTGATATTTCAAATAGCTCTTGAGACTGCAATCGACTATTGGACATTACTATTGGGTCCGATATATGGGGATAAGATTGAGAAATGGATTAGCTTTTTAAATGAAGAATGGAATAAAGCCATCAGTAAAGACACATGGAACATGTTTTTCATTTTCCTACAGGATTACGAGAAGGATCCAGCGCTGAAGAACTACGACGAGACAGCAGCATGGCCTAGTATCATTGACGACTTTGTCGAGTACATAAAAAACGGAGCGTCTGTCTAACTCTGAATAAATCCAAAAGCCGTCTTTTAAGCGTATGTAGCTATACCTTCGCGACTCCGTTCTGCAATTTTCGAGAGCCGGGTCACATTTCAGTCGTGTCTCAACCACAATTTTTGAACAATTCGCGAGCTGAGAATAAAAGTCATAAACTCATTGATGCCAACTAAATACTTGCAACTAGAAAACAATCAAATCATTGAAATCTCATCAAAAGAGAGCTTGATTTTGGTTATTCATACTGGTTTCAGGTTTCAGGTCATATATCCCGGTCGCTTTATAAAGGTATTCCTCGTCAATTCAGTATTAAAACTACTATCCCAAACTTGTCGGAAGTAAACACTGGTACCACTACACAAAGATGAATCAACAACCAAATCAACAAGGTCAGCCAGGGCAGACTCAGAATAGAACTTTGACTTTCCAGCCTGGCCAAATTCAGCAGTTGGCTAAGCAATGCAACTACGAGTTCACTGAAGCGAAGAAGCTAGGTTTGGATACTCCAGCAGGTCAAGATCATTTGAAAAGAGCTCAACGTATTAAACAAGTATTGGTTCAATATCAACAGCAACAACAGCAGAGGCAGAATAGCCAACAAGGTCAGTCACCTCAAGTTGCTTCTCAATCTCAACCTCAAGCTCAACTTCAACAATCTCAGGCTCAGACACAACAACCTCAGATTCAAACTCAAGCTATTCAGTCACCTCAGGTTTCTCAACAATCACCTCAAATCGCTCAAAATCAGGCTATTAACCAAAGAAGTTTCAGTCAGCAATCTCCAGCTACTCAACAGCAAGGAATTCCTCAGCAAACTAGTGGTTTGAATTCTGCCGGTGCTACTGCTTCTCCAAGTCCAATGGCTCAAAATGTTGGTGCCCAAAATGTTCAGAGTGCTGGAACACCAAACCCACAATCTGGTCAAAGAAATCCACTTCAACAACTTCAACAGATTAGATTGCTGCTGAATGAGTTCCAAAAAAACCTGAAAGCTATTGATGAGGCTAAGAAGAACGCTTTATTACCTCAAGAAACTTTGAATAAACTGCTGCAAAAGGAACAAGTCTTAAAGGAACGTTATAATAGTTATAAGCAGGTTGCAATTAATATCTCACAACAAATACAACAACAACAGCAACAACAACAAGGACAACAATCTCAGCAACAACAACAATCAGGGCAACAACAAAACTTTCAACAACAGTCGAGATCTCAAAGCGCTTCACAACCTCTACCTGATTCTACAGCTGCCCAAATCCAAAGTCCTTCGCTAATGCAAAATATTATCTCGGGTCAACAACAAGCACAACAAGGTATCAATGCAAATTTGCAAAGAAACACATCAACTGCTCTTCCTCAAACTCAGGGCCAACCAGTGACAAACCAGAACAACAACAATAATTTCCAATTTCAACAACATCAGTCACCACAAATTTCACAACAACAAATTCCACAACAGCAGTCCCAAACCCTTAACCAATTGCAAAATCAACAACAAAGACAAACACAACCACAACCACAACAGATTCAACAACAACAGGTCCAACAACAGCAACTACCGAAGCAACTTCCTCAACAAGCTAATGCAGGTTTGCAGCAAAATCAACCACAACAACTTCAACAAGGGCAACAAGCAAGAAGTAACCTCCAGTCCCGTACTGGTACTCCACAACCTCAAGCTGGTTCTGTGACTGGTCGTTCAGCCTCACCAAATACCCCTGTTACTAATGTTAATGCTGCTGCTAAACCAAATGGTACAAACAGAAACATTATAAATCCAGCGCAAGCTGCGAACGTTTTCAAGAGTTCTGTTCCATCTATTGCTATTCCTCAAGCTATAAATGTGAAACCACCAACAGCTGTGTCAATTAACCAAAATCGTCCAAGTTTAACTGGTGGTAATGGTATCTCTGCTCCAGCTTTGACAACACCAGCCCTGATGAAACTACCACCATATGAGATGCAAAGTGATAGAGTTCTGTCTAAGCGTAAACTCAGTGAATTGGTGAAGACTGTGGGAGCTGATGAAGGTGATGGTGAAACTACAATTGATGGTGATGTTGAGGAATTATTATTAGATCTTGCGGATGAGTTTGTTACTAATGTCACAAGCTTCGCGTGCCGTTTGGCTAAGCACAGAAAATCCGATAACTTGGACGTCAAGGATATTCAATTACATTTAGAAAAAAATTGGAATATTCGTATTCCTGGTTATTCTTCAGATGAGATCAGAAGTGTCAGAAAATGGGTACCAAGCGCTGCTCATAATCAAAGAATCCAAGGTATTGGTATTTCCAAATCTGTTGAACAGAACAAATGATACACTACTTTGGAACTAGTTTATTTATCCTTCGATCTTGTTTTAATGTATAAATAATGAATAAATATTATAGTGTACTTTTTTTTTTCAACTATGATCTAGTATATTTTTGTTCCGGCCAACATACATTATGTAATCTCATCTCATAAAAAAAAATTTTAGATGTCAAACTACAATAATAATACATTAAGCTGATACTTACGTTCTACTTATTGCTATCTTTGTTGAGTTTGTTGAAGAATGGTTAAGTCATATCAGCGTTATGAACAGCAACGTGCATTCGGTGTGATTTCCTCGAAGTCCAACATCATATGGATTCCACCATCAAACAAAACTGGTGCAGGACAAGCTATAACTTCAGGTCTTGAAGAGATTTTAATTTGGGATATCAAAACTGGTGAACTTGTGAAGAAGCTCAGAGATGGATTGCCACCTGGTGCATCAGACTCTAAGTTGACTAAGCCATCAGAAATTACATTTGTTGAGTTACACCAAGATACAAACCTTTTAGCAGTTGGATATGAAGATGGATCAATAAAGATTTGGGATTTAATTTCCGGAACAGTTTTGATCAATTTCCAAGGTCACAAATCAGCTGTTACAATTTTAAGATTTGACAATGAAGGTACTAGATTGATTTCTGGTTCCAAGGATTCAAATATCATCTTTTGGGATCTGGTTGGGGAAACCGGGCTCTTCAAATTACGCAGTCATAAAGATCAAATAACTGGACTCTGGTTCAACGAAGAATGGCTCATAAGTACATCTAAAGATGGTCTCATTAAGGTTTGGGATCTTAAAAGTCAACAATGTATAGAAACTCATGTCGCACATACAGGTGAATGTTGGGGACTTGGATTGATAGATGATTTATTAGTTACTACTGGTGCTGAAAATCAAGTCAAAGTTTGGAAATTGGATCTTACAGAAGAAGAAACAAAATTAACTGAGCGTGGTGTTTTTGAAAAGCAAAGTAAATCAAGGGGTTTAGAAGTTTCATTTGCCAAGGTTGGCTCCAACAAGTTTTTCTATGTTCAAAATGCAGATAAAACAATTGAATTCTTCAGAATAAGAACAGAAGAAGAGATTTCAAAAGCTACCAAAAAGAGAGAAAAAAGATTAAAAGAAAAGGGATATGACGAACTGGAAATTGAGAATGCTATTAAAGAATCAGAAGTTAATATGTTAGTGCAACCATTCACAACATTAAGATCAATCTACAAAATTAAGAGCGCTACTTGGGCATTAACCAACAGTTCAAAGCTAGAAGTACTAATATCTTCGTCAAACAACACTATAGAGTACTACACAATTGCATATACAAACAAAGAAGTCACTGCACCTGTTAAATCTTTCACAGTTGAATTACAAGGTCATAGAACAGATATCAGAGCAATGGATATCAGTGACAATAATAAACTACTTGCTACCGCATCGAATGGGTTACTTAAAATCTGGAACACAATGACTGCAAATTGTATCAGAACATTCGAAAGTGGGTATGCATTGTGTACAAAATTTTTGCCTGGTGGTTCTTTGATTGTGGTGGGTACAAGAGCTGGTGAAATCGAATTATACGATTTAGCCACTTCTACATTATTAGAAACCGTTCAAGCACATGAAGGAGCTATTTGGTCATTAGACTTAACACCTGATGGTAAGTCCTTAGTTACTGGTTCTGCTGACAAAAATATTAAGTTTTGGAATTTCAAAATTGAACAAGAACTTATTCCAGGTTCTGACAGAATGGCTGCTAAAATGAAGATTTTCCACAACAAAACTTTGGAACTTAATGATGATATTTTGTCATTAAAGATTTCACCAGACACCAAATACTTGGCTGTTTCTCTCTTAGATAATACAGTCAAGGTGTTTTTCTTTGATACCTTAAAATTCTATTTGAGTTTATACGGCCACAAATTACCTGTTCTATCTATTGATATTTCAGATGATTCTAAACTTATCATCACTTCTTCTGCCGATAAAAACATTAAAATCTGGGGTTTAGATTTTGGTGATTGTCATAAATCTATTTTTGGGCATCAAGACTCCATTATGAGTGTGAAATTCCTGCCTGATTCACACAACTTTTTCAGTGGTGGTAAAGATGGTTTATTGAAATACTGGGATGGTGATAAATTCGAGTGTATTCAAAAATTGAGCGCACATCAATCAGAGATCTGGAGTATTGCAATCTCAACTGATGGGTCATTTGTCGTCTCTACAGCACATGATCATAGTATAAGAATTTGGGAAGAGACAGATGATCAAGTTTTCATCGAGGAAGAAAAGGAGAAAGAAATGGATGAATTGTATGAAAATACTTTGTTAGCATCATTAGAGGGTGAAGATGAGACGAAAAAGGACGATGATGAAGATGATGAAGAAAAAGATGAGGCAACAGGTGTCAATCAGCAGACACTAGAAACATTGAAAGCTGGTGAAAAGCTTTTAGAAGCTCTTGAAATTGGATATAAAGATATTGAAGAAGAAGAAGAATATCAAACTGCATACAAAAAATGGTTGAAAACTAAGACTGGCGAACAACCAACTAAACCAACAAAGGATTCATTGTTGCAGGCTCTTGGAAAATCAGGATCTGAATATATACTTGAGACTTTGTTGAAAATTAGACCATCACAACTTGAAGATGCCTTATTGGTTCTCCCTTTTTCATTTGTTCTGAAATTTTTCAAAGTTATAGAGAAATGGACCAAAACAACAAGTATACTGAGACAACACTTGGCCATAATTTGCAGAGTGTTGCTTTTCTTGATAAAATCAAATCTTCATGAATTGAATAGCTTGAAAGATGAAGGTATCAAGAAACAGATTACAAATGTCAGATCTTTCTTGAGATCAGAGTTAAAACAAAACACAAATGAATTAGGTTTCAATATTCAAGGTTTGAAATTCTTGCAAACCCAATGGAACTTGACTCACAACATGGAGTTCATTGATGAATATGAGAACAGAGCGCAAGTCGACAAGCAATCCAAGAAAAGAGTTTACCAAACTCTACAATGAAGCAGAGACGTTTCTATTTAGAAGTCAGTAAAAATAAATTAGCATAGTAATCAAAAATAATAGACTGTAAGCATACTACAACGATTTCTTTTCTTTAAACCAAAATCTCTGATGTAAATTATAGTATTTATGTAGAAGTGAATCTATGAAGCTGGGTTGACCTTAAAGCCCCCTCAATCATCGCGATCTAGTAAATCACGATTCTGTAGTGTGATACTTCTTGTCATATTATTGACTTTGTAGATACCAACCAACTGTTGTGCTAGTTCAAACATATTGTTTCTGAGTGAAATGACAATAAACTGGGCATTCTTCGTACGTTCTTTTATATAGTTTGCAACAATGGAAACATTTCTGAAATCTAAAGCAGCATCAATTTCATCCATCACATATAACGGAGTTGGTTTGTAACGATGCAAGGCAAAAACTAAAGCCAATGAACTTAAAGTCTTTTCACCACCTGATAAATTAGAGATATTTTTCCAACTTTTTTTAGGTGGCATAACACTGAATAAGATCCCTTCTGAAAATGGATCCAAACTATCAACCAATTCCAATTCTGCATTACCACCCATTGTAATCATTTGATACATTTCTTTTAAAGTAGCTGAAATTATATTGAAACCCTCCATGAATTCATCTAATCTCTTCTTCTTTAGATCTTCACTCATTTTCTTGATCTCATCTCTTTGGCTAACAGCATCATTCAAATCAGTCTTACGAGATGTATATTCAGCAGCTCTCTTACCATACTCTTCCAAAATATCGACATTAACCTTAGCATTTGTGATGTAGTCGTCCAATTCTTCAGTCTTACTCTCTATGCTCTCTATATCAAGAGCTTTAATTTCATCTGGTGAAAGCTCTGACAAAACAGGTGTTGCAAATTTGGCTCGTTCTTCATCATCGGTAATAAACGCAACAAGTTCAGTAACATCTCTTGCCTCCAATGATTTTAACTCATTCAAGTACTCAGCAGAGTGTCTAGTTTCTTGTTTAATTATACCTTGATGTCTTTCAATTTTGTTTTCAAGTTCGATAGCAGCTGACCTGAACTGGTTGATTTTTTCAAGCTTTTCATCTAGCTGCTCTTTCATACCTTCAGCTTTCGCAGCATTATCTTCTTTAGAATCAACCAGTTGATTCAATTCAGTCTCTAAATTCTCGAAAGAGCGAATTTTCTCTTGGTATGCTTGTTCTATCTTCTCCAACTCTTTATCATAACTTTTAACTTCGGATTCTTTTTCATTTTGAGACTTAGCATATCTTTTCAGTTCATTTTGCAGTTTCTTCAATGACACTTTATTATTGTTAATTTTTTCGTTTGTAAGTTGTATCGTTTCATTGATACCATCAACTTTCGACTTTTGGAGGCGTAATTTAACACCACCAACTTGCATGATCTTCTCCTGTAGCTCGTTTATCTTAGATTGAAGCTCTTTAGTTTGGTCTGTTAATTGCTCATATTCATTCTTGAGACTAGTCACTTTCTTCTCAGCAATTTGGATATCTTTGTTGTTTGAGGCAGCAGCTTCATTCGCTTTCTTGGTTTCATTAAGTTGAGTTTCGGCGTTCTTCAGTTCGTTCGATAGTGATTCGATTTCAAACTTAATTTTTGAAATCTGCGTCTCAATCTCAGGCTTTCTCTCTTTCATTTCTTTTAAGGCACTAGTCATTTCATAGAAAGTATTTTGGGCAACCTCAAAGTTGCGTTCTTTCTCAGCTAATTCTTGTTCAAGCTTAATAACGTCTCTCTCAGACACCTCATTAGCTGATGAAGTAGACTTCATTCCACCTCTAGATACATGATTACCACCACCACTTAAAGTACCAGATTTGTCAATTAACTTCCCATCTAGTGTAACCACTCTGTAACGTTTAGCACCATAAGCAACAGCATTCGCCTCTTTCAAGTTTGAAGCAACCAATGTGTCTTGCAAGACACTGTAGAAAGCAGGCGCAAACTTAGGATCTTTTGGTTTGACCAAGTCAAATAATCTTGGGACACGATTTGGTGTTTGGATTGGATTTAAATTGAATTTTCTCAATTTGTTCAATAGAATAAAACGAGCATAACCAAGATTATTTTTTCTCAAATGTTCAATACATTGTTGACCAACTTCAACAGTCTCGACAACCATATCATCTAGTTGACCACAAGCAGTAGATATTGCCACATCATATTTGTCATCAATATATCCCAAGTCACCTAATCTACCATGGAACCCACTTATACGTCCTGAGTCTTGAAGCCTCATCAATCCAGCAAGAACTCTGCTTTTGTTTTCAACATTAGACAAAGAACCACGAGCTTCCAAAGTCTTTTGGCGATGATTGGACAAAACACCATTCATTTCATTCAATTTCTGAGATGCATGTGAACATTCCTGTTCACCAAGTTCAATTTGCTTTGTAACATGTACAAGTTCTCTGTTCAGTGTAATTAATTGCTTTTCACTGTCATTACCATCATTAATAATTTTTTGGATTCGTTGTTTCAACTCATCAACTTCTCCATTAAGTTGCGATTTTTTGTCTTCTAGCATTTTAACCTGACTTTCAGCAACTTGGATCTCAGATCTTTTTTGATCTAACTGTTCATTCCAAGGTTGTAATTGCTTCTCATAGACCTCAATTTCTTCATTGAACCCCTTTGTTTTGTCGGTCAACTCAGAACGAATTTCATCTAGAACAGCTTTTTCTTGAACTAAGGAATCTTTTAAACCAGCTAACTCCTGATCAAAAGTTTCATTTTCAGAGGTGTATGATTGAAGTTTGGTTTCCGCCTGTTTTAGAGCGTGTTGAGCAGTGTCAAGAAGTTTTTCAGCTTTTTTCTTCTTGGTTTCTAAACTTTTTTTCTTCTCTTCAACAGCAACCTTCTCTCTGTCACCTTTTTTCTGAATATCTTGCAATTTCTTTATATTAGTGGAGATCTCCTCTATTAATGAAACTAATTGATTGTATTCTTTTTCCAGAGTTTTCACTTCTTTCTCAAATCCTGTAGACTCAGTCTTTTCGTTCTTCAACTTATTCTGCAGCTCTTCAAGTACCAGATTATTGGTGTTGATAGTTTCTTTACATTTGTGCATTTTATATTGATACAACAAAGATTTTTGCTCAACCAAAGTCTTTTCCTTGTGAAGAAAATCTAATGCTTCATCTTTCTTTAATTCTAAGGATGTCTTTTCTTTTTCAACAAGACTGAATCTGTTTTCCTTTTCTTGACAAATCTCGTTTAATTCTTCGATCTTCTTGAAGGAGTCCTCGATAGTAGCTTTGTAATCAGATGTTCCGATTATATCTTCAAGGTACTCCAATAAACCATCATCATTTTCCTTTTCAGCTTTTGGTTTCATCTGAGCAATACTTTCAACTTCACCTTGCAAAATTAAGAATCTCTTATGATCAAGGTCAATACCTTTGTCCTTTAAGAATGTAGTAACTTCTGAATAGTTACTCTTTCTCTTGTTAATGTAATAATCTGATCCATTGGTTTTGTAAGCGACTCTTGATATAATCAACTCGCTTCCAGGAACGATAGTAGTGGTGTCATCCAAGTTGTCGGTAACATGATGGAAATGGATATCAACAGAACAAGATTGCAAATTTGGTGCGGCCTCTGAATTATGGATCAATTCTGATAATTTCCCTTGTCTCATCTTATTAGCTCTGAACCCAAAAACAAAAAGCAATGAATCAATAACGTTTGATTTCCCACTACCATTTGGACCAACAACAGCTGAAAATGAAGAATGGAAAGGACCAATAACTTGAGTACCAGCATATGACTTAAAGTTGTTTAAAACTAGCTTTTGAATGACCAGTCTCGTTACCGGTTCCTTTGGTTTATCTTGTGAGTAATGATTCATAGTTGCGGCTTTAGAAGACTTGATAGGAGACAATTGGATTATATCTAGTTCCTTGAATGAAGTCTTTTGTTTTGGTGATTGTGGAGGTGGTAGATTTGATGTTGGTGGGTCCAATTTAACGTTATTGGTGAGTTTCAGACTCTCAACATTCTGATCGATAGGCGCAAGTGATGAACGACGGTCTTTTTTGTTCGATGTTGAGTTTTTAACAGGAGATGATGGGATCTCGTTCTCTTTATCACTAATCATAGAGATGTCCCCAATATCATCGTTGTCTGCATAGTCTTCATCATCAGAGACAGCCACTTTTATGGCCCTTCTCTTTGACTGCTGAACCGGTGATGAACTCATCTTATAGATCACCAAGCTCTAGACTCTTTAAACCCTTGATTGTTGTAAAATCTATAGTAGAACGCGTGCGTATATACTTTATGAAATCAAAACATAAACAAAAAATAAACAAAAAAGCGCGAAACCAATTACGGCCCTAGTTTGGTCATGTGACTTACCCGGATCAGAAATGCACGAAATCCGGTACGTGTATAAACTACTACTAGAAGTTGAAATCTTGGATCATGGTTTCTCATTAACTATTGAATCTTAAGTGCTCCAACAATGAGTACCCTAATACTGGATAACGGGTCTTACAATATCAAAATTGGTTACAACACCTCTGATAGCTCGGAGATCAAGAGAGTCCAGAACACAATTTGTAAAACCAAAGACAAAAGACATCTTATATCTAATCAAATACACAGTGTCAATGATATAAGTGGCATCACTTTCAAGAGACCCATTGAAAAGGGTAATTTAGTGAGTTGGGAAGTTGAAAGACAAATATGGGACTATGCGTTTTGCTCAAGGGATGTGGATTTGAATGTCGATCCATCAGATACTCATTTAATACTTGGTGAGACACCATTTACACTACCACAACTGTCTACAAATACAGATCAAATAGTGTTTGAAGAATATGGATTTCAGTCATTATATAAAAATCCTATGGCCAGTTTTGTGCCCTGGAGTTTTGAAAAAAATGAGAAGCTTTATGAACCCAAACTAGAGAATGATATATCTGGATTGAGAAATTATGCAGATTTCCAATTAGTGATAGATTCTGGTTTTAATGCCACATGGATCATTCCAATTATTAAAGGAGTTGTTCATTGGAGAAGTGTAAGGAAGTTTGAAATTGGTGGAAGATTCTTGTCGGGTGTATTGAGAGAATATGTTTCATTTAGACATTATAATGTTACTGATGAAACCATACTTGTTAATAACATCAAGGAAAAATCATGTTTTGTTTCTCTTGATTATAACGAATCATTGAAAAAAATTAAACAGAATAAGAACGATCAAGATCATATTATTGAATACGTCTTACCTGATTTCAATACAACTACACAAGGTTATGTATTAACACCAGAATTAAAGCAAAAATATAAACCACAAGAACAACAAATTTTAAAACTTTATGATGAAAGATTTTCAGTTCCAGAAACTATTTTCCATCCAGAAATTGTAAATATTAATAACAAGCCAGGTTTAGTGGAGACAATAGTGGATTGTATATCTACACTACCAGAACTTATAAGGCCATTAATAGTGTCTAATATTGTTGTAATTGGAGGGAATTTTGAAATGGAAAATTTTGAAAAACGTTTATTGAATGAATTAAAAATTGTTTTACCTGTTGAATGGGATGTTAGAATTGCAAAACCATCAAATCCAACTACATATGGATGGGAAAGTGCAAAGACTTTTAGTGAAAATGATTTATACAAGACAGCACGTGTGACAAAACAAGATTATGAAGAGCATGGGTCTCGTTTATGTCAACAAAGGTTTGGATTTCAATTATAGAGTTGCGAATAATAGTACATAGATTTAAATCTCTATAAAAAGTATATTAAACGATGTGTGCAATGTAGGAAAAAAGCAAATATTAATAAAACAAAAGGTTTATTTTATATACCGAAAACTGAACCTATACCACCAATAATAAAACAAGTAACTCCAATGAAAACACCCCAAACGAAAATCACATTACCCATTTTTTTATCTTCACAACCCATAATTAAACAAATAGCTAAAATTCCCAAGAATAAACTAAACAGCATACTCATTGTTAATACACCAACAATCACTGGACTTAGTGTGACATCATCATAATTGTTAAATATTGAAGCTGTTATACCCAATGAAACAGCTGTTAATAACAACGACACTAAAGCTGACAAGATCGATAATGATGACAAGAATGTTGATTGTTGATGAGACTTTATTTGTTCATTCAAAGATTCAATATCAGATTCTAAAGAACCATATCCAACATCATGATCTTGTGTGTTGTATAAAATAGGATGTTTTTTATCTTCACCAATCATCCATGGGAATTTATTAATCAATGTATCATGAAATTTCCCCGATACTTTATAAAACCAATTAATTGAAGCACTATTGAGTAAATATCTATCATCATTTGAATCAACATCAACGAGGAAAGTATCATCATTTTCAAAATCGGATCCATTATCGAATTCGTTCCAATATCTAAATTGAACAGTAGATTCACCTGAAATTGAAGGATTATGAATTGAAGAATTATTATCTGAATTAGCATTTTGTAAAGATAATTTTGAAAGATGTGATTTTGGTGCACGTTTAATCTTTGGTGGTAATTTCCTTATATCAATATTTGATTCAAATAATTGAGCCCATTGAGGTTTGAATGAAAGTTTGTTAAATTTATATAATGAAAAAGTTAATGCATTAAATGATTTATCAATATTATAACAAAGATGGGATTCAAGTAATTTTTGTAATAAAGATGGTATGTTTTGTGTATTCCAACGAACTTCAAGAATTGCATATGGAAGAATTGTTGAATTTAGTTCATTTTCATTAGTCCATGCATTAGTTTGAAGATTTTGTTCACTAAGTGATACATTTGATTTCAAAGTGATCCAGCACTTGAAATCTTTTGATTGGGCAAGATTTGATTTTAGATTTGTAAATCTTGATTTGTTTAATTTTGCCTTAACTAATGGTTTTACATTTTTGGAATACATCCATTCAATGGATATTTTTTCTAATGAACTCAAAGGGTTTAATTCAGTTTCATGGCGTTGATAAAATGATTCATATGATTCACCATCCAAACGACTTTTCAATAAATCTTGAATTAAATTTTTATTTTGAAACAAGACACTTGATGTTTTTCTTAATCCACCAATAGCACTTAATAACACTGTTCTATCAGTGTTTTCAAGATCTGTGGTGAAAATACCTGGTTCTGTTTCATTTTTAATTGATACGAAATTTTTTGGATCCTCAAGAATCAATGAACTTGACGTGGTATCGACAATATCATCACTTTCATTCAAATAAATTGAATTACTTCTATAAATCTCTGATGAATTTGTTTCTTCATTTTCTTCATCTTCGTTAACTAATTTTTGAGATTTTTTCTGAGTTGTTAAATCCTCTGCAGATGTAGATTTACCAATAATTTGCCTTAGACTTAAAGTTGAAGTTTGTTTAGTTAATTGAATATTTTGTCTAGTTGCACTAACAACTTGATCCACAAAATAAAAATTTGCCAATAAGAAAATCTTCAATTCTTGTAAATTATCATAATGAACCAAGAATTTCTCAACATAATTACCTTCTTTTATAGATTCATAATCAAAATATTCGTTAATGTTTAAAGTTAATGCTGGCTCCATATATGAAGAACGACGTCTATGATTTGGATGTGTGGGTTGAGATGGTGTAGTTCCTGGAGAAACCGATTCTAGGTCTTGCCTTATCAAGTCATATATTAATGCAAGTTCCAAGTAAAATCCTGTAAGATCTATATGGATGAATGATTCATTATTCTTGATCATATATTTATTAATCTTCATGTTTAATTCACCTCCATCATTTGAATATTTTGTATATTTTTTCAAAAGTTTCCTTAGACCTGTTTTTTGGATAACAATAAATCTTGATAATTTTTGTAAATCTGATGAAATATTTGCCAAATAACTCTGTATATCAACTTCAATTTCTTGGACATTATGACTTGATTGATGTTGCTCAACGAGGTTTTCAATATATATCAATCTTCTTTTCACTTCACCAATCTTTGATGCCAAAAACAAATTCACCATATCAATTTGTTCAATAAATTCATTATATAAATCGTTTATCAATGCTTTATTGTTGTTAGTTTCAGTTGTTATTCTGATTTTGAACTTTAGCTGGTTATAGTCTATATTGTAGCTCTTCCACTCCGGGACAGACTTTGACTTGAGCTGTGCCCCGAATTTCATGCTTTGATGAGCTGGTGAAAATAATAGCTATAATCTGATTCTCAATAATCTCTAATGAATATTCTGAATAGTTGTAATTATCTCTCAATAGTTGAAACAGTGAGTATAAATTATTTTGAAGGGTGTGGATTTAGCAAAAATCTAAAAAGTGTTTCACAGCCCAAATCTCGCTTATGGATAAGAATAAAAGCCACTATCAGAACTTGTATCAATGAGTGTTTAATTATGTTGTGTATTGATTGTATATAGAGAGTCAAAATTAGGAATATGGGCTGGTTTTATAAACAAATGTCCCGAGAGCCTGGGCGTACTTTGTTTTATCGATGGAAATCCCCTGAACGGATCTATATTTTTTTTTCCAATACAACCAAACGTGAAATTCTCAAAAGGCTGCTGCATATCGTTACTGGCTAATCTCGAGACTTAGACGAGGTGCACTGATGCGTGCACTGATGACTGGCTCTTGAGCCCAGAAGGAAGAGCTTTGTGACATGTGAAGAGAATGAGTAGTAGAGTAGTAGCACGTTGATAAGGATACTCTTGGCTGGTGTAGAGCAATCAGTGCACCAGTTAATAAGCTATGTCTTCTGGTAGTCTTTATGGATTATGAACTGTAATCACTGAAACCAAAATACTGGCTGTATGATCGACCGGTTCAGCTCCAAATCAACCAAATCTACAACTTTGAGAATACGCTCACACAGGTATGAACAACTTTCCTGTCTTTTCACGTCAACCAGTGTTTGAATTACCAGCACGCCGGTTATTTCAAAACCTTAGTGAGCTCGGTCTTGTGGTGTTCAACTCGCTCTAAAAAAGTGGTTTCTCCCTACTCCCTAACTTCACCACTGTTGTCCTCCTCTATTGTTCCCACTCACTGGCCGTTTTAGATCTATTGTCCAGCATCGTTTTAGGTCTTGACTCTTGACTCTTCATCATCCACGTGGGCTCTTAATTAAGCATCTTCTCGTGTGACAGATTCACTTTTGTAGATCTTCTGCAAAACGAATTTTCGTGAAATTGCGAAGCACAGAAATTGCCCAAAGGGGAAACACCTAGTGCCGGAAATCTGTTTACACTATACTGATTGAAAGAGTCAAATGTGTTTATTTATTACAATAACTATTCCTATACAGGGACTGACAACAGCTGTAACCCCATTGGCCATTCGTGTAGTAACTGCCCCAAACACTCGTGTGGTTTCTAGGAAAAATGTCTTCCTGATATTTGGATTTAGTAGGATCCTGTACACTCCGAGATTCATCTAGTTCTTCCTCTGGCTCTTCTTCTTCTGGTTCTTCACTGCTGATGGTTAAAGAACCACCATATCTATCCAATAATGCATTCTTCACCTTCTCTTTTTTTAGCTTCTCCTCCTCACTCAACTTCATAATCTTACGATCACCCAAGGTAGGATTAGCAACATGATTATCATCAATTAATCCTCTTCTTTTATCATCCCATGCAAATTTCTTACTATTTTCAAATTCTTTAGCTTCGCCTGTCAAATGTTTCACAAATAAATTATCTTCATTAAAATAACCAGTCTGATCATCTCTAATCATTCGACTTTTTGGATCATAACTAATAGTTTCATTCCTCACATTCGTCAAATAAACAGCTTTGTCTTCTCTTAACCGTACTGTTTTCTCCCCTTCTTGCTTCACAGCATCTTTAAATTCTGGATCATCTAAAAGTCCCAACTCTCGAAGTTCAATTTCTTCATCTGTATCATAAACTCTAACTTCCTCTGGTACCTTTTTTTCCTCCTTCTCTTTCCATTGCTTCACATATTTCGTATAATCATTAACATCGTATCCATACCATCTATCTCTTTTCCCATCATAATCAACATCTTCATTTCTCTTATTAACAACTTCAATTACATTCTTGACACCAACACCAGGTCTCTCCAGACAATCTTTCTTATCATGATCGCCTCCACAGTTCTTACATCTCGCCTTCAGTCTCCTGCCTATCTTCTTACCGACTTTAATCTCAGTGGGTAGAAACTCATCATGAATACCTTGACCTTTCTTTGGCTCTGAATTTAGTTCTGATGATTTGTCACTTCTATGGTGCGATAAGTAATCATCTGGGTTCGTTTTCGGTTGGTACCATGGAGCATCTTTGATATACTTCGGAACATATTGGTTCTCTTTGCTCATTCTAAAATACAATGAGATAATTGTCTCATTAAATCCATATCAACATACATGAATCAGTCTAATAATCGTTTTCCAAAATTCGCGAAAGTCTCTGTTTTTTTTTTGGTGATGGAGTGCCCGGCTCAAGTCATCTCTTAAAATTTTTTTTTTATGTATAGCTGAACTTTTTGATCTTGAGAAGCTGATATTGATAGAGAGTCAAGAGGTCAGACAGAAGAATATATCATAAGTTATGAGTAACAACATCCAAACATCTTCATTTGTGAAGAAACTAGCAGCAAATGGTAAGTAATTGCTCCCCGAATTCCTAAGCTTATGAAACTAATTATAAAATTATTAGATCGTCCTACAAGAACAAAAGCATTACAAGCATTACAGAAATTTTTATCACATCCACGTAAATTATCACTACTAGAATTTGAGAAGCTATGGAAGGGCTTGTACTACTCTATGTGGTTTAGTGATAGACCAAGACCTCAACAGAGATTAGCTAAAGATCTTGCATCATTATTCGAAATTATACCTAAACAAAACTGGGAAGCATTTAATGAAAGTTGGTGGGTTGTTATCTGTAGAGAATGGTCCAGTATTGATCATTGGAGATTAGATAAATTCCTAATGCTTGTGAGATTTAACTTGAATGCTATTTTTAGAAGATTACAAAAAGAAGAATGGGATCAAGAAATGGTGGAGGAAGTATTGAATACATTAAAGAAAGTTCCATTATCAGGTGACAAAAAAATACCTAATGGTATCCCATTCCATCTTGTTGATATTTATGTTGATGAATTAGAAAAAGTTATATTTGCAGATGTGGATGAAGAAGATGAAGATAGTGAAGATGAGAAAAAACAAATTGTGGGAAAAACTCCAATTTATGAATTGATTTCTGTTTTCGAAGAATTGAGTAAAGAAGCACTTTATAAAGCCCTAAGGGAAAAAATTAGAGATGAACTACTGAAAGATGAAAGATTACAAAAATGGGGAATCATTGAAAAACATGAAAAGGATGAAGATAAAGAATCGAATGACAATGGAAATGATGAAGATGATAGTGAAGATGATTGGAATGGATTCGCTTAGATAGGTTTTGCATTAATTAGACGAAAATTATTCATTATATAGATATTTATATTTGTACTTCTCGAACAATTAGTCTAAAGAATCTCTTCAACTACAACAAAGTATTTCGTAAGCAACTTATATTGAGCATTAATAACATTGGTGCAAATTCAAAAGCTATATTCATTAATTAGAGATTCTATATTTTCTTTAAACCTTCAATTCCGTGGACCAGATGGTGGTCTTTGACCAGGAGGTGGGTATTGACCTGGAGGTGGATATTGACCTGGTGGCTGTTGGTATGGTCCACCTGGTCTTCCTTGTAAACCTACTGGGCCATTTGGGCCTGGAGGCCCTGGTGGTCCTGCTCTAAACCCTTGTGGAGGTGGAGCTTGGCCGTATGGTGGTGGATACTGATAACCTGGTCCTGGTGGTCCTGGACGTTGTTGAGGTGGTACTCCTCCTCCTCCTTGTGGAAATCCACCATTTGGTGGCATCCCACCATATTGTTGAGGTCCTGGTGGTCCTCTGCCTTGTGGTGGCATATTTCCATAAGGCCCTGGTGGTCCACTCCTTGGTGGAACTCCCTGTGGATGGTAATGTTGTTGCTGAGGAGGAATATTTGACTGGCCTTTTTGCTGTAGTGGTGGTCCAGCAGGTGGAGGGCGACGTGAAAGACCACTTGGTGGTTGAAATTGTTGGTAGCCCATTTGCTGAGGTGATTGTCCTCCTGGAGGAACTTGACCTGGTGGAATTTGACCCCGAGGAGGAGCAAATCCACGGGGTGCTGGACCTGCTGGAGGCCCTGAAGGTTGTCTTCCTGGTGCACTTTGCATTGGTGATTGTAACTGTAGGCTTGAGGCTTGTCTGTATGGATTTGGTGACCCTGCACCTGATGAAGGATGTCTTCCTGGTGGGATTTGACGTGGTGATGCACTTGGTGGGACACCTGGTCTTTTATTAAGCATCGATGGTGTCTGTCTTGGAGTTGGTGGCTGTGATGTACGACGATGTGAGAGTTGTGGAGGAACATTAATATTTTGTGCAGTTGGTGGACCAGATTGGAGTCTTGGATCTGACTGAATCGAAGATGGAGATGCTTGTGAAGGTGTTGGGCCTCTAACATTGTGTGGAGGGATACTTGGACCAGATCTAGAAGCTGGAGCATTACCAGTTGGGCCTCTATTACCTAAAGTAGCTCTGGCTTTCTCTGCTTGTTGATTTGGAGCTCTTTTCCCAGCATGAGGTGGTGCATTGTTCCCAGCATGAGGTGGTAAATTGGTCCCAGCATGAGGTGGTAAAGTGGTCCCAGAATGAGGTGGTATTTGTGGATTTGATGTGGCAGAAGCTTTTGCTTGATCTTTGCTTTCTGTTGTAGTATCTTCAAGAATTTCAATTGACTCGATCTTCAAGTCTTGTCTAACCAGAACAAATGGACTTTTGGAGACATTGGCAAATTTGGTTATAAGCTTGTTAGAAATTCCCTTTTCCCTGTTCACTTTGTTTAGTCTCTCAATCACCATTCTGAACAAAATTGCAGAAATTGGAGTGGTAAACTCAATGTAAGCATTACCTCTTGACTTCCCATTGCTCTTTTGCGTATCAAAAATTATGTTTGCAATGTTGTCAAGTAGCTGCTGAGTCTTAAAATCCAATTTATGCTGAACATAGCTTGCTGTCATTTTTTTCTGTTTCCGTCTCTCAGCTCTCTTTTGTCTCTTCAGTTCTTTCAATTTTAATGCCTCTGGATCTAATTCCTTTTCACCAGATTCCTTCTCATCAGAGGACATGTTTTCATCACTTTCACCACTAAGATCCTGCGTGTGGCTATCTTCTTGAGCTCTATAAGAATTGTCACTTTCCTTTCCCGAGGCTGACTCTGAAGGCTCTGCAGGTGGTGTCTTTTCCTTTGCAGCATCCCCACTAGATGCTTCAGTCAGTTCTCCAGAGTTATTATCTGATTGAGAGTTTCCTGTGTTACATTTGTCAAAAATACCAGTCACTAAACCAGTAGTCACATTTTTGACCTTCTTTGTAGCCGCGTAGTCAATGATCCATTCTCTAATATGGTCCTCAGTAACCTTCAGGTCCCATGTTCAAAACATAGACTGCTCTGGTGCTAGTCTCGCTAATATTGAGTACCTTTGGGACTTGCAAACTTGGCTTAATGGCGGTTTTTCCAACTTTTGACTTGTCAAATAACGCTTTCTGATTGAACCCACCTTCTCTTTTTCCTTTAAAATTGTTGTTGGTTTTATCACCCCTAATTCCAGAACTCTTTTGGAAATTTTTCAACCTTTCATCTTTCAAAGGCTTGACAGAAAAATCTGGTTTTCTTTCAGTTTTGATTTTCTTTCTTGTCTGAGGAGTTGAGGTCGAATGAGTATCAGAATCTCTTCTTCTCTTACCTGGAGGAGGTGGTGGAGGTGGTACTGATGCTTCTGAGACGCTATTACCAAATTTACGGGCATTCTTCAAAGGCGCCATGTTCGTACCTGTAATTTTTGCAGTAGATCCATCAGCAGTTTGAATAAAAGCACGTTCTCCTCCTGACGATGAACCCTTCCCTCCTCTGCCACCTCTTCCTCCTTTAGAAGATCCTCCTTTTCCTCCTCTACTAGATCCTCTAGAAGATCCTCTAGAAGATGAACCTCCGCGGCCATTAGAACCACCACGTCCTGAAGATCCACCTCCTCTCCCTCTATCAGAAAAGCTCCCACCTCTACCACCTCTTGAAGCGCTACCACCTCTACTAGACCCCCGTGATGGACCCGAAGGGCCTCTCTGCGGACCTCCTCCTCTACCGCCAGGCGCACCTCTAGCGCGACCTCCACGGCTTTGAAACATACTAGAGTTAACAGTGTTTCTTTGCAATAGGATGTTAAATCTCTCTCTTTACTCTTGATCTGGTCAATTATCTAACTTCTGTGAAAAGGTAAGGACCATGACTAGTGAGCTAATATCATAGAATATGAGAGAATAAATGAATTGAATCTTTTAATATCTGTTGGCTGATCTCCTTAAAATAGCGCTCTCTTGTGAATCTATTACTCTACGAAATTGAATATTCCCTATACGCTTTCAATCTGCGGGTAACTTTATGATCCAAATTTCGCGAATCGCGACCGCGTTTTGTGAATTGATTTGTGCTCACTATCGTCATCCGGACACCACCATACTTGATTTTGATTTTGGTGAACACGTCGAAGATTTGAAAAGACCACCATTGATCACACAGAGGTCTGTTAACGTTGTCAACACCAAACATACGAACTAATTTATATTACGACAAAATGGCTGGTGACGGTTTAGAAAAATTTACTGAAGTTCCTGTTGAATTCTTCAAAGATGGTACTGCTTTTGTTCAAAAATGTACCAAGCCAGACAAAAAAGGTGAGTAGAGTTATCAACCACGTCTCAGTTCAGAACCCTAGAGGAAATGTTTCATTGATATACGGAATGGATGATGTCTCAATGTGCTGTTCTCGTTGTTTCTTCGCAAGCGGTAAGACTTTTTGCACGATTATGCTATGTTTCTTCAAGGAGTTTTGTTCGGTCGGGACTGAATCCAACCACAATGTACTAACTTTGATCAGAATATGTGAAAATCATTAGAGCTGTTGGTGTCGGTTTTGTTATGATGGGTATCGTTGGTTACGCTATCAAATTGGTATGTTGCCTTCAAGAAGTTTGTTATCGTCGAGTATTTTGTACTAACAGTCCTTTCCAGATCCACATCCCAATCCGTTACTTGATCGTTTAAATTCAATTAAAAACAATCAGCATGGCCATAGCGGCTACAAACTTGGTTAATTTCCAAGTGTTCTTAAAGGTTTAGTTCTGTCAATCAAGTTTAATGTACATTAATTCAGTGAAGGTTTTTTTGTAATGTCACAACACTTTTGTCTTTACGCAAAAACGGGGTCTAATTTCTTACTCAATCCCTCACTGAAGGACAATCCTCCATTTCTAAGCTCTTCAAGACATCTTTTATGGCGTTTTAATGTTGTATAGTTGAATCTTGTAGGCCGTATCTCCATAGTCATGGCTGGTCGTGCAATTTTCAAAATCTTGAGATATTGGAAAATGATGAGACGAAAGGCAACATTTATGACACTTTCCTGAGTTTCATAATACGTAACCTTCATCTGGTTAGCCAAATAGGGAGATCAACGTTGGTCAGGAACAATGAGTTTCTCGTCTCTTCTATCTGAAATCAAAAACAAGTCGAAAAGCTCCGAATCAAAGCCATCCTACTCTTACAACCCAAATGCACAAACCAAAGGCAACACATCACAAAACCCTATTGCAAAGCCATCACAACGTCCTGTATCGTCGTATACACCCCAAAGGACCGTTGATCCAGCAGTTCAGAGATTGAAAGAGTTAAGAAGATTGGAAAATGCCAAAAAGGAGGCATCAAATCCAAAACCGAAGACACAAAGAGCACGAACATCCACTTCTTCAACTTCAAGAGCTCCTGCTGTTAGAAGGAGAAAAACACCAGAAGTCTCTATAAAGCCATCAGTACTGCAAGAGAGACCAAGATCATCATCTCCACAGAAACGACTTACGTTTGCTGAGCTAATGAGCCAGGCACAAGAGAAATCAAAGGCCCTGGCATCAAAAGAAGAACAGCCACAACAAGTACCAACCCAACCTCCAAAATTTACACCAAAGACGCAGCCAAAGGCCACACAATCTCGCAATCAAAGATCATCATCAGCACCTTCCTCAGCTCAAGGCGTAAGGAGAACGCCCATTGCTTCATCGAACTCGAGACCACCATCAAGACCATCTTCAAGACCTCTGGAAACTGTTTCTTCAAGACCAAAATTTGCTCAACCTTCTGCAAAATTACAAGCTAAGCTTGATGCCAAAAGAAAGCGTCAACAGGAACGTAAATCTAGGGCAAATGGCTATGAACAAGAAGAAGACAGTTATGAATCTGATTTCATAGTTGATGACGAAGATGAAGAACAAGAAGAAGAAGATTATGATAGAGACGAAATCTGGAAAATGTTTAATAGAGGGAAATCAAGAAGTGACTATGTCAATTATGACGACGATCTGTCAGATATGGAAGCTACTGGTAGTGAAGTTTTAAATGAAGAAATGAGATCAGCAAAGAGAGCAAGATTAGAAGAACGTGCTGAAGCTGAAAGAGAAAGAAGAAGAATTGAAGAAAAGAGAAGAAGATTGGGGAAAAAATAACACCATAACTACATATTGCGTTAAAGTCATTAAATTTTTGTCATTTTACTCCGAGTCATACTCAAATTCGTAGTCTTCATCGCCATTTTGAGTAGATTGAGATAAGCTCTGTTCTTGCTCTCGTTTCAACTGCTCATTGAATTCTTTTTCCAACTCATCGTCATATTGTTCCAAAATCGGCTCATTTTGACCCTCTGGATTAGTTGATTGTTCTTCAGTTGATAAATTATGATCACTTTCCTCTACATGACGAAAAACATCATTACTTATAGGCTCTTTTTCCTTTGCAGCCACATCGACTTCAACTTTGGTGAACTCTTTGTTTTCAGGTTCATTTATATCATAGTTTGGAATTTTATTTTCTGGTTCTGGTATGGTTTCTGTCACCTTAGTCGGATGCTGGTCTTGTTCTATTTGAGCATCACTCTCATCAACACCATCATCATAATCTTCCCCATTATTTTCTTGAAGCTGATCGAAAAAGGCTTCATACTCGTCAATTTCATCACCGGACGCTTGTGCAACTTCTTCTGGCCCTTCCACTCCTCCTTCTGGATTTTGAGTCTCGCGGGTCTCGCTTGCATTGTGATATAATTCGTCATCTTCTTTACTTGGATCATATTCTGGCCCTTCATCTAGTAGAAACCCGCCCCCAGTGTCTACTGGATCATTGAAAGATTGTTTCTCTGGGGTAAACCTGCCATTCTCATCGATGTAGGACTCTCCATATTGAGATCTCCCATAACTCACATCATTACTGCCTTCAGATATAAACCCACCTGCTGAGCCATTATCATCGTGAACGAAACCTCCAGCTTCCACATTGTCCTCAGGAACAAAATCCCCAGTCCCGATACTATCTTCAGGAATAAATCCACCAGCACCAATACCATCTTCTGCGAGAAAGCCACCTCCACCATACTCTGGTGTAACTTCTTTTCCCTCTTCGCTTCCAGAACTCATACTATCATCACTCTGTTCATTCTCCAAGTATTCCTCGTAATCTTGTTCTAATCTGGCAAACTCGTCCTCGCTATTTGCACCGTCTTCTTCGTCGACTTTACCGTGTTGAGCGTTAAGTCTCTGTTTAATTCTAAGCTTGGCCAATAATAAGGCCCAACCTTTCAAAGCACGTATTTCCAAATCTGATCTTTGCTTCTCAATGGCTTCAAGTTTTAATTGTTCCTGAACTGATTCGATGGCATCCTTGAACTCTTCAGCAATAACAATACCATCAATTTTGGGGGTCGCACCCCTTCTCTCGAAGTTAAACCCGACAACAGCAGGAGCATAGTCAATACCAATCAATTTTGCAGCATCTGTCGCATATGGAGTATTAATGAGGACTGCGCCATCAGGTATCATAGAAGGAACATACACATCAATGTTCCCATAAGAATTTTTCGTAATGAGACCATCTTCCACTGGAGGAGGAATATAAAGTGAAGTTTGTGAGACACTATAGAGTCTTTGTTCTGGATCATCATCGTCATCTTTCATCTGTGCTGGGTTTTTTTGCCTAACTAGCATCGCTCTCTCTCCAGGTTTCAAAACACGACCACGCTGATACCAAGCTCTTGGAGTTCTCAAAGTCCGTACGTTTTCCCTTTTGTATACTTTAATGGCTGAGTTTTTACCCTTTGTTCTAATCATACCACAATGTTCCTTTGGGTCTAAAATCTCATTTGACTTGAGATGACTTTCAAGAACATAAAATGGGTGGTTCTTAAAATCTTGTATATTATCAGGCATACCCTCTATAATCGCCTTCTTTGCGAAATATTCATCCTCATAATCATCAGATCTGTTTCTCTCTCTAGTGGATAAGGTTTCTAGAAAATCAGAATACCATATTTCACCAGCCTCATCCTTTGTTATTCTTTTTTTCCTAGTTCTAGCATAATACTTCTCTGCATAACGTTTAGTGATGTCCCTGACACCACCTTTCCTGTCATATCCCAAGACATATGTCAAACTATTATATGGATTGTTGGCAGGAGGCTCTAACTTGCTCCTAGACTTTATATTCTCTATAATTTTGAAGTGAATCGGATCTATAGTAATCCAAGCTTTTGAAGCTGAATCCCAAGCTTCAGCCCAAAACACCGGGAAATTCATCTCAACCTCACCTAGTGTCTTTTTATCAACAGATGTTGAAACGTTCCCCTTTCTTAGCTCCAAAAGCTTCTCTTGAGCAGTTTTCGGTTGACCATTTTGTTTCTGAGAGTCTTCTATATCACCAGGTTTCTTCTTAATAGCCATTGAAGTAAAATCAGGTGGCTGTAATGAAAACACTAAACGTGATGGAACACCAGCAGCTCTCAGGAGGGCAACAAACCCTTGTGCGCCAATGTCTCTATTACCTCTTCCCTTTGCAATGCATTTTGCAAATCTTGAAAAAGAAGTTTTACTCTTCTCATATCCAGACCACTCATACCAGTCATGCTTGTAAATTCCCTTATTCGAGGTGACCTTGTAATACTTTGACCATCTATCTAGCAGATGTCGAAGCCCATCAAGAAATCTTCTTGTTCTTATGTGAGGCAAGTCAGAACTATTAGATGAATGGAGCTGATCATAAACTTTCGGTGCAACAAGTTTTAATATATATGCGTGAATGGTCTTGTTGTTGCACCAGCGATTTCTAATAAAGCCATGAATAGACATGATCGCAATATAGTTTCTGTGGAAATCCTTTCTAAAAATTCTCTCTTGTCTGTCAATCACATTCTTGGCCTTCACTTTTTTCTTCTTTTCCGGCTCTGGCTTTGACATATTGAGATGGACATCACCTATGACATTTGAACTAGCCCTTGGTTTCACTGAATCAAGATCGACATCTTCGAAGTCGTCATCATCAAACTCGTCGTCATCATCGTCATCAAGTTCATTATCATCGACAGTTACCTCCTCACTGACAGAACGCGCGACTTTAGGTGAGGGTTCGTTTTCTATTATTTGAGCAGCATTTGGGGCTTCGTTATCTGATAGATCTATAACGGTAGTGGAGTTAGCATCATCTTCCTTGTTGACTCTTGAGTCTTCGTCTTCCGAGTCATCAACTTCTATAGCCTGCTCCAACGACTCTCCTTGTGGTTCTTGTGTCTCTGAACCTTCGCCGGACTCATGCCGTACACTTCTCTTATTTTTCCTTCTCTTCTTTAGAGGCCTTTGAGCTGATGGCGAAGATGTTGACTCTTTCATCGCATCCCTCATCATTCCCAGGTACTCTCTGGGTACCCCTGACATTCTCTCTATTAAATAACGAGCCACCTATTCCCTCTCAATGGGTCTGTCAAAGAAAAAAAACTATCTTGTGGCCTGTCAATCCCTCAGATTCTTCCATATAGTTTGCTGTTTGACACATTCTAAGAAGAGTATAAAAAAGATCCAAGATAAATTTCGCGAATTTTTTAGGCATTGGGATTATGTAATCTCGAGCCCACCTCCACCCGCACCAGACTGTCAGATCTCAGCGTGTCAGTATTTTTGGTGTATAAGGAACACACAATAGAATCGTGGAGTCGAGCCATGATGCCTGGTTTTGTGATCAACTTATAGACTATAAAGAGCATTAAGTGAATCTCTTAGGTGGGAAAATTTATAGAGCAAGAAGCGGTATTACGTTCTTGAAACTTTTGTGAGAGAAAGCACCAAGATGTGGGCATCTTGTCGACATCAAAGAGCTTCCTTAAATTGGGTTTCTCGACGAGCGTTCACTATCTACAATCTCAACAAATCAATTCAGAAGACAGCCATGCTGGAGAAGATTGCGTATTGTGACTACACAGTGCTAAGGAAGAGAAGAAACCTGGTCAGTGAGGAGCTGCATCCATACCTCACCAAAATAACATCAGTTAACTATTTCTTACGAAACGTCAAAGATTTATACAATCCAAACTCCAAAGTGAGGACATATACAAAGTCCAGAAAACGAAAACTGGAGGCTACATTTTCAATATTTCTGCATTCATTACATTTTGCATGTTTGGGCTCAAACAAAGTACCCAAACGTTTCATAAAGATCTTTTCAAAGATTCCTGAAGATATTAAATTCAACATCAACTCGAAGAAATCACCAAGTGAATTAATTAACCAAGCTCGAGAACTTGATAAAAAATTTGACAACAACTTGAATGAGCTGATCAGTTTGTATTATCATGGAGATACAGATCTCAAAGTAGACAAGAGCTTGATAACTGGGAATGCCTTGCAAACTTTGAGACTTTCATATGGAGCATTGTTATTAGAGTTAGGTGATAAATACAATGTGAATCACCTTATGAAATGGATCTCATCTTTAATGGCAGACAATGTTTCCGACTGTTGCCATTCTCTAGCTGAAGAGTCTAACTTTCCGGGCTTCATAATAAAGGAATTGTTACTTCGTCCTCCAACATCTGAATATGAATTTGATCTCATGTTTGAATTTTTCAATAAATATGTTGAAAGTACCAGTATGGTTTCTGAAATTATAGTCCAAAACATATTTCGTTCAGCCAATAGATACAAGTTTAACAAATTGGATGATATAGTGAAGATTCTATTAACTAAAACCTCTGATATCAGTGATCAATTCCTAGAAGACATTATCTGTTTGATGGCAAGTTTAGAGGAGTCCAAGAACTCAAGAGATCATTATCTCCACATTTTGAGCTCTCAGAGGCTTCTTGTTGATGCTATATTAGAAAGAAAGGGTGAAATCACATCGCTTGGGTACCTTGGAATCGCGCATGGTTTATTACCACTTTCAATACCAAGAGCACATAAGTTTTTTGAATTTGCTCTTGATCGGGGTCTTTCTAGCCCAAGAGAAGAAAAACTGGCTAGCATAGTGAGGCTCAAGTTGAGTAGATCACCTGAGACCCTTATTCAAAACTTTGACCATACTATGGGGGATGTCGCATTATCCAAAGATCCAGAAATTTGGAAAGAACTTTTATTGAGTCTTCAAAAATTTGATCTTCTCAACGAAGAAAATTCAAAGGGATTTGTGAAGAGACTAAAAGGAGCTGATTTTGATGAAGCTAGAACTGAACTTCTTCCGTATCAGTCATTAAATGAAATTGAGAAGTTTGATTCTTCTTTGAATAACAAAAGTGTTGCAATCATTCTTGAAAAACTTTACAGAAGTAAGGAGACATTACCCATTTTTGGAGCTGCCTATAATTATGCACGACAAATTTTCAATCATATTACATCGCCGTCCAGGTCAATCGTTGGTGCTGTGCTTCTCGGTGAATCTTTTCATAATCCAGAAGAAGCCTATGACCTATACAACAGACTTCTTGAACGCCACTGTGATAGAATTCCAAACGAGAGATGCCTCAATTCACTAATATTACCAGCATATATGGATAGTTCATTAAAATGGGAAAATCGTTTAGCTTCTCAGATTGCAGTTCATGAATTTCGCAAACACTGCAAAAGGTCAGTTGACGATATAGAAGGAACATTGATTCCTTCAAACGCAATTTGGAAATCATACATAAAACTTTTAGGGAGATGTAATTATCAAGATGAGTTGAGTGAAATTATCAAACTTTGGGAAAATCTTAAATTTACACCTGAAAGGGAAACATTGGCCATGCTATTAGGATCTTTGCCTGAAGGAATGGGTGAATCAAAAAGACAACATGCTTCCAAGTATCTCGTTAGTGATAAGTCCGAACTAGAGGGTATTTTAGAAGATCCTCAATGGGAATGGCCAGAGAGTTATGAACTGAATTATTGGCGTGATCGTATTCTTCGAAAACGTTGAATTTTCAACAGGTTCTGTTTTACCTTATTCTATTTATTATTTATTTTACTTATTACTTGGTACCCATAATAGTCCAAGCCAATATTTATTCTTATATTTATTCTTATATTTATCAGCTACTTATAAGCTCATTATCAGCATATTTATTTACATTCAGTTTATTTATTCCTAATTTATCATATATTTAATTAATTATTAAATCAATATCTATAAAGAGTTAAATCATCATCAATATACATTACAGCATTTACAGTGCTTGATCTAGGCATTATTCATTAAGAGATTTAATATAGTGAGATTCTTTACTGTGAGCATCGTTGACTGTAACTGATTCCTTCTCTTGAGTCTGCTTTATACTATCTCGATGGCTTTCTGTATCCTGTAGATCAGCTCCACGGCCTATGAGAAACCCTTCCCCTTCTTCCTCATGTGAGTTGCCCTTGTCTTCTGATTTTTTACCTGAAAGACCCAACTCGACATCTTCCTCCTCATCTTCTTGTTCATTATTTTTCTTAAACCATTTAAATCTCAAACACCATATAAAATGACTTGTAAAGATTCCAACCTCCATTGCAACACAAATACAATATAATGTTATACCCATAATATCCATATTACCCACAACGACCGATAACATTGATAAGAATGCTCCCATACAATCAATTCCAATAAACCAAAAATTAATACCTACAACTCTACCTTGTCTTTTTGCAAGTTCCAGATATGGCGGAACTAAACCTAATGCTAATGAAACAGATGCAATAATACCAAATATTAAAGTTGGCCAAGTTGTACCATGATCATGTACAGGTCTTAACCATAAAATAAACCCAACTTGACATCCTATGGCAAATAGTACAAATAAACCTATAATAGCTATTATCTTTCTTAGTCTCATTGCAACTGGGGGATAGTATAAAGTTTGGAACCATCCAATTGTGCAAAAGACAAAGAATATTTCAGGTTGAACTTGCACGGAAACATTACCTCTTGTAGCTATGAAATAAATAGCAAAAGGTATCCCACAGAAGGCCCACAAAAACATCATTAATGGTGGAAAACCTTCACAGTTTTTCCTCTTATAGTTGTAATAAACCTGTGGTATCAATTGAATACACCAACAAACCGTTCCTAAGGTCCCTAGGACTGTTGCTCCCTTTTCACTGATCATTGATCTTAAGTTTTCATGTGATTTTGGATAATTGAAGTATGATACAATCAATCTTGATGATTTAAAACTAGTAGGTCACCCAATATATATATAACCTTTATGCTCTTTCGTTTAGATCGTCTCAACCTCTATTACTCCAATAGTACAAAAAACCAGTTATTCATAGACGAAACTTACATGAGCTGTGAGTCAAGTAGTATTCAAGGGTTCATATCTATCTTTTTCAAAATCGATACCCACACGCAGTTTTCCGTCGGAACTTTGGACCTTCCAGATCGGGCAAGTGAATCCATCGGTATATCTACTGTATAAATTAATGCTTCTACTAGTGAAGCATTTAATGAAAAGAATTGCCCTAAACGAGTCAAAGTGAACAGGTTGTGTACTTTTGTGACAAGCTCACTGAAGGTTGACTCTTAATAAGCCGTTGTCGAATAGAGCTGCCAATTGGAGAATGTATATATAAGTACCTTCAGAGATAACTTCAAAGGGTTCCACAATGCAAATTGAGAAAGACCAACCACACATGTAGTATAACAAGGTACACGATCCAGTGGAGATCTAATTGGGGACTATTCTACGACTGAAGCAATATGAAGGTTTCTTTCATATGCAATTAAATTAATGTTGTTGGTACATAAATTTTCCCAACCAGCTATGCTCTCCTTCCCTCATCCAACAACTTTTTCTGTTTCAATTCTATCACTTTATTGACCAATCTCTCTAAATAAGTGTCTTTTCCTGACTTGTCAAGTTCAATCAATGCGTTATATAAATTCTCTAAATATTCCCAATTTTCACCACTTGGGCCTCTTGCTTCACTTATAATGGCAGCTGTGTCTTCCAGATCCTCAGAACCAATAAAACTCTCATTATCCACAGTTCCTATGTAGACAACACTTGTTAAGATGTGTTTTCCTGTTATTGGATCTAGTGGTAAATCCTCTATAGCATTCACTAATTCGTCCTCATTATGTACTTTGGGATCATGATGCAATTGAAATGGAATGTTGTGTATCGTGTACCCATCCTGTTCTCTCACATTCAAATATTCTGTAACTTCATCAGCGTATTCTGGTGGAATATAATATGCACAAGCCCATACTTTTAAGTCATTTTTGGTGAATCCTTCCTCTAAACCATCGTGTTCCTCGACATCTTTGATGATTTCAGGATTAGATATTATATCTGAATGTGGAATCAACGTCACTACTCGACCTTTACTCTCTGGGGTACCTCTATGATCTGAAGAAGACTGCCAAAATCTTCTGGCATAACCATGAATAATACCTGGAATGACAAATCTAGCATGAGGTGGTGGTTTAAAAATTAGAGAACCATATCCTAGCACCCATAGTGGCTTATTATCTATAGTCATCTCTTACGGGTATAAACTCCTAAATATGTATCATGGGAGATTGGGATTAAAATGTGATATGGTTAGTTATATAAGTTTCTCAATCTCTATATAAACGTCATTGTCGATCCAAATTTCTAATAAACGGTTAGGGACACTCCATAATAAACTTGTCGATTCTTTTTAATGTGTCAAATACTATCAATGTCAGTTGGATACTACAACAAATTTTATAAACTTTTTTATCATTTTTTTTTTATTTTATTTTCCTGTGAATTTAAATACTACCGGATCAAATACCGTATTTTTATAAAATCATCACTAATAGTACACTCAATTTCGATAACTGTAATTTGTCAATGAAATCTAATGAAAACCCTTCAAATCATCATAAACGCCAAAGTGTCAATAGATGAATGAAATAATGAATAAAAAAATTTTAGACCGAAAAAAAGGTCAACCAATCAATGTGTAAAACCAAAATGTATAAATCAACAAAAACAAAATGCCCCATAATAAATAATTAAACATGAAAACCAATGCAATGGGGCGTCTTTTAGTATGAAGTTCAATTTCTAATTGAATGAAAACCTGGATTGATCTCAACTTCAATTTCCAAAAAGAAATTTCTTTGTTAAGGGATGAAAAGTAATCAACAATTGTTTTTGGAACTTCAATCAAATTATTTAAGACGCCCTTTATAAATCAGTGTTATCCAAGAAGAAATAGTTTCCTGAAGCTTTTTGCTCTTTATCCATTTGAGAATCTAATTTATTGATTCTTGGTCTAAAAGAAACTGGATCTCTTCTGAATGTAACATTCAAATTCTTCAAAAATCTATTACAACCAGTTAATAAAGATTCTGGTTGTCTTGCATAAGCATTCTTGGAAGGTTGACCTTCAAAGACAATAACTCTATCAGCCAAATAAGTGGCCATAATAAAATCGTGTTCCACAATGAAGGCAGTCTTTTTGGCATGTAATATGAATTTTCTGATAACTTTTGAACACATGATACGTTGTTCAGAATCCAAATAAGCTGAAGGTTCATCAATCAAATAAATATCAGCTTGAGTACCTAAAGCTAAAGTGATGGCAACTCTTTGCAATTCACCACCTGATAAGTTTTGAACTTCTTGATCAATAATATCATCAATTTTTAATGGTTTACAAACATCAGTTTGAAATTGTGGATGTAAGAATGATGCTCTAATTCTCTTGAAGAATAATTGACGAACAGTACCTGGGAATTTTGGTGCAATTTTTTGTGGTTTCATTGAGATGTTTAATTTTGGAACTTCTAAATCATTATCAGCTGGGATAGCACCTGCTAATAACTTACAGAATGTAGTTTTACCAGTACCATTTTCACCCATCATGACCAAGATTTCTGAATCACTGAATTCACCCTTTTCAATATGTAATTTGAAATCACCTTGAGTTCTATACATATCTGGATAAGAATAATATCTTGAAGCATCTAATTGGATAGCATCTTGAGCATCAGCCATTCTGAATTGTAATGATTCGGTTCTAAATCTCAAATTTTCAGTAGCAATATGACCTTCAAGGAACATATTAATACCTTCTCTAACTGAAGATGGTAAAGTAACAACACCATAAACTGATGGAACACCATACAAGATACAGACGAAATCTGAAAGATAATCCAACACTGATAAATCGTGTTCCACAACAATAACATATGATTGAGCATGTAATAATGAACGAATGATCAAAGCAGCATTTAAACGTTGTTTAACATCCAAATATGAAGATGGTTCATCAAACATATAAACATTAGCATCTTGAACACAAGTCATACCAAGGGCAAATCTTTGTAATTCACCACCAGATAATGCATTAACATCTCTCTTTAAAATGTTGTTTAATTCCAACACGTCACAAATTTGTTTAATTGAATCTTTTCTTTCTAATCTAGCTTTTAATAATTGACCAACTTTAGTATCTGGACCTTTAATTGCTCTTGGGATGTTATCAACATATTGAGGTTTAATAATAGCTTTGATATCATCTTCCAACACTTTAGTTAAATAATTTTGTAATTCAGAACCTCTAAAGTGTTTTAAAATATCTTGCCAATCTGGTGGATCATCATATCTACCTAAATTTGGTTTTTGTTTACCAGCTAAAATTTTCAATGCAGTTGATTTACCAATACCGTTAGTACCAACAAGACCTAAAACTTGACCAGGTCTTGGAGTTGGTAATCTATGCAATTTAAAAGAATTTGCAGAATAACGATGTGTAACTTCTTTTTCTAAATTTGTTGGTAAATTAATGATATTAATGGCACCAAATGGACATTTTTTAACACAAATACCACAACCAATACACAAGGTTTCTGAAATGAATGCAATTTTGTTTGTTGGTGAAACTTCAATACATAATTTACCAGTCTTCACAACAGGACAAGATTTTTTACATTCTTGACGACACTTCTTTGGTTTACATCTGTCGTCAGAGACAATGGCAATACGGGTCATCTTGGAACTCATCTTTGCACAATTATTATACTTTTCCAACCACTGAAACACTCGCTAGTGTAAATTTCTCTATGGGTGAGAGTCCTGTTAAGATGAAGACGATTGTTGTTATTGTTGATATTGAGCTCTAGCAAAATTTTTTTTTTCTTCTTTTTTCACGTAACTAATTTTTTTTTTCTTTTCGCAGTCTCTTTTTTTGGCTGTGTGTGGTGTGAACCGTGTCATGTGATTTAAATGTGTGGTGCAAACCAGTATATTTGACAAATTCGGTAGCTCTGATTGGCTAGTTGGAGTGAAGTGAATAGAGGAACTGGAGGGTAAAGTGGTGATTTAATGGAGGGAAAGATGGTATTTGGTTAGTATTAGGCCACTGGATATGGTTACTTAGCTTCTGGATCCCATGTTGAGCTGTTTTGAGTGGGTAGTAAATAGCTCTGTTTTACCCTGTCGAAAAGCTGCCAGGTTTTAGAAGGTTAGCCTCAAATGGGTTCAGTTCACTAATTAGGTCTGAACAATGGGAAGTGGTTCAATTGGGGGATATACCTTAAGTGTTGGTGTGATTGGATCTATTGTATTCACGTCCAATACAGCTTGGCTTCACTTAATTGTCGTCTGGGGGCATTCACTGATGGATCAATATCATGAATATTCATTAATTACTGGGAATAAACATCTATCACATCCATCACCAATCCCATCATTAATCCAATTCCAACTATATTACACCCTCCTTATACACTTACACCACCTATACCCACTCTCCAATATGATCTCTTCACCTCCCAATCACCATTAATCCCACTAATTACTACTGATTCCTTAATATACCGCGAATCAGTTCTACAAAAGACACCATCCGCGAATTGGTTCTGCACGCTAAACGTCTCTAAAAAATTCACGTTACGCGCAACATCTTGATTTTTTTTCAACTGGCGTCAGAAAAAAAAAAATTTTTGTGATGAACGAAAAATTTTACGTATTTGAAAAGAATCTTCATCATTGGTATCCTCTTTAAATCAGAACATCCAAAGATTAAACATCAGATTTTCATAGATTGAATCAAAGCTCATCAACACAAGTTATCTAGATACCCCCATTTCTTTTTAACTTTGAACTTTCCCAATCTTTTATAAGAATATATCTGACAAAAAAAACCAAAAAAAATTAGAAAACCCTTTTTAAAACCCATATTTAATTCAACCCCCCTATCAATTATAGATCAAGATGTCCTCAGCTATTGAATCTATTGACCAAACCGTCAGTGAATTGGAAAACTTGAAGATCAACAAGGAAGAAAGCCCAGCCGCTGCTCCAGAATCTACAACTCCAACTAGCGCTGAAGAACCAACTGAAGAAACTTCAGGTTCTCAAAGTGTTGCTGAAATCACTGCTTCATTATACGTTGGTGAATTGGAACCATCAATCAACGAAGCTTTATTATTCGAAGTCTTTTCCCCAATTGGTCAAGTTTCTTCTATCCGTGTTTGTCGTGATGCCGTTACCAAGAGATCTTTAGGTTACGCTTATGTTAACTTCCATAACGTTGAAGATGGTGAAAAAGCTATTGATGAATTGAACTACACTCCAGTTAAAGGTCAACCAATCCGTATCATGTGGTCTCAACGTGATCCTTCAAAACGTAGAAACGGTGAAGGTAACATTTTCATCAAGAATTTACACCCAGCTATTGATAACAAAGCTTTACATGATACATTCTCTGCCTTTGGTAGAATCTTATCTTGTAAAGTTGCCACTGACAACTTTGGTAACTCAAAAGGTTTTGGTTTCGTTCATTTTGAATCTCCAGAAGCTGCTCAAGCTGCTATTGAAAATGTTAATGGTATGTTATTGAACAACAATGAAGTTTTCGTTGGTCCTCACGTTCCAAAGAAAGATCGTCAATCAAAAATTGAAGAAGTTATTAAAAGTTTCACCAATGTTTACGTTAAAAACATTGATGTTGAAGCTAATGAAGATGAAGTTAAAGCTTTATTCACTGAAGTTGGTCCAGTTACTTCATTCTACTTAGAAAAAGATCAAGAAGGTAAATCAAGAGGTTTCGGTTTCGTTAACTTTGAAGATCATGAATCTGCTGTTAAAGCTGTTGAAACTTTAAATGATCAAGAATTTAAAGGTAAAAAATTATACGTTGGTCGTGCTCAAAAGAAAACTGAACGTTTAGAAGAATTAAAGAAACAATATGAAGCTGCTAGAATTGAAAAATTATCAAAATCTCAAGGTGTTAACTTATTCATTAAAAACTTGGATGATTCAATTGATGATGAAAAATTACGTGAAGAATTCCAATCATTTGGTACTATTTCTTCAGTTAGAGTTATGACTGATGATTCTGGTAAATCTAAAGGTTTCGGTTTCGTTTCATTCTCTTCTCCAGAAGAAGCTTCAAGAGCTATTTCTGAAATGAATCAACATATGTTGGCTGGTAAGCCATTATATGTTGCCTTAGCTCAACGTAAAGATGTTAGACGTTCTCAATTAGCTCAACAAATCCAAGCTAGAAACCAATTGAGATTACAACAAGCTGCTGCTGCCGGTGGTTTACCAGGTCAATTCATTCCAACTCCATTTATCTATGGTCAACAACCAGGTTTCTTACCACCAGGTGCTAGAGCCCCATTAGGTGGTCCAAACCCACAATTCATGATGCAACCAAGACCAGGTCAAGGTATCCCACCACAACAAGCTGGTCAATGGCCAGGTGCTCGTCAATTACCAAATGGTCAACCAGGTTATGGTTTCCCACAAAACTTTGAACAATTTCCACAAGGTGGTCGTGGTCCAAACCGTGGTGGATTCCGTGGTGGTAACAGACCAAGAAATCAAGGTCAAGAAGGTGTTCCACAACAAGGTTCAAACATTGCTCAATTAGCTCAAATCTTACCAAGTGTTCCAGAACCACAACAAAAGAGATTATTAGGTGAAGAATTATATTCAAGAATTGTTGCTACTGGTAAAGCTCAAGATCCAGAATCTGCTGGTAAAATTACTGGTATGATGTTAGATTTAGATAACCAAGAAATTTTATCTCTTTTGGAAAATGATGATTTGTTCAAACAACATTTCGATGATGCCTTCCAAGCTTATGAAGATTTCAAAAAAGCTGGTGGTGAACAACAAGCTGAAGAAGAAGAATCTGCTGCTCCAGCTGCTGAACAAACTGAAGCTTAAGTTACTTTCATTTTTTTGTGATTACGTGTTGTTATTTTTTTTTTCCAAAATTGTTTACATATCACGAGGCATTATTAAAAGAGACTAAACTATAATAATTATAATATTTTGGGAGATCGGTATATTAGAAAAGAAAATTCTTGAAGTTATTAGAAAATATTAAAAAAAAATCAAAAAAAATGGGTCATGTTTAAATGTTTGTGCAGTGCGTCTTTGTGTTTGTGTGTCTTTTTCATATACATGTAAAGGAGGTATTAATTTATTGATTCTTTCATGTATTGCAAAATTCTTTTTATTTTTATCTCTTACCTTTCTATTTGTTTTCCTTTGTACAGTTTTTAACTGTTTGTGAAGACGTTCTGTTTTTATATGTTTATGCTTTAATTTGAGGAAATTAATAACATAGTTGTAGAAATCAACGAGGAATAGAAACTAAAAAGCTTGTCAAAGCATCATTATCATATTAATTCATAAGCATAAATAATTTATATACAATTTTTCCTCCATCATCAATCACGTTGTTGGTTCTTGGATAATCTGTTCCATCTCTTCTTTTTCTTTTAAATACTTTTCTCTTCTTGCAATAGCCTCGGGCTTCATCTTTAATGGACTTGTCTCTTGAAATCTAACAGTAAGTTTCTTTGCCTTAACACTTCCATCTGGATTTTTTTCTGGTGGGTCATATCTAACTAATTCATAAGTACTCCCAATCACATAAGCACTGATTGCTAACCCGAGTGTACCACCAATGATCCCAGCTAGTGCTCTGCCCTGTCCTGTTGGCGGCATATTTGATCTTTTTCTAGCTTTATACAATGATATTCTCCGCGTATTATCGTTGTGAAATGGTGTCAAAAGAGATGAGCTCAACTTTTTGCTCGCTATTGTTTTTAACCCCCATTCAGAATCGGTTCGGACCGGGAAATTCTTAAGTATGGGGACAAAGAAGGTGTCGTAGATCATAACCTTTTTGAACTCTTCCAATGTGAATTACAGACTTCTATAAACAATCTGAAGGATACTGTGCGATGCCCACTACTGTTGACTTTTCGTATTCAATTGTTGTCTCTGTGGCTCATCAGCTCATGAGTCATTAATGCTCTCACACCTAAAAAGATAAAGCATCTAACATACGTCCTATTACCTATCTGTTACTCGACAAGTATGTGTCATAGATCTTACTCTCTTATAAAGCTTGGTTTTCTTGTCTTATGCATCAGCTGCTATAAATGGTCTTATAATGTTTTATGCGCTGCTAGCTCAACAACTAGTGATCAGATTGATAGTTGGAACTGCACTTAAAGAACTGGTTTTCATATAAATTTAGGAGCATCCTCTATCTGCTTGAATATTATTGAGTATTTGATAAGTTCCAGCAAGTTATTATAATATTGGTATAATAACATCACTATTACACATCAGTTCACATGAGGTTATATCAACTTTTGCTGACGATACTGGTAAGCTTAATAGGTGCTGTAGTAGCAGACCTATCCTTGGCCGCCAGCCAAGTCCCTAACATTTTAGACGCGTATAATTCTGAAAATGCTGTCCACTTTGGTGCAATATTTGATAGTATACAAGGGTTGGTTCTGTACGGTATCACTGGCAATGCGACTATTGACCAACGACACGATGTGTTGAGACTTAGCTCAGAGCTACGGAACTGTACTGTTGAAGGAATGACATTACTGGTGGTACCTAGTTTGGATTATTATTGGAATGAATTATTTACTGAAGGAGGTTTGGTATATTTCGTTAACAATAGCACAGATCACCTGGATGGAGCCAATGTTGAAGATTATCTACCACAGGTGACCCACCTATTTGGTCCGTCGTCCCTATATGGTGAGCCCTGGTGCACTGCTACTTCGCATTGGACGCAATCTCTCACTGTCGAGGGAGTGTTACATACTCTTCCTATATTGCTCGCAATACAAACTGCAGAAGTCCAGAAATGAATTCTATAGCTAAATCGGTGCATATATATATTTTTGATGTTTTAATTATTACTTTATTTTTTTTAACAACTACTCTAAGTAGAGTAGATTCCCACTAGTGCTATGCCCTTCCTTTTGGCCGCATATTCGATCCTTTTCTCGCTTTATACAATGATATTGTCCGTGGTGGAATGGTGTCAAAGAGATGAGCTCAATCGCTACTGTTCAAAGTAGTAGAATTTAGCCCCATTCAGATCAATCGGCTCGGACCGACTGGGGAAACGCTTAAGTATGCGATTCGGACCGGTCCCTTGGAGATTTGCCTAATCAAGAACTTGAAGCGAATGAATCATGGGGATTATTATCAAAAGGTATATAAATAAAGAGTTTGAAATCTCGAAAGAGCTCAAGTATTAATTGAGACTAAGTACCAACAAGAAAGAATCAAATGCCTAATCCAAAGTTCAAATCAAGAAGATCAACAGTCTATTCTACAAAGGGAATTGTCTCCTCACCTCAACCATTAGCCAACGCAGCTGGTTTGAAGATATTAGAAAAAGGTGGTAATGCCATTGATGCTGCTGTTGCTGTTGCTGCAGCATTGACTGTTACAGAGACTCCATCAACTGATCTGGGTGGTGATGCTTATGCAATCTTTTACAAGGCTGAAGATAAAAAGGCGTATGGATTGAATGGGACTGGTAGATCAGCTTCTGCATTGAGTGTCGATTATATCAAAGAGAACTTCCCTAAGGACATTATTCATAACAGATTGAGCTCAGAATCAATCTTCACCGTGAATGTTCCAGGTGGTGTTGCTGCCTGGTATGATTCTGTCGAGAAATGGGGGTCAGGAAAAGTTACTTTTGCAGAGATATTACAACCAGCTACTGAGTTAAGTGAAGGGTATCCAGTCAGTGAGATCAGTGCTCATTTAGCTTCTGCTAGTGAAAAAAGATTGAAAAAAGTCAATGATCATAAATCACAAGAATTTAAAGAAAAAGAATTGGGTGTGTTTTTGCCAAATGAAGGTTTGACAGGTCCAAAACAAGGTCAATTGATTAAAAATCCATATAAGGCAAATACTTTTAAATTATTAGCTAAGCATGGTAAAGATGGATTTTATAAAGGTGAAGTTGCTGAATCCATTGTCAAAGAAGTTCAATCTCGTGGTGGATTAATCACTTTAGATGATTTAGCTAATCATACTTCTACATTTGTTGAACCAATATCTTATGAATTTTTGGGTAAAAAACTTTGGGAAATTCCACCAAATGGATCTGGTATCATTGCTTTACTTACCTTGGGTTTAATTAAAGCATTAGATGCTAAAGGTGATATCAAATTATCTGAGTTGAAACATAATTCTGTGGAGTATTTACATTTGATAATTGAGACATTAAAGTTGAGTTTTAAAGATAGTGAAGAATATGTTAGTGATTCTGATCATTTATTGAAAAAGTTTGGTATTGATCAAAAAGATACTATTGAACAATTATTATCTCCTCAATACTTTGAAGAACGTTCAAAATCATTCAAACCTAACGTTTCGTTGAACAATGAGGATTTGGAGATTGGTGAATTACCAAATCGTATCTTTAAATCAGATACTGTCTATTTCACTGTTTCCGATAGTGAGGGAAATGCTGCTTCATTCATCAACTCAGTCTTTATGAACTACGGTAGTGGTATATTAGTTCCAGAGAGAGGATTCTTTTTACAAAACAGAGGTGCAAATTTCAGTTTAAATCCTGATAGTAAAAACTGTCTTGAATGTAACAAGAGAAGTTACCATACTATTATACCAGGTTTGATCACTACACCATTGGATGATGGTAAAGAAGATCTTTATGCTAGTTATGGTATCATGGGTGGATATAATCAACCTCAAGCTCATGTTCAAATTTACTTGAATCTTTTGCTATTTGGACTGGATCCACAAGAAGCATTAGATGCACCAAGAATAACCTTAGAACCACATCCAGAATTGGCACATACTGATAAAGGACATGGCGCCCATGGTCCTGTTAGTAGATCAGTGACATTGGTGAATCTCGAAGAAGGTATTGATCCAGAAGTTGTTGAAGGATTGAAAAAGCTCGGTCATGATGTTCAAGTTGTTAGTGGGTATGCTAGAAAGGCATTTGGAAGAGGTCAGATTATTAGAAAAGAGCCTGGTGAAGATTTAGTGTATTCAGCTGGTTCTGATCAACGTGCAGATGGTGCTGCTGTTCCTTTACTTTAATAAGTAATAAAATAATAAATAAGCATCGTTAAACTTTACACATTTTTAATCCTACACAGTAGTATCTCGTTACAAACCAGAATATAGCACCAACAAGTTCAATAACACCAGCAGTCAATATCAAGTTGTTATATCCTGATCCGTCACCAATGATTGCACCACCAATTGGTAGAGCAATTAAATTACCAAAAGACACCAGGAAATAAACAGTCCCATATCTTTTACCAAAATCTTCAGTCTTACTTATTTGTCCACAACAAACTGGTGTCAATGATAAAGTGGAACTTGAAAAGAATCCATATAAACCTGCAAAGGCATACATAGTGCTTAAATCTCTCCCAAAAGGTAACCATATAACCATGATCAAGACACCACAAACAAACACAGTAAGTAACATTATATTTATTCTTCCATAATGATCACCGATATAGTTTGGTAAGAATCTCCCCAATACACCAGTGGCATTATTGACAATTAAGACCAAAAACGAAGTAGATTCAGAATAACCTTGATAAATGACATAAGACGACATGTAAGTAATAACCAAGATCAATGAAAATTCACATAAAAACACTGATATTGTTAATGTTAAGAATCTTTTTTCATGGAGCAAGTCACTAAGAACAAATGAATCTTTTAATATTTGCTTTGCACTTCTTGATTGTTGATGAGGTTTCCTTATTCTATCTTTTGTGAATATACAACCTAATCCTAATAAAAATATACCTGCAAACCCTAAAATCCTTACACTCCAAGCATATCCTATTGTTGGAAGTGCAGATCTTAACATCAATGGCCAAATAACACCACCAAGACTTCCACCAATAGAACAAACTCCTAAAGCTGAAGCTCTTTTCTTGTTGAACCAATGAGATACTGAACCTAACGAGGCACTCATTAAAAAACTTGTTCCTCCCCCGACAATAACACCAAAGGTCAATATGAATTGATAAACTTCTGAGGAAATAGCAGCTAAGAACAATCCAACAACCATCATAACTGATCCTAAAATCATTGGTAATTTAGCTCCTTTTGCATCAAAAATTGGGCCTGCATAAATTCCTCCACCAAATGCTATAAAGAAATATATTGAGAAAATCCACCCTACTGTACTAGAAGGTGTATCAGCAAGTTGATGTGTAATTAAATATGCTTGTATTGCACCTAATGAATTCATCATCCCAAATGCTAAAATCAATGCCGCTAAAGAGCCAAAAACCACAAGATAAGCTTCGAGACCACCATCAGGAAATGATAGATCTTCTTCTACTAATGCCAAATCATCTGATTCAATCTCTTGAGTCTGTTGTGTATGTGAAGATTGCTTTGTAAGATGTGCTTGTTGATATGCTGAACTCGTACCGGCTTCTAGCGAGGCATCAGCTAGTTGAATACTTTCTGTATGTTCATCATCTTTGTGTCTCGCTGCAGCTGGAGGTTCCATAATCGAGGAAGGTTCAAACCGAATCATAACTATGCAATTGGACTCTTATTAACCAAGTATAACATCAGAGACTTGAAAAGAATGACAAATCAAAGTCTTTTAATGCTAAATTACTCGAAACCTCATCGATCGACTTGGGAAACCATTTCCGTATTTTTCTCGTTTAGCTAATATTATTACATACAAAATCTTATCTCCAGGGCCCTTCGCGGGAAATAACAACGAGCTTGAAAAAAAGCTGAACTGGGTATCTAACGAACTACAATTTAAACCACAGCTATCAGGACCTTAAAAACATGATTAAAACAATAGTTTATCACTATATGGAGGCTCTTGGGGGGCTTTTTTTTTTTTTTTAAACGGTATTGTTCCTGTATTAAAAAAAATGTTACTTAACTATAATAAATGCTCCGATAAATCAAAGCGAATCACATACTATCTAATTTACTTTTTTTACTTTTTTACTTTTAAAATTATACCTTTAATAACTGGAATGGTAATTAGACCATCCCTTTTCTCCCTCTTTTGCCCCAAATTCCAGAAATTTGGTGATTAATTAAGATATCTAATCGATGGATGATTATAATTCTCTTTGTAACGTCGTATGGACATTGATTATGTATCATATTCACCAATTGTTTATCCTAACCTCTCATCTCTTTCCAAAATTTCTCATGGCAAAAAAAGAAGTAGAACTCCTCATGGGGGGCTCGAACCCCCGACATTTCGGTTAACTTCCGCTAAAGAAATGGTTCTTTCCCTTAGTTTGACTGTAAAAGCCGAACGCTCTACCAACTGAGCTAACAAGGACGAGTTCTGACCGGTAAAAATCGGTGTTTAACGTGTTTAGTCCGGTTGGTAGGGACACTTTTAAAAGTAATTCTTATTTATTTCAACAATAAATGGGTGTAGAGAGTGGGTTAAAGTTTTATTATAAGTTAAAATATGTGAAGAATACTTTGACCAAGTAGTGTCTTTGAGGAATGTTTTGTTAAGAAGTTATAAATGAAAGAGTCCCATCATTTGGAAGAAAATGGATATAAGTGGATATATCTTTATGAATTCAAATCCAAAACCTTCTAAAAGTGCCCTGACTTTACCTATTTACCTATTAATTATTATCAATAACATTATATCTTTTTAACACTTCTGGTTCTTTAGTTATATAGCCTTTTCTCATTTTTTGAGATCCATTTCTGTCATTTCACAACGGTAAATCAGATATGAAAATTGGTTCTTGCAGCATAATTAAAAAAAAATTATAGACATACAAAAAAATTTATCAAGATGAGCTGTGATAACTATTCTTAAAATTTCTCTATCGATAGATCACCTTTACATATTTCACATAAATTATCGCGTTTATAATGCCTTCAAGAAACTCTATCAACAAGCCAAAAGATACCATGAACCAGGCTCGTAAGAGAACAGCCTTAGCTAAGAAGAGAAATGCTAGAGCTAGAAATGGTTTAACAGCTCCAGCTAGAAGTTCAGAAACATCTACTTCAGGTTTACCAAAATCAACTGCTGTTGCTCTTTACACTGGTGCTAAACCAACAGGTAATCTTACAACCACCACTTTATCTAAGAAAAGATTACAAAAAATTGAAAGAAATAAAAAATATTCAGCAAAGAGAAAAGAATTAGAAAATAAATTATTGATTGATGCTACTGCTCAAGTTGAAGAAAGAATGGATATTGACGATGATAATGAATCTGTTGCTTCACCATCAAAGAAGGAAAAATCCAGTAGTAAAATAAATAGTGTTAAAGAAGCTTTATGGTCAGTTATTGAAGATCGTGCTTCTGAAACTTTAGTTGTTGATGCTACAGGTGAAGGTACAACATTAGGTGGTCCAAGCTTTTTTTAGGTAGTTCTTTTACTTTTGTACAATAGGTTATATTCTGGTTTAATTACACGCATATTTTTTTTTTTTCTGGTTTCAATATAAAAAGATGAATGTATTTGTAATTTGTAACTATTTATCTAGTCCTTTTGCCTTTAATTGAACATCAACAGCATCTCTTAAGAACTTGATAGTTTCAGCTGGATCTGGTGAAGTGAAAACAGCAGTACCTGCAACAATAACATTAGCACCAGCTTCTGCAGCAGCTGGAATTGTTGCTTTACCTAATCCACCATCAACTTGAATATCTAAATCTGGGAATTTTGCTCTTAAAGCTTCAACTTTTGGCATCATTTCAGGCATGAATTTTTGTCCACCAAAACCTGGTTCAACAGTCATAACTAAAGCCATATCTAAATAAGGACCTAAATCATATAAAACATCAACTGGAGTACCTGGTTTAATGGCACAAGCAGCTCTAATACCATGACTTTTAATTAATTTAACAAGACCTATTGGATCTTTTGTTGCTTCATAATGGAAAGTAAATTGATCAGCACCAACATTTTTAAATTCTTCAACCCATTTTTCAGGTTCAGCAACCATCATATGACAATCAAAGAAAGCTTTTGGTTTTGTAACACCATCACCTCTTGGAATAGTTTTTCTTAAACTATCCACAATTGGAGGTCCTAATGTTATATTTGGTACAAAATGACCATCCATAACATCTATATGTAACCAATCAGCTTTGGCACCTAATATACGATGACATTCACAACCTAAATTTGAAAAATCACTTGCAAGGATTGATGGAGCAATTATTGATTTCACCATTCTTATTTCTTAATAAATTACTTTTATAGTTGTTAAATGAATATTGAAAAGACTCCTTCAAGACTTAAAAAACATTAAGAATCTCGGAGCACAAAGTATCGATTCAATTCTGATTTCCAAATTGATTTAAAAGGATTACTTTACTCCGCGAAAAAAAATTTCGCCCAAAAACTAAAAAAATCTCCCGGGGGCGAGTCGAACGCCCGATCTCAAGATTACTTTGTTTTACCATTACAGTCTTGCGCCTTAAACCAACTTGGCTACCGAGAGGTGATTTTTGACGAAAAAAGTCGTTGAACAACTATGATTTAAGGCCGCGGATATTTGCGCCATATTTTGTTTTGGAAATTTTATAAGTTAAATATAGACATTTCTGGAAAAACAATGAATCATTAGAGAGTTTAAAGCTCAAATATTATTATTAATAGTTTATTTTATTGTTTGAAGATGGGTTTTAGAATTTTATAAATTATTGAAAAAATTGAGAATCACGTATTTTTTCTCATAACTTTAGAATTGTATAAAAATTTCATAATTTATGAAAAGTTTCTCCAAACAGCTCAAAAAGTATATCAAAATATAGAGCATCCATTTATGTATTTTCTCATGTATTTATAGTTATTGAGAGCTAAGTTTTGTTGTGTTATTTGGGATTGTAGTTACAGACTACAAAAAATTTCGAGGGGACAAATACATAGAGTTCCCTAAGTGGAAAACCAGTAGTTAGCATCTAGCAAAGTAGGAATAAAATCATCAATATGTTTTTAAATAGAATCAAGTGTTTTCTAGAGCTTTTTTTGAAGCTTTTGTTTACTAAAAACTGCCAGAGAGCTAAGGGAAAGATAGTGAAATATCTGTCGCGAATTGCAAATATAGTCGAAACACCAGCAATATTAATTATATTGTTCACCAGAAACGCTGTAGAAGCACTTGTGGGTACAGCAGACTAGACTATATACACCTCAATCTAATTGGGTTCAATGTTTTCAGAAATAAGCTAGATAGAGCGTTAAGTGATATTTATGTCTTGCAAAATTGTGGCCACCTGAAGATCTCCGATCTTTAATGTGACACAAAATTTACGGAGTACAAATTGGGCCTCGAGTCTCGAGGAAATTGCGAGAGTAGCTGTAATATTGACCATCAATTGTACACTACGTGTGTATTTCACCTTATTCATAGCACTTTTACATACTTGGTCTAAGGTTGAAGCTCAGATTGATGATTTTTTTAATGAGAAGCAGGTTTTTGTCTTCGTGCTGTTTGTCCGCTGCACCCCATAGTATCTGAACGTCATGACGATGAAATCAGACTAAGAAGGATGTGTGACTACATTTTAACCAGTCATGGATAATTTCTGATCTTCAAAGCTATTCATCTCTAGTTAGTGGCTACGTAATTGTAAATTGTTGATCCTAATTACAAATTCCACAACCATTACATCAAGTGATGGGCTATCGGCAACGGGCACTGTCTACTATTTGTTCCTTTCGGCAAACCCAACTACTCACCAATCACCTATATCCAAACACACACACCATAATAAACGGAGAACACAATATTGTACCCTGGTATCTTATCCAAATCTCTTGGTTAATCTAAATCGAATATTATTTTATTATTATGGACTCTTATTATTATGTACCAAGGCTTGTCCACTTCTGATTTCGCTTGGTGTCTGGATGCTGAAAATCTCCAACAGTTTTTTTTTTCTATCTCGAGAATTAAAATGAAAAAGAACAATTTGGCGGAATACGTAGAATTAAGCGACTGATAGGATTGAGACTCAATTGGAAGAGGAATTATTGGGTTGATTTCAATAATTCATTCAAGAAAACATTCATCTGGATCCTGAAAGTGTACTCCGGTGATCAGGCTGTCGAAATATCTCATTGTCTTTAAGAAGAAGAGTACTATTTGATCTCGATTGCCCCTGTGGGTACGAAGAGTTATTTTTGCCCCGAATACATTAAATTAAACATTCAACCCTTCTTGTTTTTTTTCCAACAACAAAGAACAGCAGGCATTCATTCAAGTTGGTGATTAGCTAGTGTTTTACAAGTTCAAAGGTCAATTGAACCTCAGGAACTTTTCCTCATTTCTGGAGATTATTGGAGATTCTTTGCCATTGTTGAATAGCAACGACAACAATAGCCTATCAGTTCCTAAAAAACCACAACGAGGCAAAGCTGTATCTATTGAGTTCTGTTTCAAGAAACCCATCAGACCAACCATTACACAATGTCCTTAAAGAAATGGTTGAGCTCTGGTAGTGCCAATTCATCTAATCCAGTGGAGAAGGACCCATTATCAACTATACCTCCACCCAACACAATATTAGCAAATAATAACAGCACAACCAATTCCAAAACAGAAAAAAATGAATCAAGTTCTTCTTCAATTTCGAGTCAAAAGGAAAAACATGAATGTAATGATATTCCTGAAGAGATTGAAGATGAAACTGAAATAGCTGTGGAGGAAATCAATCCTGATTATCCATTTGGAGATGGATCTGATAAAATATTTGGGTTTGAAAATTTTGGAAATACATGTTATTGTAATTCAATTGTTCAATGTCTTTATTATACAAAACAATTCAGATTAGAAATCTTGAAAAATCCAACAAGAGATTCGGAAATTTCAAGAGTAAGGAAAACATCTATGCCAGGAACAAAACCACATCTTGCCGTTACTTTACAAACTAGTAATACCAACAATAATGAAAATAATGAAAATCATAATGGACCAAATCATGAAGGGAAAAATCTAAGAAGTTCATTTGGAAGAAGAACATCTAGTTTTTTCGGAAGAAATAAAAAAGATAGCTTGACAGATGATGAAAGTGAAGCTGCAAGTCAAGCAGCAGCAGCAGCAGCAGCAGCTAATAATGCAAATAATAACAATACAACCACTAATAATAACAATACCAATGAACAACAATCTTCCAATGGACAAAACGGAAATACAATCACAATACCCAATCTTAAATCTAATTCTGCAAATGTCATCATTGGGAAAACTGATGATCCTAATGCTAATGTTGATGTAAGAAAAAGAGCAGCGTTAGCTAAGGGACCAATTGTCAACTTGGATCACTCATTAGTTGATTATAATATGAAGAATTCATTATATACTGCATTAAAAGATTTATTTGAAAGTATGATTGAACATGAATCTAAAACAGGTGTTGTATCACCAAAATTTCTTGTTGAGACATTGAAGAAAGAAAATGAATTATTTAGAAGTACAATGCATCAAGATGCTCATGAATTTTTAAATTTTTTATTAAATGAAGTTATTGATACAATTAATAGTATTCATAATAGTCGGAAAAATGCATTACATGATTTTTTTGAAGGATTATTAACAAATCAAACAAAATGTTTAACTTGTGAAAATGTTTCAAGTCGTGATGAAACTTTTTTGGATTTAAGTATTGATTTAACAGATAATGAAACTTTAGAAACTTGTTTAAAACAATTTTCTGCAAGTGAAATGCTTAATGGTGGTAATAAATTTTATTGTGATAATTGTCATTCTTTACAAGAGGCTGAAAAAAAAATGGGTTTAAGAAAATTACCCAAAATTTTAGCATTACACTTAAAAAGATTTAAATATAGTGAAGAACATCAAAGAAATGTTAAACTTTTCCAAAAAATTAAATATCCATTATATTTTAAATTAGAAAGTGATATACCTGCTGAAAAATTAGAAGATGGATTAAAATTTTATCAATTATATGGAGTTGTTGTTCATATTGGAGGTGGTCCTCATCATGGTCATTATGTTGCATTGGTTAAAACAATTCAACATGGATGGTTATTATTTGATGATGAAACTGTGGAAAAAATTGATGAAAAATTTGTATTAAGATTTACAGGTGATAGTCCTGATTTAGCTACTGCTTATGTTTTATTTTATCAAGAAATTACAGAAGAAAAATATGAATCAGTTATAAATGAACCAATTGATGAAATTAAAGCTCCTGAAAAAGATGAAGGTATTCGTGAAAATATCATTAGAGTTAATTCAAATAATACTTCTATTAGTTCAAGTCAACCATCAACTACATCATCAGAAAATAACAATAACACTAAACCTGTGAGACCACCACCAACAGTTCTTGAACCACAAGAAAAGATTAAATTAAGAACACCAAGTTTTTCAAGCATTGCAAGATTAAAATCAAAATCTTCACAAAATACAATGACATCAAGTAATATAACTACACCACCAAGTTCAATTTCAACATCTGCAATTCCTGTGGCTAATCAAAATTCAAATGCTACAACTACACCAAGTAATGTTAATTCACAACCACCACCAACCACAACTTCATCTGGGACTAGTGGATCATTTTGGAAAAAAAGAGAAAAAGAAGTGAAGGAGTCAAAAGAAGATAAAGAAAAAGAGAAGGAGAAAAAGAAGAATAGAATGAGCATGGGATTTGGATTTAAGAAAAATTCAAATTGAAAAAAGGAGTCACAAGGAATAAGTAAAATAGGTAATAAAATGGTACATATAATAGGTGACTGATTATAATACTTGTAGTTATTCCCGGTTAATATTGCTTCAAAGTATAAGTCTGCTTATCCATAGATGACCATGATTATCCAATTAAACAACTTAGATTAAACACATCCATTGTTAAATCTTCCGAGAATAAACGGATACAATATTAAAAGAAAAGACTATTAGCCTAATATTCGATTACATAAGCGGGTAGACCAAAGGGGTTTGAAATTATTGGTTGAGCCAAATAAATTTTTTGACACAAACGGAACAATTGGAGCAGCTGCTGCTCTCCGGGAATTGCCTATTCGTTGAGAAAGACGTGGGTGGACGTTGAGAGGCTTTAGATATGTTACATATGTTTTGATTAAAGAAGATTGTTGTGCAATGAAGGTTGGTGGTATTGAGGTGGTGAGGTGGCGAGGTGTGTTCTTGGATGTAATGATTGCTAGTGATTCCGAGCAATGTCTTAATAATGGATTGTCGTGATTTTCCTGATTTAATATACTCATGTTTTTAATAATATTAAATATTTACTCAACTTTATTGGTTTGAAACGGATAGTTTTTATTTGATCGATGATGCTTTATTAATTTCAGAGCCCTTTACAATTGTATATATAAAGCACCAACATTGGACATTGATACCAAAATCCATATGCTTATCATCTATTAGCAAATAAAGCAATAATATGATTAGAACATTACAATTAAATCAACTTCATTCAACACCAGCATTTGGTGTGAAATTATTGAAATCATTTACATCTATAAGAGGTTTAAAATCAACTTCATTAAATTCAAATGATATTCCTCATCATCATAATAAATTTGATATCAGTACAAAATTGATTGTTACTCCACCTCCAGAATTTGCAGAGAATGAAAATATTACACATCCAACTTTTCCTCATCCACCATTTAAGGAGGAAGATTGTGAAAAAGTTCATTTTGTTCATAGGAAACCAATTAGTACTGGTGATAAGATAGCTGATCGTGGTGTTAAGATCTGTAGATCAATGTTTGATTTTGTTACTGGGTATAAGAAGCCAAAAGATCATAATAATCCAGAAACTTGGGAAGGTACAAGATATGAAATGACTGAAGAAAAATGGTTAACAAGAATTATATTTTTGGAAAGTATTGCAGGTGTACCTGGAATGGTTGCAGCTTTTGTTCGTCATTTACATTCATTAAGATTATTGAAAAGAGATAAAGCTTGGATTGAAACTTTATTAGATGAAGCTTATAATGAAAGAATGCATTTATTAACATTCATTAAGATTGGTAATCCATCATGGTTTACAAGATCAATTATTTATGTTGGACAAGGTGTTTTTTGTAATTTATTCTTTTTAATTTATTTGATGAAACCAAGATATTGTCATAGATTTGTGGGTTATTTAGAAGAAGAAGCAGTTAGTACATATACACATTTGATTCAAGATATTGATGCAAAGAGATTACCAAGATTTGATAAGGTTAAATTACCAGAGATTGCTTGGTTATATTGGCCAGATTTGACTGAAAAATCTTCATTTAGGGATTTGATTCAAAGAGTTAGAGCAGATGAATCAAAACATAGAGAAGTTAATCATACATTGGCAAATTTGGAACAAAGAATTGACAGAAATCCTTTTGCTTTAAAGATTGAAGGATTAGAATCAAAAGAAGTTCAACCTGGTGAATATGACTTGAAGACTCCACATCCTGAAGGATGGAAACGTGATCAGCTACACCTTTGAGATACAGATATACTTAACGATTTTATGATTTATGAGATACTATATATATTTAATGATTATACGAATTATGTTTTTTTTCACACTGTAGTAGTGATGGGTATAATAATATTGATTGAAAACCACCTGAATTTTGACTCACTCAAAGCTCAATTAATAATTACTAATTCTACATCAGTTAACTAACCAATCCAATTCCATTATTCCACATTATTAATACAATCAGGTTGTATTTTATTCATTTTTTGCACAATTATACATATCTCATGATCCATTTCAGTAAAACTCGGCCGAACAGTCTCTTTTCGCTTCTGTCCTGCCTATGCCTAACGTCTGCCTAGCCTCCGCCTAGCACCGACCCACCTCGAGACTAAAGTTTAGATCAGAACAGATCAATATACTCATCAAGGACAAGTTAACTAGAAGAACATTCCACAGATATCCAATTGTTATTCTAATAGATAAGCACTATTTGAAACTCCTTTATGACTCACTTTACCTAATAAATTGCACCTATTGCACAATAAATTCTACAATTAGTAAACTTGTGTCTGGAACAATACGATTTCATTGAAAAAGATATAAAGAGCCACAAGTTTCCCCCAAAGTACCCAACACAGATTAATACTCAGCTACTTAGGATTCACAAGTGCAAACCCACTCAATTGAAATTCAAAATGTCTTTACAATTCTTCACTCTAGCTAACGGTAATAAAATCCCTGCAATTTCCATCATTGGGACCGGTACACAATGGTTTAATGGTTCAGGAGAAACTAAGATTAATGAAGCTTTAGTTAGTCAATTAAAACATGCTTTATCAATTCCAGGTATTGTTCATATTGATGCTGCTGAGAATTATCGCAGATATCCAGAATTAGCCAAAGCTTTAAAAGAAAGTTCAAAACCAAGAGATCAAATTTGGATTACTGATAAATATTCTAAATTTGCCCAAACACCTATTGAACATTTAAATTCAACTTTAAAGACTTTAGAAATTGATTATGTTGATTTATATTTGATTCATGATCCTTTCTATTCCAAAAAGGAATTCGGTATCGCTCAAGCTTGGAAATATGCTGAACAATTGTTTAAAGAAGGTAAAGCTAAAAATATTGGTGTTTCAAATTTTGCAATTGAAGATTTAGAAGAGATTTTAAAAACTGCTGAAATTAAACCACAAGTTAATCAAATTGAATATAATGCCTTTTTACAAAATCAAACTCCAGGTATTTATGAATTTGCAAAGAAAAATAATATTTTATTAGAAGCTTATTCTCCATTAGGTCCATTAACTGTCAAGAGTAAAGAAAGTGATGGTGAATTTTTCAAATTCTTGAGTGAATTATCAACTAAATATGGTAAAGATGATGGTCAAATTTTATTAAGATGGGTTTATCAAACAGGTGTTTTACCAGTTACAACATCTTCTAAACCTGAAAGAATTACAGGATCTTCAAAAATTTGGGATTTTGAATTAACTAATGATGAAGTTTCCAAGATTTCATTATTAGGTGCTAAACATAAACCATTACGTCAATATTGGGTTCCTGAATATTCTAAATTTGATAATTAAAAATTTCTATTACATATATATTCTATACAGGTGGAGCATTTGTGAATAAATATGAAATACTTTCACCATTATGTAGACGACGTATAGCTTCTGCTAAAGTTGGACTTATATCAATTTGATCCAATCTATCATTTTCAATATTTAATGGTACAGTATTTGTACAAACAATTCTTGAAAGTGAACTATTTGCTAATTTATTTTCAGCATCACCACTGAAAATACCATGTGTAACAATTGAAATAACTTCTTTTGCATTATTTTGTAATAAAGTATCTGCAGCTTTAACTAAAGTACCACAAGTATCAGCCATATCATCAATTAAAACACAAATTTTATCACTAACATCACCAACAAGAACCATACGAGAAACTTCATTAGCCTTTTGACGTTCTTTATGAATTAATGCAAATTGTAAATCTAATTTATCAGCTATTGAAGCAACACGTTTTGCACCACCAGCATCTGGTGAAACTAAAATAGCATTTTTATAATCAATTTTTTCTTTAATATATCTTAAAACTGAAGGTTCGGCATATAAATTATCCACAGGTATACGGAAAAATCCTTGAATTTGAGAAGCATGTAATTCCATTGTAATAACATGATCACAACCTGCAGTTTGTAATAAATTTGCAATTAATTTAGCAGTTATTGGAGCACGAGATTTATCCTTTTTATCTTGTCTTGCATATGGGAAATTTGGTATCACTGCTGTAATACGACGAGCTGAAGCTGTTTTGCAAGCATTAATCATTATTAATAATTCCATTAGGAAATCATTAATTTCATCTTCTCCACAACCTGTTTGAATAATATAAACATCTTCATCACGAACAGATTCTCCAATCGTCACTGATGTTTCCTGATTGGAATATTGATAGACACCTATTCTACTCAAGGGTATACCAAGTCTAGAAAACAGTTAGCAAAAACTTGATCATAATCTCTTTTAATTAATGAGTTCTTACTTTTTCGATATTTTATCTGCAAGTTCAGAATGTGAATTACCAGCCAATAATTTGATAGAATTTGGTGATGCTGTCATATTGTATAAATTATTCTATCTTGGATTAAGTTCAAAATGAATATGGGTATAAAAAAGTGTAGTTTTATTCACTTTTAGTTTGTTATCGTTATACACATGTTGTATAAATTTTTTTTCTTTCCCGTAGGTCCTCCTAAGGACATCCTAAAAGGGAAATACGGGAATTAAAGTCACGAGATCTTGAACCTGAATTAGTCTATTATAGAAGATTTACACAATTGAATACCTTTATAGATATGTAATGCGTTTTATGTGGGTTTATCTAGCAAGGATTGATATGAGAAGTTAATCATTGATATCTGAAATGTGATTAATAGTGGCGTATTGCTGTTTTAACGAAATCTCATAGACATCATCTCCTAAATACGCCTTTTCTTTACGAAAGTAGCCTTTTCTATAGACTTAGACAAGGCTTTGAAGCTTTGAAATTGAAGGCTGATTTCAATTGAATGACATAGGAAGAATAATGTATGGTTTACTATTAACAATTGATGACAATTGATCTCGTTTATTATTGAACCACTAAACGAGTTCTAACCAACGGGCATACCTAGTGACACCGAAATCTAAATTTAACCATGATAGCTAAATTAGCCACTATCGATATATCCCGATCGATTCTTATCGGTTATTTGTTTTATAGAATCAACGTCATAGATCAATTCAGATCAATTTCATGACATGTACCTGTAATTCTTTGATTGATTGTAATTTGTAAGTACTCGTAATCTTGGAAAAAGCTTGAAGGGTTAAATTAACAACCTAAAAATAACCAGCCTGAGGTACGAGGATAAGTAGTAAGTACTAATTAATTTAATTGGACCAATTGAAATGACACGCGCAGCTGGTTGACTTAATTAATCAACACGGTTATTGTAATTAGACAGCACTACGCCACCATCATCTTGGCCTATAGTGTGAGTACGAGCTCAAAGGTGCCGATAGAGACGTCGCGATGAGGTTCTCTTGATTTCTTTTCCTCGGGACGTCGAAAAAAAATTTTGGGCGACGATCCGTTGTGAAGATAATGATCAACACCACAAAAGAAGTACCCGTAATTATGAAATAGATATCTACAAGTTACTGTTATATAACGTTGATTTACAATTGAACTAAACAATGCTACCTCAAGTAGTTAATCCTCGTAGAATAGGACCATCCCGCAATTAGCAAACATCAGTCATAAAACACTCAACCCTTGGATCAACAACGTCAACAACATACATCACACCCACACCCTTGCCAATATTACCAAGCCCAATTAAACCAACTCAGATCAATATTAATTCCATTTTCAAAGCCATTTATGCAAGTAATTAAACAAAACCAGCAGAACAGGCTATTTACCTCTTGCCTAATTAGGTAATCAGTGATCTTAAATTCTGGTTAGGGACACAAATGACTTCCGTTTTGGGAAGTGTAATAACATGCATGTAATTTAACGATGGCAGGTTCTTTCTGTAGCTCTATTTTTAGCCTCCGGGAAAAGTTGAGATTTAGATTGGTGATGATGATATTGATGAATCGGAAGGGGGCCTCGAGAAGTGTATAAATAGAGATGATTCCCTCCGTTTGGATCTACATCTTTTCTTTTGCTCAACTCATCATCAATTGAACACTTCAATTTATAATTAATAATAATTACTATTCAAACAATGCAATACAAATACTCTTTATTCACTGCTGCTTCCCTTGTTGGTTCATCTATTGCTGCATACATCCCATCTGAACCATGGTCTACTTTGACTCCAGATGCTGCTGCTCCATCAGGTGCTACTACTGATTATACCAAAACTTTTGGTATTGCTGTTGTTCCACTTACAGCTACTTCATCATCTGCTGCTGCTTCAGCTACTACTAAAGCTAAAAGAGATGTCATTTCCCAAATCGGTGATGGTCAAATCCAAGCTACTACCTCAACTGCTTCAAGCAACAAAGCTAAATCAACTGCTCAAGTTGTTTCACAAATCGGTGATGGTCAAATTCAAGCCACTACTTCAACTGCTAAAGCTAAAACTACTGCTCAAGTTGTTTCTCAAATAGGTGATGGTCAAATCCAAGCTACTACCTCTACCGCATCTGCTGCTAAAACCACAGCTCAAGTTGTTTCACAAATCGGTGATGGTCAAATTCAAGCCACCACTTCAACTGCTCAAGTTGTCTCACAAATTGGTGATGGTCAAATTCAAGCTACTACTTCAACCGCTGCTGTTGTCTCACAAATCACTGATGGTCAAATCCAAGCTACTACTTCAACTTCATCTGCTGCTGCTTCAGCCACCTCAGAAGCTGATGATGAAGATGACTCAGACTCAGAAATTGATATCCAATCAACTTCTTGTTTAACTGACTCTTCATTAGCTTTGACTTTGAACAGCTCAATCTTGACTGATGCTCACGGTAGAATCGGTTCTATCGTTTCCAACAGACAATTCCAATTCGATGGTCCACCACCACAAGCTGGTGCTATCTACGCTGCCGGTTGGTCTATTACTGAAGATGGTAACTTGGCCATTGGTAACGTCACCACCTTCTACCAATGTTTAAGTGGTAACTTCTACAACTTATACGATGAATCATTAGGTGAACAATGTACTCCAATCCACTTGGAAGTTGTTGACTTGGTTTCTTGTTAAATCAACAAAGCTACAGCTTTAGCAGCAGCTTAAAACAAATTTTATGAACTTTTCTCTTCTTTTCACGTCTTTTTATTTTGGTTATTCTTATCTGGTTATTGGGACTTTCCTATATAATATTTTATCTTTTGTTGTTTTTTGGTTTTTTTTGCATTCCTTCTCAAAATTATACTTTGCATCTTATTTATAGGCTTTAAATAAATACTTATAATTTAAACATCTATCTAGTAGCTTGATCAATTCTTTCTTTCATTATTATTATCATGATGCCTTCCTTCAATGATGCCCTTCTTAATAATTAGCTCCAACTCAAATCTATTCAGGATGCCATTTATTCCTATTCAAGTAATTCATTAATAGCAATCCCTGTACTTTAGAAATTTGTACCATGCATGAGAGTGTACATTGTCTCCAGATCTGAACTCCTATTGTTCCAAATTGAGCTAATTAAGCAACCATTTAATTACCAAAACCAATCAAACACTTATATAACCCTTACTATATAGATACATCCACCACACACCTGTCTAAGTAGTCAATGATGACCATTAATTATTCATTCTTATTGTGAACACTAAAGACCTTTATATTGTTGTGTCCCCAACCACAATTACGCGAACCTGTTTTATTCGCGAACATGTTCTACAAAGAGCATTTTGTAAAATCCTCAACAAAAGGGAACACAATAACATCATCATCCAATCTATAAAGTACAGATCTATTACTTCACTACCTGAATAATGGCTACCAAACAGGCTCATAAGAGACTCACCAAGGAGTACAAATCCATGGTAGAAAACCCACCTCCTTTCATCATAGCACATCCTTCAGAACGTAATATTTTAGAATGGCATTATTTAATTACAGGACCTCCAGATACTCCATATGCCGGCGGTCAATATCATGGTACATTAATGTTTACATCTGAATATCCTTTCAAACCACCAGCAATCAAGATGATCACGCCCAGTGGTCGTTTCCAACCAAATACAAGATTGTGTCTTAGTATGAGTGATTATCATCCAGATTTATGGAATCCAGCATGGAGTGTTGCAACTATTTTAACTGGATTATTAAGTTTTATGACTGGTGATGAAGATACAACAGGAAGTATAAGAACAAGTGATGAAAGTAAAAGAAAATTTGCAAAAGCTAGTTTGGGATTTAATTTATCAAGTGAAAGATTTTTAAGAGAATTTGGTGATTTAGTTACAGATGTTAAACAAAAAATTCAAGAATGGGATCAAAAAGAAGCTGAAGCTGCTAGAAAAAAGCAAAAATCACAAGATGTTGAAGAAGAAGTTGATGTTGATCCAAGTACTTTGGATCCAGAAGATAGGATTAGATATGAACAGGCTAGAAATAGAGCTAATGTTGATGGTCAAAGATCTAATTTTGTTTATTATGTATTGGCAATTGCAGTTCTTATGGGGTTATTCCGCTTCATAAATTAAAAAATATGCAATTGAATTTTTTGGGGGATTTCAGGTGTTGTTAATGGTATGGTTAGCTTTAATTTTTTTTTGAAGTATATATATAATAAATACATTGCATAGACATTACAAAATCATGACGTAACTATTAATGAGAGTAATTTAAATCTAAAAGTCTTCAATATTTAAAACAACTTTCCCGTGCGCATGTCCTTTCTTTAAATATTTTTCAGCTTTGGTATATTGTCTCCAATCATAAACACTATCTATAACATTTTCAATTTCTTCAGATTCAAGTAAATCAACACCAATTTTTAACCATTCATCTGTAGGTTTTGGTTTGAATTGGAATGGAATATATCCAAGACTCCATACTGATCCAAATAAAGTACGAGCATTCATTGCTGGATTATTCCATGAATTATAAACATCAGTACGATAATCAGCTTTATAATCACCAACTGTTGTTATATAAATACCACCTTTTGCTAAATAATCATTAACTTTAGCCATTAGGTTATATCCACCAATAGTGTCGATAATAACATCAAATTTTTTAGCAGGAATTTCACGACTTTCAAATTCACCACCTTCTGGATCATAATCTCTATAAACTCCAGTAGTTGTTAATAATTGTAACACTTTTGGTAAATCTGGGTTAACTGTATAATTTATAGCTAATTTAGCACCAACTCTTTTAGTAAGCTTTATAGCAGATCCTGAACATATCACTGCAATGTTATCAATTTTGTAATATTGTTTTAATAATTGAAGACACATCAATCCAACACTTGAAGCACCACCTTGAATTAAAACACTTGAATCTTTAGTAAGTTTCTTTTCACATTGTTTTAATATTTGCCATGCTGATCCAAAAGTCCATAACCAACTTCCAGATTTTTCCCAATTAAGATTTTTTGGTTTTCTCACAATAGGATCAACATTTGGATCAATCTTAATATCAGAAGCAACTGTTCCTAAAGAATTTGGATGGAAATATATACCACAAACTTCATCTCCTTCTTTCCATATAGTTTTATATTTATCACCAACAGCAACAATAATACCTGAATATTCACGTCCTATACCTCTTTCATAATTAAAATTTGAAGTATAAGCATTACGTATTTTAAGATCAACTGGATTCAAACCAACAGATTTCACTTGAACAACAACGTTACTTGATTTTAAAGGCGTCTTGTATTTGATATCATATGTGAATGTAGGTTCTTTATTCTTGGAGTAATAAATCAATTGTTTTGTTGGAATGTATTTAACATGTCTTAATGGTCTTGCAACCCTTTTCAGATGAGATGGTGCACCTTCTGGTAAAGGTTGTGGAGCTGGAGCTTCAGGCAAGTAATTTGCAATCTTTAGCAATTGTGAGTCTTGTTCTTCAGTCATTATGAGTTGGTAATATGAGTCAATAAGAATTTAAATGAATTGTTTTGGATGGAGAAACTAATGTTTTTATATAACGGTGTTGATGGATGGTCAAATCGGCTAGATAAATTCTTGATCGGGCCAACCGTGCAGTTTGAATAATTACGGCTCGGGAATCCGCTGGATACTAACGAATATTTACTATTTTATAAGTTATATAAAATGAGTTGAATTGGACTTATAATGGCCTTTGAGAGAGTATTGATTCTCTTGGGGTAACTCTTTATTCGAAAGAAGTACCTCAATTTGCTCAATTCTACATTAATTGATCTCAATATGAAAAAATTTATCATTAACTTTTTAATTAAAACCGATATTATTTTGAACCCAACCTGATAAGCCTAAATACAATACTGAAAACTAGTGTCATGATGATAATCATGAATGATATAATACAAACATTCTTCCTGTCCTGCCTTTAAATGCAATTTTAGTCCAACTCCGGGACCCATTAACAATTCTTCTCTTTTCTTCTCTTCTCTAAGCAGCAATAGGCTCAGGCAGTATCTCATCTTCTTTCATCTCCTCGTAATACTCCTCCAAGTCCTCTGGTTCAAAAATCACCTGGATCATAAGTGAACAACTTGGACAAACAGCAACATCTTCACCATCTTGTAAGTCATCAATAAATATTTGGAATCTGTCACCACATGGACATGGATATGTGAAAAGTTGAGTGACTGGGTCAAAAGTCATGTCCTCTATCTCTATTTGGTCATAATACGACATTATTCAAGATATATAGCCCTATGAAATACCTATGAACCAGTGATTATCAATGGTTTACACCTTTTGAGGTCTTTTTAATTGTAGACAATAATTTGTTCTTGCCATTACCAAAAGAAACGTCTTTGGAAAAAAAGAATTTCTTTGAAGCCCTTACAATCATATGATTATCACGTGATATTACACAGGGTCACAAATCCACAACAGTCACAAGCCTTCAAAATAAAAAACACAAAATTCTTTGAACAAAGACATCCCAACACCAACACTCTTTTCTCCCAGCAAACACTCCCCTACAAAAGCCTGCCTAGAGCATAGGCAGAGCATAGACAGACCATAGGCAGAACCCCAAGTAGAGGTCCTCCCAGCAGAAAGATTCTGAGTGGCCCTAACCAACTGAATTGGGAGTTGGTGTCTGGCGGTTTCAAAGACTCTTTTATGAAAAATTGAAATCCATCATCTTTCTTCTTAACATTAAAGAGAGTATCAACATCAAGGATCAATATACCTTTCAGTAAGTTAACATATACAAATTACTGAGAAGTAAGTGGGAAGAGAAGCAAGATATAAGAAGAGAGAATACAAGAAGAAATCATCCGGTGGGAAAGTTACTACTACGTTGAATATTACTTTTATCTTTTTTTTTACATCAAAGAAAACTTCTACATTACCATCTCAAATCATTTAAAGGAATCATTATACTAACAAATAATCACAGTTAATATATCAATATGGGTATTTCAAGAGATTCTCGTCACAAAAGGGCCGCCACTGGTGCCAAACGTGCTCAATTCAGAAAGAAGAGAAAGTTTGAATTAGGTCGTCAAGGTGCTAACACCAAAATCGGTACTAAACGTATCCACACCGTCAGAACCAGAGGTGGTAACCAAAAATTCAGAGCTCTAAGAGTTGAAACCGGTAACTTCTCATGGGCTTCAGAAGGTGTTGCCAGAAAAACCAGAATTGTTGGTGTCGTCTACCATCCATCTAACAATGAATTGGTTAGAACTAACACTTTAACTAAATCTGCTATCGTTCAAATCGATGCTGCTCCATTCAAACAATGGTATGAAACCCACTACGGTGCTTCATTAGGTAAGAAGAGAGCTCAAGCTAAAGGTGACGAAGAAGAAGTTAAAAAATCAAAGAAATTGGAAAGAAAATTAGCTTCAAGATCCCAAGCCTCAAAGATTGAACATGCTGTTGATGCTCAATTCGGTGCTGGTAGATTATACGCTGCTATCTCTTCAAGACCAGGTCAATCTGGTAGAGCTGATGGTTACATCTTGGAAGGTGAAGAATTAGCTTTCTACTTAAGAAGATTGTCTGCTAAGAAATAGATTGTTTTATAGGTGTCAGTTTCCCATCATGTATCATCAAATTTAAAAATTTTTACGGTTTAATACAACTTTATTGTAGTTTTAAGATCTTAATTTTATAGTGCTATACCCACCATGAACTATGACTAAAGAGCAAAAACTCTATCGAAGCTTTGACGCGTAAGTGTGAAATTAACTTATTAACTCAGTCTGACAGAGCAACAGGTATAGCATATACTCTCTGGAATACATATAACTTGTGATCTCTCCAACATTGTACCAAATGTATGAAGGGTTGCATTCGTTACTAAATTACGGTTCTTTCTCTACAAATTTTATAATTCGTTAAGTCATAAATTCATGATGATATACAAATCATTACCTGAAGCTTCAGAAACAATTAGTAAAAGTTCCACTTATTAATATCAATATATCAAAATCCTCTGCAAAAGTCAATTCATAAATCAGTAAAGGCAATTTTTATCCGCACTTCTCATCCTCGTAAGAATGAGATTAGTACAGGTCTGTGTAAATTTTTCTTTCATCACAATAAACCAGAAGACTCTAATAGAGAATAATTGATATAAATTTACTTGATAAACATACTTTTTTTCTTCAATGTTGTTGGAAAAAGGTTGGATAAGTTGGTTAGAAGAGTTGTTCAAAAGTTTTTTTTTATATTGGTCGCTCGAAGATTTGCAGAATAAATTCGCGATAGTATATAGGGCTCAATTTTGGAGGTCTTTGGATGTTTGTTCTACGGTAATTATAAGTTTCAATAATTAATAAAGTATTAGACATTAGTTATTAGAATTAAATATTAGTAGATAAAAGGTATTTAGTTTGAAGCAGCGGCTGAAACTTCTTTTTCTTCTTTTGATGCTTCACCAATTGATTGTTCAGCATCTTGTTCAATGTGTTTATCATCAGCTTTAACATTCTTTAAAGAATCTGGTTTATAGAATCTTAAATCAATTCTACCTAAAATATATAATAAATTGACAAATGTTTCCAAGGCACCAAACATAACATACATAACAACTGGTTCAAAGATCCATGATTGTGCGTATTTGTATTGTTCAATGAAAGTGGAAACACAACGGAAGATAGCACCAAGGAAAACTAAGAAAGTAGAGATGGCAATGATGACAATTGAATGGTTTTGTTTCAAAGAGTTAGCTTTACCTTCAACTTCTGGTGATTGTTCTTGGTCGTTACTGTATTGGTATTCAGAAGAATGAATGACTCTAATGGCATCTTTTCTTGAAGCTGGAGCCAATTGAGCTTCTTGAGAAGCAGCACCTTTTGGAACAAAGTAAGTTAAACCGAAAGATTTGATCCAGTATGGTTGGTAAGTCAAGATTGATTCATCTGATTTACTTGGTTTGATGAGGTAGGCAGCAGCAATAAGAATGACAGCTAATAGAGAATAAACCAAAATTAAAATTGAAGAAGCTTGAATAACTTGTTTGGTCATTTTGAAATGATGTTCACTCAAGAAGTAATCAACTTGAACACAGGCAGCAATGATGGTCATGACGACAACAACGACAACAACAGCATAGATCAAGTACATCAAACTCATAAATAATTTACTAGAACCATGAACTGGATGTCTCCATGTGAAAATTCTTTGAGCCAAAATCAAGTTTAAACTTGGTAAGAAAACAGTTGGTAAGACGATAAAGATCATGGAGGCTAAACCAGTTTCAATTCTGGTGATGTTTTTAGACCAAACAATTCTTAATAAGAAACCTAAAGCACGAATTAATGAGTAGA